>JAPXFQ010000955.1:0-412500 GCA_028564705.1 Apricaphanius iberus
GGGGATGGGGGAAAAATGGCACAGTTTTTAAAGAGAATGATAAAATTATGAATGATGCGTTTTTCTGAACATAATCCCATATGTTCTGTGAGCTACTGGTGTGATTTCTAGCTCTGGAGGAACAATTCCGGCTTAACACCTGTCAGCCTGGGTTCGTTGGTAGAAGAAGACATTTGAAAATTTTTTAAATACAAAGTAGAAAATAAAACCAAATGTCTTGTGGTGAAAGATGAGAAGCACGGCCACAAAACTGCAGGGAAGAACACAACAAACTTGAAGCAAAATCAATAATATAATAAGAACCTTGGCTGAAACACATTTGGCTAAAAGAAAATCTTGGTTTTGTCTATACTACTAGGTACTTACACTATACTGACTGGGTGTAATAGAACTGCATTAATAGACTAAATGTCATCGGTTTTGGTCGACTAAAACTAAACGAAAATAGTCATGGATAAAGATAATGGACTAAATGCTCAGACTTTCAGTTATTGAAACTTGATTAGATAAAAAAAAGAAAAGTATGAACATAACTAATAAAAACTAAAATGACACCTTGACATAAAGACTAGACTAAAACTAAAATTGAAACAGGCTGCCAAAAAAAAAAAAAACACAATTTTGTACTACATGAGCTAGACCAGTTCTACAGTGGTAGAAATGCAAAGAAAAGAAAAGAAATACTATGTCTCTAATGTAGGTTCATAGATCAAATATAGTTTTCAAAAATCACAAACAAGGCATTATATATTCTTTAATTAGTATAAAATAATACAGTGTAGGTTTCAAGAATCTAGCTGTTGTAGTTTTGTAACTGTGGCTGTTCTAGTCCAGATGCACAAAAAAAGTGCTGAAATTGTTTTTTAGTTTGTTTCAGAAACCATATAAAAGTTTCCACAACTGTAAACCCAAAGGTACAATGAGCTCAAAAGTTTTATTATCATTGAATATCAAAACGTATAACCAGATTCAACTTTCACTGTAGTTATATGTTTAATTAAATTAAAGATTGTGAGAAAATGAAATCTTCGTATCAAAAGTTATGAGTAAAGAGACATGATAACATCATCATGTGAGGCCATGTGACTGTAGGAGGACAAGCGGTAACTAACTGATAAGGGTTGTTTGTAGCCATGACTCAGGGTTGTAGGAGCTTGTCACATAAGCAGTGGGTTGCCCGTTTAAATCCCCACTACATTTGCGTTGGTTGCTGTGCCCTCTGGCAAGGCACTTCTGCTCAGCCTTCTGTGACGCTTGGCAGTGCATAACTTATTATTCGAGTTGCTGAAGTAATGTATGCAAGTTACTTAAGTAGTAATAAGTTATAAATTGGATGTAGCTAAATACATTTATTTTGTTCAGGCCACTTTTTTAAGTTATGGTTAACTTTTTTTAAACTAGTTTTTAAGTAACTTTACTTAAAAAACATGATGTAATAAGTTTCCTCATAAATTTTCAGTTCATTGAACTTATTCGGGTTTACAGCGTATTGCAGTTGGTTTTCACTGTTCTGCTATTAGTGTAGAATAATCTAGACCCAGTTTGAAATGTCCCGGTATTGTAGTTTTTGAGCTACAGCTAAAATAGTTTGTTAAAGATGCAGAAAAAAGCTGAAATCTGCCTTTATTGAAGTTTCCCAAAACACAGAAATGGTTCATGAATCCAGATGATTGCAGCTGGTTACAAATGTTCTGCTATTAGTGTAGAATAATCTAGACCCAGTTTGAAACGTTTAGGAAATGTAGTTTTAAACTATAACAGATTAAAGATCAGATTAGAGAGAAATTTGCTGCAATTGCCCTTTAGCCATTTCCCGAATCAGAAGCCAGAAACCAGCTTCGGCCTCATATAGCCTACCACCACTTTATCTAGCACCAGGAGCTAGCTTTAGCTTCGCTGCCTAATCTCCGCTAAAATCTCTCCCCAAATGGTGGATTTAAAGCCGTAATCTCCATCCTGCGTCAACAGTAAACCGTCAGCATCGTTGCTGTTTCCTACCTATCCGGTGTAAGATGATCTGGGGTGTTCGGGTGAAATCCAGCGGCCTGTTCTGATCATCCATCTCTTCCTCGGACTTGAAGATTTCTTTACAATCCGTGAATGTTTCTTCAGCAGGAGTTAACTGCTCGTTGATCAACTCTCGTTGAAGCTGGACTGAAGACATTCTGACAGCAAACTAGTGATGTTACCTGTGACACCCGAGATTCGAAGCTTGTATCACAAAAACGAACCGCTGCAAAGAGGAGCACTGTGTCGGAGCCGGATTCATCTACTGATAGTCATGTGACCGATTACGTCCGTAGCTCCATTTCTCACACATACTCACGTGACGTGACTCCTGAGAAGTTTAGTAGCATTATGGAATTAAAAAATGGCATTCTGTGATGTTGAAATTCCTCTAAACAGGTTTGTCAACCTTTTAAGGTCTAGTGAAGTACCTTTATAGTAAGTAGTAGAATATTGAGCTTCATGTCATAAATGGACAGGAGCTTTTTAGTCCGTTTGTTAATTTCTCATTCCTTATAACAAAAAATAATTCTTGTTTTAAATTATATTTTTTCTGTCTTTGTAATTATTAAAAATACTATTTGGTTAAAACAAATTTTTCTCAACTGGTCAACAGGTAATAGAAAAAACCCACACCAAAAACATAGAGAAGCACATATTTCAACGTTCACAATTAGCCAATTCTCATGACAAAAAGCAGAAATCACATGTGGGGTCCCCAAGGGCACCATCCTAGGGCCCCCCCTATTTAGCATTTACATGCTCTTATTAAGCCAGATTCTTACAACAAATAATATCAACTACCCCAATTATGCTCAAGACGACACTCAGATTTATATAAAAATGTCATCAGGTGATGCTGAACCCGTCCAAATCCTCAATAAATGAATTGAGCAAATTGATAGCTGGATGTTCCATAGCTTCCTCCAACTGAACATAAACAAAGCTGACATACTTATCTTCGGACCTAGAACAATTGATTAAATATCAATACACAGCTTCAGTTGGTCCAATTAGAAACTACTAACCTGGGGTCTCATTTATAAAACTTTGCGCAGAATCCTCACTAAAACCATACTTAAGCTCAGTAACGTTTTTGTATTTACAGTTAGTAGGTTTCTGATCTATCAAACTTGGAGTATGCACAGCTGCACGTAATCTCCGCTTTATAAATCAGACTCTTGGTAGAAATGTGCTCAGCTGTTTCTGGATCATATCCCATCTCCTACACACCCACTTTTTACCATAAACGGTCAATGCAAAGAGTCTACTGAATATTCTGCATCAACTTAACCCTTAATAGTCCGTGGGGCGTTTTTTAGCGCAGGCGGGTGTCATTTTTAGAATATCTGTTGTGCTAAGGCAATTCTTACAATTTTTTCCGAAGATGTGCATTTTTGGAGGAGTTTGACAGAAATATATATTTTTTTCTCATACTAGATTTAAAACATTGTATATTCATTACAGTAACATAAAGGTCCCTCGGACATCTTTTTGTGCCATTGACTCCCATTCAAACGACATTTTTCTAACAGACCTTAATATCCCCATTTAAAAAAAATTTTTTACACACCAGTGTTTCTGCGGCCATCATAAACTGAAATTGTAGTTTTGACTTTTTTTCACCTGAATAATGGATTTCTTTATAAATCCTGGGGCATTGAATAAAGATGAATTTAAATTATTCACATTTTTGGGATCCTATGGGCCCTGAATTCATAATGCAATATGTATTTCTAAAAAATATGGTTTGAGCGTTTTTTAGAGATGTCATACACTGGTGTCCATGCTTGGTTTCATAATTTTTGTGAATGTTGTTTCTACAGTCTGCATAAAAAAAATCGGTCATTTTAAGAAGAGCAATATCCTAATAGACAATTTTATATGTAATTTTCCTGTTTTTTGGGGGGTTTTTTAGAGCGCAGATTTTCAAATAAAACCTGGTATTAAATGGCTTTCATCTCAAAAACAGGCATTTTTTTTAATGTTTCCAGAGGACTGAGGCTAAGGATGGCATTTGTGAAAAACAAAATTGAGAGTAATTAAATATTGTATGACTTTATTTGCACTTTTTTTCTCTTGGCCTTTTTTTTTGTGCAGAGGATCCCAAGTGTAGCATTTATTTAAGGGACTACGAAGGGTTAAATGGCTAATATGGGGCGTTTCATGGGTAACCACGGTAACCAAAAGGGGCGGTCTCTGCTTCTCCATCTCCTCCAGCCTCTCTGCTGTCTGTCACCTTACAAAAATATGTGAATGCATGACACAGAGATTAGGGATAGAATGATCATGGAGTTTGATGGTAAAGTTATTGCCCGAGCATAAAAGGCCTTTACTTTCACCCTATTATTATGTGTAATTTATTCCCCCAAAAATACGGATACATAAACTCACATGATCATATAGAATATACAGTTTTATTGTATTTACACCATAAATTTTATTTATGTGTTTTTAAACAGTTGCTCTTTTCTACACCAATACACGAAAATAAGAAAAAAATGAGAATAAGAATAGAAAATAATTTTTATCTAATTATAATATCTTTGGCATATTCTATTTTAATATTTTAATTTAATTCTAATTTTAAGTAACACTTTGACTCCTAAAGAAGTCTTATCGAGTTTTCTTTTCTTGGACACCCTTCAAATCCTATACAGCAAACACACATACACATAACACATATACACATAAATGCACGCATGCAAACAGGCACAAACACACAATGTAAATGACACCAGTAAAATCCATATGCCTGACGTGACCCGGACAGAACAATTGCCAAACATGTTGACAACTTACTCTTCCAGGTGCCTCTCATCCGGCCCAACTAGCAGCTGTAACTTGAGATGAAGGCCAGATGGAATGACAGCAGGGATGGCCAATCACATGTAAGTTAGCAAGATCCAGGCAGCCAATCAGGAAGCCATATTTATGTTAGAGAGACCGACATTTAACCCTCGACTAAACACTACAGACACCGGTTGTATTGATAGTGATGACACAGTAATCACTTCCTCCATCAGCGGACATCCATAGAATATGAGTTCTAGGTGCAGGACATATTTTGCTTGTATTAAGGTTTAATCTGCCCGAAACACAGTCATTTTGCCATCTTTATATTCACTTTGGACTTACGAACACCTCAGAAGTGCTTCTTCATTCTTTTGCGGGCCGATTTGGACGTAATGCACACTCTGAACACAAGGCAATTCAAGGTGCTTTACATGATTACAAGAAATGTGACAAAACATAAAGTCACTAAAAGATAACATAGAGAAACATTGTTTAATCAATTAAAACATTTAAAATACAAGGAAGTAGACCTGCACGATTATGACCAAAATAATAATCACGATTATTTTGATTAATATTGTAATCATGATCATTAATCACGATCATTCATCCAGTCTTGGAAAACCGTGCTGCCCGTCAGCTTCTTCCTCACATCGGATCGGTCCCACTGGACCTGTAAGGATCGCCCTCCCTGGACCTGCTTTCGCTGTCAGCGTGGAGTGTCTTTGGGGAATCTCCGCCATGTGTGCTGCACCTCGTCCTCTGGCGGCCGCGTCACCAGCCAGGCCGTATCTCTGCAGTGCGCTCTGATCAACGCCCGTTCGATTCGCAACAAAACCTTGATTCTTAAGGACTTCTTTACTGATCAGTCATTGGACTTGCTCTGGATCACCAAGTCATGGTCCGTTCCGGGTGAGTTGGCTCCTATCGCTGAACTTCTCCCCATAGGTTGTGCTTATCTGAACGCCCTGCGGCTGACGGGCCATGGTGGAGGCCTGCTGACTGTCTGTAACTCTAATATTCCCTGTCAGCCCGTCACCTTACAAGGGGCTTGTGACACCTTTGAAATGTCTGCGTTTGTACTTGGATTGCCCCCCCCATCCTCTGTGTATTGCTGTATCGTCCTACAAAGACAAACTCTGCCTTCATTTCCCAGCTATCAGACTTTCTTGCTGACGTCATCCTAAAGTATGATCGATTACTTATTCTTGGGGATTTTAATATTCACATAATGTCCCTCGGGCTAACTCCTCTGATGAGCTTTGTAACCGATTTTTATACCATTTCTGCTCCAAAGTCTCCAGTATACGTGCTCAAATTCCGCCCAGCTCTTATTTATCACCGTCTCTTTCTCCCCCGTCACATTCCTTTGAGCTATTTTCTCCTATTTCCCTTCCCTTTCTTTTAAGTATAGTCACCAGCATGAGGCCTTCAGGCTCATTAAATGATTTGATCCCCCCTCGGCTCCTAAAGGAATTTTTTCCTGTGGTGGCTCAATCAATCCTCGAGATCATAAATGCGAGCTTGATGATGGGCAGCATTCCCCATATCTTTAACATGCGGTGGTCCAGACACCAATGACGTAAGTAATTTCCGTCCCATCGCCAAGCTCCCATTCTTGTCCAAACTGTTAGAGAAGGAGGTATTTAGCCAGATCTCTGACGATCTTGATCGTTTTAATGTCTTGGACCTGTTTCAGTCTGGTTTTCGTTCCCTCCACAGTACGGAGTCTGCTCTACTTAGAGTTTTTAATGATATTTTACTCGCCTCTGACTCTGGCTCTCATGTCCTGTTGGTACTCCTGGATCTATCTGCCGCTTTTGACAACGTTGACCATGGAATTTTGTTGCAACGCCTGGAGTTTTTGATTGGTATCCAAGGAACAGCCCTTGAGTCGTTTCGCTCGTACTTTCAGGCCAGAAGTTTTAAGGTTGTGTTAGGAAATTTTACCTCTGTTGTGTCACCTCTTTCTTGTGGAATTCCTCAGGGTTCGATTTTGGGTCCACTTCTTTTTAACTTGTATCTTTTACCATTGCTAGGCATTTTAAAGAAATTTCAGGTAAATTATAACCTATATGCTGAGGACTGTCAGCTATATGTGGCCCTGAAATCTACTGACCCAGTACAACCCCTTACTGACTGTATGACAGAGATCAAGTCTTGGCTCTCACCTAACGTCCTCCACTTAAACGAGTCAAAACTGGAAGCAATACTGTTTTCCCCTTGTACTCCTGCAGCTGTAGTTCCGATTCTGCCCTCTTGCCTGTCGGTTTTACTGAAACCAAACATCAAAAATCTGGGGGTCACCTTTGACCCTGTCCTCAGATCTGATGTCCAGAGATAAATGCATGGATGAGTTTTTTAAGTCTCCTTGTGTCATCAGTCCTTTAATCCTAGAGACGTTCTTCAGGTGATAGAAGGCTGACCTTGTTATTGCCTTTATGTGACCCTGGAAGTTCAGGTCCCAGTCTATTATTACTCCTAAGTTTCTGGCCTGGTTGGTAGTCTCTAGTTGGACCAGTTTAAGCTGTTCACTGATATGAAACCGATCTTTATTGGGTCTAAAGTTAAGGACTACTGTTTTGTTTTTGTTCAGTTGGTGAAAATTACGGGACATCCGGCTGTCAATTTGCTCAATGCATTTATTAAGGGTCTCGACGGGTTCAACGTGAACTGGTGGCATTGAGATATAAAGTTGAGTGTCATCAGCATAATTGTGGTAGTTAACATTATTGGTGGTTATAATCTGGTTTAATGGGAGCATGTAGCTGCTAAATAGGAGGGGCCCTATGATGGAGCCCGGAGGAACCCCACATATGATATCGGTGTTTTGTGATGAGAATTTGCTTATTGATATAAAGAAGTTTCTGTTCTTGCAGTAAGATTTGAAATAGTGGTATACGGTAACAGAGTCCGACCTAGCTCTCTAGACAGTTCAGTAAGATATCATGATCAACCATGTCAGACAACACACTTAGGTCTTTTCATTGTTACAAATAAATGGGAGGTTAGAGATTGGTCTGTAGTTTTGCATTAACATGCTGTCTAGGTTCATCTTTTTTAGTATTGGTTTGATAACTGCTTTTTTTAAGGCTTGGGGGAAAGCACCTGACAGGAGAGATGTGTTAGCAATTTTGATGAGATCCACCCTAATGACTAGAGGGACCTTTTTAAGAAAACCTGTTGGTAAGATATCGAAGCAGCAGGTGGCAGAGTTTAGTTTGTCAATAATTACATCTAAGCTCAATTGATTTATTGTTTGCAAATTAGTCATTTTCTCTACGGGAGGGTTAAATGGGTTTAACGTTGGCATTGGGGTTGAAACTGCAAGTCTCTATTAGTAGAGTTTGTTCTGTATTTCCATGCAGTCAAGTTTCTATGCAAAATGGAGCATGTATATCATGTGTAATGATGTAATCATTGATTAGGGGGGACTGTCCTGATAGAGATCTAATGTTTGATGCAGCTGCGTTAATATTTCTTTCAGTGATTGAGAGGTTGTTTTTGCACAGTATTATGTTCAGATTCTGCACTATTCGGTTATATGTACTTTTAGAGTGTAAGGATCTATTGTAGGGCTGCAGCTGTCAGGAAGTCATCAGCCCCAACTCAGACCAGCCGGGTCTGATGAGCTCCCTGACAATATCTCTACTATCTTCAGTATAAAAGATCCTTCCACTCACCTTCACTTCGCTCAGTCATCGGTTATCCCATGTCCATAACTCCTGATCCGTTCCTATGTATCAGCCAGTCAACCAGACAAGTTCATTTGCTTCCCACGTGCCCCCTCTGTATGCTGTATAAATGAAACTTGAGCTGTTTTGCTGACAAGAGTCTGCTGTGGGATTTGTGCACAATCGCCCGGCTCGCGTTAAGTTAACAGATCTGACCGAGAGGTGACTGGCTCTCCACTCTCAAGTGTCAAAGGTGAGATGCTGTGATTAAAACTTAATGCCTGTTTGATGAAGCATTGCTTTTTTTTTTTACCGAGAAAAGAAGGAAGAAAGGAAGAAGGTGAAGAAAAGAAACCGCACCAGCAGAGGCGCGAACTGACGACATAAGACAGGGAGGCAAACAAAGAACACAAGAAAACATCCCAGTCCTCCACCTCTGCCGGATGGCAGAGAAGCGGTAAAACAAAACAAACAAAAACAACGAACTGAACAGAACCACACCAATAGTTCAGATCCAGTAATAAAAATAAAGAATTACACATTCACTACACACAAGCATGGATTAATAAACACAATACTAATGTTTCTGTTAAGCTCCTGGTAAAAGCTAACTAATGACAATAACCTCAACTCAAGATATGTCCGTCCACACCAATGTGTGTGTGCGAGCATGCAGGTCTGAATAAGGTTTCCCCATGCAAGTGATTGATAGCTGGTGTAAGGAACCGTCAATCCGTCCTACAGGAATCGACACAGACATGAAGGAGGCAGGAGACGCATGCATCCAGAGTCCCACAGAGCGCAGGAGCCGCAGGCGGACCAGCGCAGGGCCGATCACCCACCAAGAGAGGAACAGATGGAAGCCCCAGGGGAACACCAAGCAGCCGCAATGCTGGGGCCCCGAGAGATCGCAGGGACGAGCCCACGGGCTCCGCCGGAAACCGGCTACGCCAGGGCGGGCCCGGAACAGGACCCGGAGGCCACGGGGATCAGGGGCACCCCGCCCCCCAGCAGGGCCCCGACCAGGGACCCGCCGAGAGGGGTCCCCTGCCGCCGCCGCCGGGCAGGAGGCGCCTGCAGCCGATCGACGGACAATACACGCCGCCGCCACCCCGGACCAATACCCACCGCCAACAACCCGCCCCCCCCACACACCCACACGCCAGGGAGCCACAGTAAAGCCACAGCGGATGTACGCCCTCCCCAGGCCGCGCCCAGCCAGCATCTGGACATCCAGATCTACCAGCTCCCGGGTCCAGATCCCGCCCCATGCAGAGGGCCAAGATCTGGGGCCCAGCCAATACCGGACAGCCCCCCCAGATGAACCGACCAGGCAGTAGAACTCATGGAACTGGCAGGAGCTTGGGCGCCGGGCACGGTCCCCACCGATCCACCGGACGGCACCAACCTACTTACAACCCCGGCACCCCCATAAGAGGTGCCCCAGTCAATCCAAGGAGGATGTCGGCCCGAAACAGCGGCCGCCCGACACACCGGCCCACCCAGGACCAGCTAGGCATGCACCAGGACCGAGCCGGGCCGCAACCGGGACCCCCGGCCCCAGGCATCGAGAGCCATCATCGACCAGCGGGCAGGAGCATCCATCACCGACGGGGAGTGACGGAGGGGAAGAAGATGCACCAGGCCAGAGGGCAGCCAAACACCCAACCTGACAAGTAGACATAGACAGACAGAGACACTCATACGTACCCTCCCTCTCATGCGCACACATTCACTTACATATACAGGACACACGAAAAAGAGATCTATCACACTCATTCATACACCCCATACAAACGCAATACTCCCAGGGCCAACTCCATTCCGCACCCCAGTGACGTGCCCACGTCCCAAGGCCTTGTGAATGGTTGAATGAAGGAGCAGGTGGACAGAGGCAAATGGGGATGGGGAGATACACCCCATACAAACTCTATACTCCCAGGCCCAGGGACAGACGCCCCGATAGAGCACCCTGCCCCTGCACCCGGGAGACGGACCCCTTGCCGACCAGGACGGGGACAAGCAGACCGCCAAGGCCCCCACCCCAGCAAGAGTAGCCCACTAGCCTAGGTCCCGACCAGACGACCTGATAATCTCCCCGGGCTCCAACCCCCGATGGTCCAACGAACAGGGGTGTGGAAAGACCCCCTGCCTCTCTCCCCCTGCTCAATTGTGGTGTTGTTGCGTGTTGTTCTAATGTGCACTTAAAACAGAGGGGTGGGACATGGGGATACTGCCAGGTACCCCCATCTCCCTCCCCGGGCCCTCAGTGTCTAGATGCATTTAAACAGTGGGTACCGGCACCACAGGCGAGGCCCCGTATAAGGGGCCCCGCCTCTAGTGCCGAGGCGCACCCACCGCCAGGTCCCTACATGTGCGTGTGTCATGTAAATGTTGCAAGTGTAAGTGTCTAAGTTGCTCAATAAAATTGGGACCCAGGCCGCCACCGGGTAGCGAAGACGGAAACTCCATCCCGCACCCCAGTGACGTGCCCACGTCCCAAGGCCTTGTGAATGGTTGAATGAAGGAGCAGGTGGACAGAGGCAAATGGGGATGGGGAGGAAATAACTGGGGTGACACGATGCCAACCCCAGGGAGCCAGCTCCCCTGCTGACCCCAATAGACACCCCCGTTCAGCTGATCCACCAGGGGCGGGAGGCCCCAGCACGTCAAGTCGGGGCCCACGGCAGCGGCCCCTCCGAGCCCCATGGGGGCCCAGGCCATCCGCCCGCCCCCACCCCAGGGGCAGACCTAAATCCCTCCCAACATTCAAACTACTAACAAAACACAGGACACTAGACACCCAGGCTGAGTTTAGGCCACCCTCCCCCCGTACAAACCCCCCCATCCCAATCGCACCCCGTTCGGGAGAACGCCTGTGCTAGATGGTGAAAGCCTCCCCGTCAACAAGAGAGGCCCCAAGCACTGCCAGCGCCCGATGACCCCCGCGCAGAGGCCGGAACCCGGCGCAGCACCAACTCGGATACCCCGGACATGCTGCGCCAGGCACGTGAGCAGACTGAAGCCCCAGGCGGCCAACCCCCCTGGCCGACACCTTCCAGCCTTGCTACTACCGCCCGATGGCCGGGAGGCAACCGAACCCAGCATCCCCACCCACCAGCCCACACCCCACCACCCGGTCAGTCCACCGCGGAGGCCGACCAGCACCGGTCAAAGGGCCCCCACCCCAGCACCCCGCAGAGTGCTTGGACCAAGACCCAGGAGCCATGTCCAGTGCCAATTTGACTGATCGGGCCCAGAGATGCCGGCCACCCGCCACGGCCAACCGCTGACACCCCGACGCGCAGGCTTGGCAAGGGGCCATCGGGGAGCCAGGGACAAGAACCAGCCCAGGGAGATGGAAAAGGCAGCTGCGCCCACCGGCCGACCACAGCTCCCCCCCAGCCGGCACCGGCGACAGAAAGCCCCCAAGCCCCGGCCAGGACCACAGGCCGGGGGGCACGCCGCCCCAGAGCCCCGAGCCCCAGGCCCAGCCCAGATCCCCCCCAGAGCAGCACAGCACCAGGCCAGTAACCAGTGTCCGCCAGCACGACCCCCCTAAGGCGCCGCATGCAGCCACTAGGAGTCACCACACAAAGCCCCCAAAGTCCCACCCCAGGCGAGATTCACGGCACCTACCGCCCCAACCGCAAGCGGACCCAACCCCGAGGACCCCTAGCAGTCACCACCAACCCTTAAACTCCACATCGGCAATCGTGTCCCACAGAACAAAATCAAGGGCCCGACCCCACTAGGTGATTGAGCTGATCAAGGGAGACCAGAAAGATTGATCAGATGTGGAGGCAGAAGCCGTTTCTAGACCAATGTAATCCAGAAGGAGATCTCTATATTGATTAATATTCAGAGTATTTTTATTTTTCCAGTTCAAGAGGATATTTTCTTAGCGAGGCATAAGGCAATGTGAACTAATTGCATAGACTTTGTATCCATGGTAACTTCATCTAAATTTCCCAGCAAGCAAACTGTGGGAGAAGGTGTGATATTACATTTCAGACACTTTGATAGGTCTTCACATATCTGGTACCAATATTTCTTGACAGGTGGGCAGAACCAAAGAGCATGAGTATAATTGTCTGGAAGATTGCTTGTACATTGTAAACAGGTATTAGATGGCGTAAAACCCATCTTGAACATCCGTTGGCCTGTATAATGCACTCTATGAAGGATTTTATATTGTATTAATCGTAGATTAGGATTTTTAAGAAATTTAAAGGTTCTTAAGGAAATCTGAGACCAGAGGTTTCGGTCAAATGAGATGGACAAGTCCATCTCCCATTTTAAAATAGGAAGGGCTATTGATTCATCTATTCTATTTAATGTTTTGTATATTTTAGATAGCAGTTTGGGAGGGTTAAGATTAAGAAAGTCTAAAACTTTTCTTGGAATTTGTAAATCAACTGTATTGAGCCTAAATTTATTTTTTATAATTGATTTAATTTGTTGATATTCTAAGAATTTATTCTTGTTAATTCCGTATTGTGTAACCAATGTATTAAATGGGATAAAGTCTGTTCCATCAAACATATGCTCCAGGTATTCAATTCCTTTACAACTCCAGCCTGGAAAGTTGATCATGCATTTTGTTTGTAAGATATCCGGGTTATTCCAGATGGGTGTATGCCTGCATGGGACTAGTAAGGTCTCTGTCATTTTAAGAAATTCCCACCAAGCTGTCAGAGAGGAGCTGATATTAATTCATTTAAAACATTCATTTTCTTTTATATTTGAGCTAATAAAAGGTAGATCTGAAAGTTTTATCTTATTGCATAGTGTCTGTTCTACATCTACCCAGCACTCATACTATTAATTCCTAATAATTATATTAGTATATATATATGATATATCCTTTATCTTTGGACTTCTGTAGTGTTTTTAAGCTGATACGTGGGGTTTATCTTTCCAAAGAAATTTAGAAACAGAAGAGTCCAGAGATCTAAACCAATCAGGTGATGGTTTGCTTGGGATCATTGAGAATAAATAATTGATTCTAGGCAAAACCATCATTTTTATTGTAGCTATCCTTCCAATAAGTGATATTGGAAGGGATTTCCATCTTGCCAGATCATCTTCCACTTTTTTTAAAAGTGGGACATAGTTTAGCTTTGATAAGTCTGCCTGTCTTGGTGAGATATGGATACCTAGATATGTAATATTTCCCGACCGGAGTTGCACAGCAACGGGACCCTGGAAAGAACAGTTGATTGGAAGGACTGTAGATTTTAACCAATTTATGGAATAGTCTGAAACTCTTGAATAAGATTTTATCAACTCAATTACCTGAGAGAAGGAAGTTTGTGAATGCTGTAGAAAGAGTAGTACATCATCTGTATACAGACTAATTTTATGTTCTATTTTGTTGCATTGTATACCTTTAACATTATTATTTTTGCCTGATTGCTGCTGCTAATGGTTCAATAAAAATAGCAAAGAGGGAGGGAGAAAGTGGACATCCCTGCCTGGTACCTCTCTGAAGAAAAACCTTGATGATGTTTGATTATTAGCTCTAATACATGCTGTTGATGAGCTGTATAATATTTTTAACCAGTTTACAAAAGAATTACTGAACCCGAATTTATGTAAGGTTGCAAATAAAAATTTCCAGTTAACTCTATCAAATGCTTTTTCTGCATCTAAAGATAATATATTGGTTTGGACGTTTTTACAGTAGGAATAATCTATTAAATCTATTAATCTACGTGTATTTGTGGAAGAGAGCCTACCTTTTATAAAACCTGTTTGATCAGGATGGATTATTAGAGGTGTTATTTTCTCAATCCTTCTTGCAAGAGCTTTGCAAATTATTTTAAGATCAACATTGATAAGAGAAATGGGACGATAACTGGTAGGAGACATAGGGTCTTTTCCTGGTTTTAATAGAAGATTGATGTAGGCAGAGTTCATGTTTGGTGGTAATCGACCATTTTCCTTTGTTTCCTGTAACATTTTGTAAAATGTTGGTGCCAGAATATTCCAGAATTCTTAATAGAACTCTCCTGGAAATCCATCTGGGCCTGGAGCTTTATTATTAGTCATGGATTGGAGGGCCTCCTGGAGTTCAGTCACTGTTAGCGGTGAATCCAGGGCCTTTGCTTGATTGTCTGAAAGTTTAGGAAGAGTTATTTTATCCAGAAATTGTTCAATTTCATTATTTGATGGGTTTATCTCCGGTGTGTATAAAGTCTCATAAAACTCTTTGAATGTGTTGTTTATTCTTTCAGGATCATATATTATATTCCCAATTTTGTCTTTGATTGCAGATATAGTTGTTTTTTCTTTCTTTATTTTTAACTGATTAGCTAAGAAGCTACCTGATTTATTACTATGTTCAAAGTTTTCTATTCGAAGTCTTTGGATTAAGAACTGCGTCCGTTTATTAATAATTTCATTTAATTCTAATTTTGCTTTCCGTATTTTGCTTAAGCTCTCTTTATCCAGGGAAGCTTCTAATGATTTGATAGTTTCTTCTAATTCCTGAACATGTTTATTTTCTGTTCTCTTTTAATTTGATGAGAATGAAATTATTTTACCTCTAATCACAGCTTTCCCTGCCTCCCAGAGAGTTGATTGCGACATCCCAGGGAGATCATTAAATTCCATGTATGAAGCCCATTCTTTTTCAATATATTTAGTAAATTCTCTATCCTTAATTAATGATGTATTAAATCTCCAATTTTTATATTGAACGGTTGCTATTCTATTTGATAAATTTAAAGAAACAGGAGCGTGATCGCTGATAACTATAGGATGTATCTCAGTGTCTGAAATGTCGTTCAACAGTGAGCTGCTGACTAACAAATAGTCCAATCTAGAATAAGAATGATGGACATTTGAGTAAAAAGTGTATTTGCTGTCGTTGGGATGAAGCAATCGCCATGCATCGCAAAGTCCATAATCGCTCATGTACTGTTTAACTATGTCTATGGATTGCCAGCTGCGCTGAGTCCCTGCTGTACTGAGCCTGTCTATTTCTTCATTTAAACCGAGAAGAAAGTATGAAAGAATGAGGGGTCGTCAATATTTGGACCATATACACTAACTATACATAACTATACATAACTTTTGGTCATGTATAAATAGTTTTAATATTATAAATCTACCCTCTGGATCTGTAACTGTGTCTATTACTTTAAAATTAGTATTTTTATTTATTAATAAAATATATTAGGATACTCCGTTTTTTTTTAAATCATTAGCAGTTGAGCTTGATTTATGAGTCTCCTGTAGTAAGACGACATCTGCCTTCAATCTTTTAAGATGGTTGAAAATCTTAATTCTTTTTTCTCTGGAACTAGATCCGTGAATATTCCATGTTAGAAATTTTACAGGATTCATAGGGCTAAGATGAACATTAGACATTCACTATATAGCCAAGGATGAATATAGGTGTAGTCTTTGTTTATCTATGGAGTTGCCTGATTGAAAATCCAGAAGCAGAGATAAAGCGAGGGAAATAACATACCATACAGGTGTGTAAAGAATGATAGCATGATGGAAAAACATGAATATGCCATGATAAAAATCTGTGTGTGTGAAAGAAAAGGGAAGAAAAGTCATAAAGAGATTTGGTGACACGAATGTGAAAAAAAAAAATGAAAAAAGAAAAAGAAGTCAACCTAGTGCACAGCCCTACCCCTACCCACATTTACAAATATAAACAACCTGCTGAGCTGTGCTTCTTTAAACTATAGTTGTCTGATAAAACAACTTCTATCTAGACTCTTTTAAGTATGACTAATAAAGCCATGGAGTAACCTGAGGTTCCCTAAACAGCTGACCGTTAACATACAGTTTATCTACCGTGACTGTAGCCTTACAACCCTCACTAATATGTTTCTTTCTAATTGGAAATAACACGCGTCTTCTGTCCAGGATTTCTTTCGGAAATTGATCATTAACGCTGTAATTCGTCCCCCGCAGCTCTCTCCCACGTCCTTTGACCTGTTCTTTCTGTTTAAAGTGTTCAAATTTGGCAACAATTGGTCGCGGGCGGGTGTTGTTGGGTTTCTTACCTCCGAGCCGGTGAACCCGATGGAAGGTTATGTTTTTAACCATGTTGCTTGGCAGTTTCAGCTGATGTTGGATGAACTGTCGGACGGTTGTTTCAGCGTCTTCCTCAGCCTGCTCTGGTATCCCAGAAAAAAAAGATTGTCTCTCATGGATCGGGCCTGAATGTCTAGGATCGACTCCTTGAATTTTTTATTTTGTCCAGACAGCTGCGTGAGTCTTTTAACGTCTTCTTTCAATGTTTGATTTTCGGTAGCGAGCGAAGCTACCTGTTGTTGGCTGAATTCCAGAGATTCCCTCAGAGCCTGAAATTCTTTGTGTAGAACCTCAACCAGCGCGAGACGGGTGTCCAGGCTGGTTAGCTTCTTATCTATTGAGTCCAGGACGTCGCCGTAGCTTCTTTCTGGCGAGTTGGTGGAAGTGCTGGCCTCAGAGCGAGTGCGTTTCTGAGATGGAGTACTTGTCGGTGCATCCGAAGCAGGTTTCCGTGACTTACCCATAACGATGTTTTCAAAGCACTCATCTAGGTAGCACTCCAGCGAATCCAATGTTTCCTCGTCCAGGTTGATTAGATGAAAGAAATAATTTGAAGGTTAGTTTAAAAGGACAGAAGCTGCGTTTGGTTCAAAATTATTGCCTTATTTTAACCACATTGTGACATTGTTTGTTTCTTTTACCAGTACTTCCGCCAAATGTTTACATTACGCACAGCTTCTCGCGTGAGAGAACTCAGCAGGTCATCCCACACTCATCCGCCAACTGATACCATTGCTTTGCTGCATTTTTTAACTGTATTTTGTGTGGGGAATAAAGTGACATATTATTCGAGCATAAATCAGTGTCTTTGTTGTTCTTTTTATATTGTGTGTGCCAACCCACGGCAATCCTTTAATAATTATTTTACAAAACAGCGTGCACGCATGGGAGAGAGTAGATGAGACCGTTCTGTCACCAAAACCTTCATGACAGAAAGAAATAGCTGCAGCATAAGTTTTAACTGTAGGGAAAGCTACATTTCTGTCTATCAGCTGCTGGAGGAATGACAGCATGCAGCTTAGCAAACATGAAGCGGGATCTCCGCCTTTCTCTGCGCACCAGCGCTGGAAGGCTGCGGTGCATAAATAGGTGCGATTAAAAAGCGTAAAAAAAATGTAACACGTTTTTTGTGTGTAATTAATTAATCTTTTTTTTTTTTTTTTTTTTTTTTTATTTTTTTTTTTTTTTTTTTTTTTTTTTTTTTACGTGTCCTGTCTAGCAGTATGCTACTCAGAATTGGTGTCTGAGTACCAAGTACAAGCCCAACAGTTTTACTTTCCCAAGCAGAGTAGTACAGCTTCGCTGTAGTACGCCACTTGATGTATATGTATGAAAAATCTTTATTAGTGATTACTGTGGGTTCAATTTCCTGACGTCATGGACATTAAACTGAGACAAGAAGGGAGAAAGGAAGAAGGTGAAGAAAAGAAACCGGACCAACAGAGGGGCGAACCGATGACACACGACAGGGAGGTAAATAAAGAACACAAAAAACATCCCAGTCCTCCACCTCTGCCGGACGGCAGAGAAACAGTAATACAAAAACAACAAAGTGTACAGAACCAAACCAATAGTTCGGATCTGGTAGAATAAACAAAGAATTACACATTCACTACACACAAGCATTGATTAATGAACATAATACAAATGTTTCTGGTAAGCTCCTGTGAACAACTAACTAATGATGATAACCTCAGCCTAAGATTTGTCCGTCCTCACCTATGTCCCCACACCTATGTGTGTGCGAGCATGCAGGTCGGAATAAGGTTTCCCCATGCAAGTGATTGATAGCTGGTGTAAGGAACCGTCAATCCGTCCTACAGGAATCGGCACAGACATGGAGGAGGCAAGAGATGTATGCATCCAGCGTCCCACAGAGTACAGAGTCCACAGGCGGATCAGCGCAGGGTCGATCACCCGCCAAGAGGGGAACAGATGGAAGCCCCAGGGGAGCACCCACCAGCCGCGATGCTGGGGCCCGAGAGATCGCAGTGACGAGCCCACGGGCTCCGCCGGTAACCGGCTACGCCAGGGCGGGCCCGGACCAGGAACCGGAGGCCACGGGGACCAGGGGCACCCCACCCCCCAGCGGGGCCCCAACCAGTGACCAGCCGACAAGGGTCCCCCGCCGCCGCCGCAGGCAAGGAGGACCCGCAGCCAACCGACGGACAACACACGCCGCCGCCACCCCGGACCAGTACCCACCGCCAACAACCCGGCCCGCCCCCACACATCCACACGCCAGGGAGCCACAGCGGATGTACGCCCTCCCCAGGCCGCGCCCAGCCGGCACCTGGACATCCAGATCTTCCAGCTCCAGGGTCCAGATCCCGCCCCACGTGGGGCGCCAAGATCAGGGGCCCAGCCAATGCCGGACAGCCCCACCAGGCGAACAGACCAGCCAGCTGAAGTCCTGGAACCGGCAGGAGGATTGGGCGCCAGGCACGGTCCCCACCGATCCACCGGACGGCACCAACCTATTCTACAAACCCGGCACCCCCATAAGAGGTGCCCCAGTCAATCCAAGGAGGACATCGGCCCGAAACAGCGGCCGCCCGACACACCGGACCACCCAGGACCCGCCCGACATGCACCAGGACCGAGCCGGGCCGCAACCGGGACCCCCAGCCCCAGGCATCGAGAGTCATCATCAACCAGCGGGCAGGAGCAACCATCACCGACGGGGAGTGACGGGGAGGGAAGAAGATGCATCAGGCCAGAGAGCAGCCAAACACCCAACCTGACAGGTAGACATAGACAGACAGAGACACTCATACGTACCCTCCCTTTCTTGTGTACACATTCTTACAAATACAGGACATACGAAAAAAGGACGCTATACCCTCATTCATACCCCCCATACGTACACTATACTCCATACTCCCAGGCCCAGGGACAGACACCCCAGTAGAGAACCCTGCCCCTGCACCCAGGAGACAGACCCCTTTGCCCACCAGGACGGGGACAAGTAGACCGCCAAGGCCCCACACCGGCAAGAGCAGCCCACCAGCCCAGGACCCCGACCAGACGGCGTGATGTTCTATCCGGGCTCCGACCCCTGATGGTCCAACGAACAGGGGTGTGGAAAGACCCCCCAGCCTCTCTCCCCCAGCTCAATGTGGTGTTGTTGCGTGTTGTTCTAATGTGCACTTAAAACAGAGGGGGGGGGACATGGGAATACTGCCGGGTACCCCCATCTCCCCCCCCGGGCCCTCAGTGTCTAGATGCGTTTAACCAGTGGGTGCCGGCACCACAGGCGAGGCCCCCTCAACGGGGGGGTCTCGCCTGTGGCGCCACACCGCCAGGTCCCTACATGTGCGTTCCCTGTAAATGTTGCAAGTGTAGTGTCTAAATTGCTCAATAAAATCGGGACCCAGGCCGCCACCGGGTAGCGAAGACGGAAGCTCCATCCCGCACCCCTGTGACGTGCCCACGTCCCAAGGCCTTGTGAATGGTAGAATGAAGGAGCAGGTGGACAGAGGCATGGGGATGGGGAGAAAATAACTGGGGTGACCATTGCCAACCCCAGGGAGCCAGCTCCCCTGCTGACTCCAATAGGCACCCCCGTTCGGCCCGATCCACCAGGGGTGGGAGGCCCCAGCACGTCCAGTCGGGGCCCACGGCAGCGGTACCGCCGAGCCCCATGGGGGCCCCGGCAATCCACCAGCCCCCATGCCAGGGGCATACCTAAATCCTCCCCAACATTCACACTGCTAACAAAACACATGTCACTAGACACCCAGGTTGAGTTTACCCCCCCTCCCGTCCCAAGCGCACCCCGTTAAAAAGAGCGCCTGTGCTAGATGGTAAAAAGCCTCCCCGCCAATAAGAGACGCCCCAGGCACCGCCAGCGTCCGAGGACCCCCGGGCCGAGGCCGGAACCCGGCGCACCACCGACTCGGGTACCCCGGACATGCCGCGCCAGGCCCGTGAGCAGACCGAAGTCCCGGGCGGCCAATCCCCAGGCCGACATCCTCCAGCCTTGCTTCTACCGCCCGATGGCCGGGTGGCAACAGAACCCAGCACGTCCACCCACCAGCCCACACCCCACCAACTGGTCTGTCACTGTGGAGGCCGACCAACAACGGCCAGAGCCCCCCACCCCAGCACCCCCGCGAGGGCTAAGACCAAGACCCAGGAGCCATGTCCAGTGTGAATATAGCCGATCGGGCCCGGAGACGCCGGCCACCCGCCACGGCCTCTCGCCGACGCCCGGACGCGGCAAGCGGCCACCGGGGAGCAAGCGACAGGAACCAGCCCGGGGAGATGGAAAGGGCAGCAGCGCCCGCCAACCACCAGTAATTAATTAATCTTAATTAACGCGTTAAAGTCCCGGCCCTAATATATATATACACTGTAACACCTAGTTAGTGTTAAATTAGTAACTCCAGACAGATTTGATTTTTAATCCTCTAGGCGCCAAAGTCGCAATATTGCGACAAGCAAAATTGCTGACTTTAACGAGCCATTGCTGGAGATAGGGCCACTAATTTAATTACTGCTTTACACCAGGATATGACGGACATGCATCACTTTCTCCCGGTGAGAGAAAGGTATGTGTTTGGGTAGCAAGGTGGTCATCACAACGCTAATTGTGACCGAGGTGGGAGGGATTTAAAAATCAGTGGAAATAATAGCAGATACGCTCAAAAACAGGCGAGAAAAAAGACTGCTTATAAGCGAGTAAAAAGCAGTAAAGTTCTCTGTCCCGCTGCAAGTGAGGATGATGATGATGATGATTTTGGCGAGGTTTGCTTGACAGATGAGGAAGAGTAGAATCACCAGTGGATCAGATAATTTGATGAGTAAAAATGCTGTGGCCAATATTTTCTTTCTGTTGATTTTTATAGTGAATAGAGTAACAGAGCCACATAAGAAAGGATATAAACAGATATATCCACCTGTTCTTGAAAAAAAAGCCAAAAAAATGAAACATATAGATGTAGAAAATACATATATAGAAAAATCTAAATAATTTTTTTTTTAATTATTGATGAAATAAAAGTTTTAAGCAATGTAAAAAAGCAAAAAATTGTAAAACTCATGCAATCCAATACTGCCAACGCCTGATGACGTCATAATATGCAAATTAGATGTATGATTTTGCTCGGGTCACAAACTTTGGATCACACTGAAGATTTTTCTAATTTACAGTGTACCTTTATCTATAACCATATTAAAGCTACAACATTTTGAAGTAGTGATATCAAAATTGAATATTTTATAGAAAAAAACCCGCGCCTAGAGGGTTAACTCCAAATCAGAGTTAAGGTACAAAAAAACAGTTACATTAACACTCTCTGGTATGCACCCATATAGACACTTTAAAAGTTTTTAAATCAAATCTGGCAGTTAATTTGGGCTTGCTGGATTTGCTGTGTACCATTGTTGGTTTTAAACTTTTTAAAAACTTGCACCAGCTTTAGAATTGAAATAGAGCCTTTCCAATTTATTGTCACAGAGTTCAAGTCAGAACATAGAGCTTCCTCAAGACTCTCCGTTCTCTTGTCTTACAAAAGTCTTTATAGTTAAAGCAATGGTTAGAGTTATGGAAACACACTTCATTTGATGAGAAACAGATGTTTTTCATAAGCACTCCAAGAGAACCATCCATCACTAAAGACATCTGCCAGGTCTTTCTGACCCAGTATTCAGCCAAGTACACAGAAAAACATCAAATGCACATTGCCAAGTTTCCTGGCAGGAGGATACATTTTTCTGCAGTCCATAAACTTTGGCTGTAACCCCAAGCAAAATAACTGGGGATAGGGAAACAAAACTTGGTTATATAAGTATTCAAACCCCATAATTGCCTTCCACATTCCCCCCGTGTGGCGATTTCTACCAATCGTCAAATACTAGCTGAGCAAGCTAATGACCAATACATGTGAGGAACAAATTTATGACTGAATGATAAATGAAGACTATGATAAGATTAGGATATAAGGACACATATGTGGGATTACATGCTTCTTGAATGACATTGACAGGTGTCAAAGATAAGTGGATTTACGGGTAAGAAAATTCCCATCCAGATTAAAATTGCCAAAGCTTTTACCAATAGTGTCTAATATGATAAGCAAAGTAAACAATGGGTCGATTATTAGCCGTACATTGTTTGATGTTTTTCAGCACAATCACTGGAACACAATTTAAACATAATCTGCTATTTCACAGAATATATTATTGCATTTTTGTTTTATCGCAATAAATACCTGAAATGATTGTGATAACATTTTTTACGACAAATTGCTCATCCTCCTTTGAAAGTACTCCTATTAACAATTGTATTACTGTCAGAGAAATTAAAACTTTCTCTGTTCTAGTTTGTTAAACCCTGTTAACACAGAAGAGTCAGGATCCAGAATGAAGCTTCAACAGAATTTATTTCCAAGGAGAACATGAACAATCTCAACTATCCATCGAACAAATGCTCTAGCCCCTTGAGGCTCACAATCTCTTTTAAACAACAGAATTATTAGTGTAAAGCATTACATCATGATGGAAAGTAAACGCATTTTGGCCCAATTATCTGTTCGACAGCAGCACTAACTATGATTCTCTAAGTGACATATCACAAGTCCTTCTGGAAACAAAAATGTAATCTCATCTCAGAGCACACATTATTAATGTCAAAGGAAAGTCAATGGGTTAATTCTAAACATTGTTGAAAAATAAAAATCAGCTTAGGCAACTTATTCAATTATATCATCATACAAAGTATTTAACTGATTATAGAATAACTAATGAAAAGAATAATTGCTAAATGATAACTATCAACTTTCTCTAAATTAATACCATTAAATATTTTCTGGAAAATATCACAAGGAAAAGGCTATGAAGTCATAAAGTGTCAATTTTTTTTCTATAAAACATTTAGTTTAATATAAGTAGTTGAAAAGGTTTTAAAAGATAAAGGCATACTGTGAACTAGTGAAAAATCTTAATTATGACCCATAATATATATTCATACATATTACATTTTTCTTTTACATTTATTCGAGATTGTTGGTTATACTGCATCTTTATTTCATTTATGAGGCACCAGTATTTACCATCTCAAACAAGACAGGAAATCAGCTTCTCTTTTGTGTGAACTCTCATGTGACTAGTTAAATTTACTTTCTGAATAAAGCCTTTGCCACACAATGAACAAGAGAAGGGCTTCTCACCTGTGTGAATTCGCATGTGTCTGGCCAAATCTCTTTTGTCACTAAAACTTTTACCACACGATGAACAGGAAAAAGTCTTCTCACCTGTGTGAACTCTCATGTGAATGGTTAAATAGTATTTCCTACTGAAACTTTTGCCACAAATTGTACAAGAGAAAGGCTTCTCTTTTGTGTGAACTCTCATGTGACTAGTTAAATTTACTTTCTGAATAAAACCTTTGCCACACAATGAACAAGAGAAGGGCTTCTCACCTGTGTGAATTCTCATGTGTCTGGCCAAATCTCTTTTGTCACTAAAACTTTTACCACACGATGAACAGGAAAAAGTCTTCTCACCTGTGTGAACTCTCATGTGAATGGTTAAATAGTATTTCCTACTGAAACTTTTGCCACAAATTGTACAAGAGAAAGGCTTCTCTTTTGTGTGAACTCTCATGTGACTAGTTAAATTTACTTTCTGAATAAAACCTTTGCCACACAATGAACAAGAGAAGGGCTTCTCACCTGTGTGAATTCTCATGTGTCTGGCCAAATCTCTTTTGTCACTAAAACTTTTACCACACGATGAACAGGAAAAAGTCTTCTCACCTGTGTGAACTCTCATGTGAATGGTTAAATAGTATTTCCTACTGAAACTTTTGCCACACATTGAACAAGAGAAAGGCTTCTCACCTGTGTGAACTCTCATGTGAGTAGTTAATTGTACTTTCTGAATAAACCCCTTGCCACACATAGAACAAGAGAAAGGCTTCTCACCCGTGTGAACTCTCATGTGACTAGTTAAATATCCTTTCTGACTAAAACCTTTGCCACATATTGAACAAGAGAAAGGCTTTTCTTCTGTGTGAACTCTCATGTGACTAGTTAAATGTCCTTTCTGACTAAAACCTTTGCCACACATTGAACAAGAGAAAGGCTTGTCTTCTGTGTGAACTCTCATGTGTCTAGTCAAAGTTCCATTGTCACTGAAGCTTTTGCCACACAATAAACAAGACAAAGGCTTCTCAACTGTGTGAACTTTCATGTGACTGGTTAAAATTCCTTTGTCATTAAAACCTTTGCCACAAATTGTACAAGAGAAAGGCTTCTCACCTGAATGAGTTCTGATATCAACTGTTAAATCATATCTATTCTTAAACCTTTTTCCACATTTTGTACATGGAAAACTTTTCTCATCTGTGAGACTTTTCATGTGTTGAGCCAACTGACTATTTATAGTAAAAAAATCACACACTCTACAAAGATACAAATAATTTTCTGTGTCAGTTTTGTTCTCCCTGTCGGGTACTGAATTGCATTTCTTAATGGTTTTCTGTCGTCTCCTGTTTTGTTTTGGCTCTTTATCTCGCTTTGATCCAGATTCTTTATGATGGTTTCCTTCTTGTTCCTGGTTCTCATTTTCATTGGAGTCCTTAGAGATGACTTGGTTCCTGATTGGTTCTGGGTCAATGTGGCCCTTGTCTAAATCTGAGGGAGTCACTATGAATGTATCTTCAGTCTCCTTTTTCAATAAAAGTTGCCCTTTATGCTCATCTATGCAGAGCTCCAATGCTTCCTCTTTTATCCAGGAATGTTTTGGTTCTTGCTGTTCTTCTTTCACCTTCGGAGGTTCTGGTTCCTTCTGGTCCAAACTGGAATCACTCTCCTGTTTACAGAGCAGCTGGTCAGAGAAAACCTCCTCTTTCCAAACATGATGCAGTAGATGATCTGGAAAAACAATCAAGAGAAAAGCTTTGTATTGCAGTTTCATGAAAACAGTTTTGCTCAATCACTTCATACATATAACAAGAAATATTCAGTCCTGAAATTAGCGAAATCTGAAAAGATTAAAATATTCTATACAACAGTCTGTGAGGGGAAATATCTATCAAATCTAAAGGAATTTTACATCTCTACAGATACAACAAAATATATTTCTATGTTATTTACATTTTGGTTGAGCTCTAGAAAAATCTGAGCTTTCTTAAAACCTCAGACAGGGTGATCGCTCCCATGCCATTTTGGTGTGGTCTCTACCAAGTACATATACTGTACTGGGTCTAGCCTTGATCTTAGAAGAATCCCACAGTTATATGTTGGCAGTGATGTCATAATCAGATCAAATGATTTTCAAACGATCTGAATCAGTTTGAAAAGATTGGATATAAACATGACAAGAACGTTTTGATAGAGGTTGTTCAAATGACAATAGCTTAGCTTAGATCTTAAAAAATTCTACTACATCGGTATTCTGCATGGAGGACAACAACACAATTTACGGCAGGCGGGGAATTCGGACACCATTATAGTGAGCTACTTCCTACCAACCAGGTGTTTTTTTGGTTTTTATTGTGTCTACTTCAAGGTAATACGGTTTTTCCTTTGATCATGGCTGTTTCTGGGGGCTGCGTTTACATTCACGGGGTCAAGGACTATTTTTTGTTTGTGTTTAATGGAATTCCAAGGGGAGACATATTCTTCTCAGCTGGAAGTTCCTTGTCAGCAATCCCTCATACTGAGCAAGCATTTAGTGACAGTGGAGAGGAAACACTCCCCTTTAACAGGGAGAAACCTGTTGGGAAAAGTGTATGTTAGCATTGATTCATGTATGTGCTGTTCTGTTCTTTTGATTGTATCTTGATTGCATCTTGCCTTTTTTATATTTTGTTGTAGTGTTTGTTCTAACTAAATGCACCACAGCACAGTTGATTATATTTTCATTTTAAGTGTAGTCTGTTTAAAAGGTATGTTAAGGTGTTAAGCTGTATGAAAAGGTTTAAAGGGTAACTGAAAACCCCAGTTGTAATGACACATCCCTGTGATGATTTAATCCTGTGATGTTCAATAAAAAGAGCACGAGGAAGACAGTCCATTGAAGAACAAATCAACTCTAGATGGTATTTTTCCTTCACATGCATGCTTGAAAAATAAGACATGTCTTGACTGTTCTTTCCTTAGACAGAGATTTCTTTAAATTGAGATTTCTTTGTTGCAGAAATATGTCGAACATTTCTGGTCCTTCTTCGAGCCGGATTCCAATACATCTGTTTTCCTATGAACCCACTGAATAAGACTGAAGACCGTGTACAGCCCGCAGGTGAGACTTATGGAATAAAAGCCCACCACACAAAATTTTGTGTTGGCTAGTCTGGACTCTTTCAGATCCACAGGACCAGATTGAAGGAATTCCATTTTTTTTATGCGAGCACTCTGAGGATAATGGCCAATTAAGGACGGGGAAATAGTATTTTGCCCAAGAGTTGACTAAAATGAGAGGATTTAAAGGTCCAGTGTGTAAAAAATTCGGGTTTTGATTAATAAAAATCAAGTACTGCTTTCATAAATACATATTTTACTGAGGTCTAATCACATTCGCATTATCATGGAAGCATTCTCGTGTCTTAGAATACGCTCTTTATAGATACAGAGTGCACCGCCCCCCATCTTAGGCTGCCATGTTGCATCGCCACCTTTGTATACATTAGCCGAAAGGGGTTAAACTTGTTAGCTTTACGCGTTTTAGCCAGTGACGTCGGGGAGAGTGGGAGAGGTGAAAAGAAGCGAGCAACCAGCATAAATAAAGCGGAATTATGTATGTTTCTGTACCTCATCACCTGACGAGAAAATCGAGCTTGTGCCACACATGATAAAAATTATGACACTCTGCGGCTTTCTTAGTGGTAATGACGTGTTAGAACGGCGAGAAGCCAGAGAACACTGCTCAGTTGCTTGCTTTCACTTAGCGCACCACTAATTGGAGGTAGTTCTTACAGACGAGGGCTTTAAAGTTCCTTGCCTGATTGTTGTTCCATGAGCTACACTAACATCTTTAAGTTGAGTGAAGGACAACAAGTAGTTATTTGTTCTATGAGGTGCATTGACATTTTTAAGTTGAGTGAAAGAAAGATAATTGAAGTTATTCCAAAAGCTACAGTAACATCTTTAATTTGAGTGAAGAACAACAAATCTAGCACTGAAGTTATTTCACAAGATACAAAAATACCTTTAAGTTGAGTGAAAAAAAAATCAGTTATATTACTATAGTAACCGGTTTAGAAAATAGGTGTGAGTTTGTGTGTGCACAATTATGAGTAACTGAAAGTGGTCAGTTTAACACAGTTGATCAGTTGGAAACCTGACGGTGCTAACAAAAAATCTGTATAACAGATGAAACTGGCCTTTTATTTAGGGTTATGCTGATGAACGATCTGATCGTTCATCGTGATGGCTGAGCGACATCCACTTTGCAGGGACTGCTCTTTAAACATTGAGAATATAGGCTAACGAATGTATGTGTTGCACAGTGGGAAATATTTGTATATTTTTGATTTATTTTGCTTGATTTGTGTGTGGATTTTGTGTGTTTTGTTTGCATTTGTTTTCCCTCTGTGAAGCTCCAAGACAAAAACTGAACTTATTTGGATGACTTGGGTGGAGGAGTGCTGCAAGCAGTTGCTTTGTTACAAGTGTGTAAAAACCTGTTAGGCTGCACATAAAAAGAACTGAGGCAGGGCGGAAGCCCCCACCATCCCAAGGCACTACTGGAGGAGCGACCAGGCCGCCGCTGCACACCCGAGGCAGAGGGCTCCACAAAGGAAACACTGGAAGGATTATTATACGTAAAAATGTAAAATGACAAAAGCTAGTATGGATAGTAAAAAACTAATAAAATGTGATAATGGAGAGAGTAAAACTGTAAAACATAAATTGTGTATTAAAGCTTAACTATAATTAAAATAAAAAAATAAATAAAAAAAATAATATGTAAATAGTAAAAAAATAAATATTGTTGTTTAGATGATAAAGACCTATTTTGGTTATGTTTTTAATGTGAGGGATAAAAGTCAGCTCAGAGTTAAAAATCACACCCAGGCTCTTCACTTGTAAAGAACGATTAAAGACAACGATTGTAGTTTAGGTAAAAGTTTCTCTCTCTGAGCCTCAGGACCGATAACTAAAAGTTCAGTTTTGTCCTGGTTGAGCTGGAGAAAGTTTTCTGCCATCCAGGATTTGATGTCTAAAATGCAGTTAAAAAGTGCATCCATTGGCCGTGTATCTTCAGGAGACATGGAGATGTACAACTGTGTATCATCAGCATAACTGTGGAAATTCACCCCATGTCTCCTGAGGACACTGCCAAGAGGGAGCATGTACAGGTTAAAAAGCACTGGGCATAAAACAGTAATAATCTTGGCCAATCTTTTGATGGCTCTGACATCAAAAGTCATTGCTCATACAAAAGCATATGACCAGTGACATTCCTGCATTTCATCGCCTCAGATTTTAGCCAAAATTATCACCATAAAACCTTCTTGCTTGTAATAAAAAACACTACATGATTTAACATAGTCATTCTACTTGGTGTAAACAATAGATTTTGGCTTTTAACCTAAGAGTCCAGCCTGAGATTTGCTACACAATTTTTCCAGATAGTTATTCTGACGCTTAGACTTGATTTTATTAAAATTAACTTCGAAGTTAATAATTTATTTGTCTGGAATCCAGATGCTAAATTAATCAGTGGGTTTTGAGAAATCCCTGCTTGAAGTTGGATTAACTCAGATTAACCTCTTTTGAAATCGCCCACCCACAAGAAAAGGGGGGTGAAGGTTGCTAATTTGACAGCATTCCTCCAAGAATAGGAATAAATTTGAACATTTGAAGCATAGTGTTGCCGTAAGACAGGTGTGGCTGACCTGTACACACACTTGATTTAACTGACAAAAAAAGTAAAACTCTCGTTATACATTTCCAGTTCCATGGTTGAAGTAATATTACTACGCTACTACAATGGGCGGGACGTAAACAGAGCACGTAAGCTGCCGCGGTCACGTAAGGCTAGTCTGTTCCAAACCGTTTTTTTTGACCAAGGAAGGACACTGTCCTCGTAGGCAAGGCGTCTTGCCCACCGAGGCACTGCCTTGGTAGGCAAGACGCCTTGACATTGAGAAACACCCACTGTCTTCCTTGGTTTCTCCTAAAGAAACCAAAGAAAGATTTGGATTTGAGAAGGTTTCACGAGCTACCTTCTCCAAAAATGACCCAGCTCTAGACTTGAATAGGCCAAAATGCATGCTTCTTCCTGACTCCATGTCGCCACCTTGTGGCCAAACGACTCACCTACTTGACACATCACCAACACATTAATTCAAACCTTTGAAAAGCTCTATGTCAAATTGTGGAAAAAAAATTTCCCCCCTCAAAAGTTAACCCCAGGTTCTCAGTCATTTGTCAAAAAGAACCAGAGTTTCAATCAGAGTTGACCAGGCCATTACAGGCCATGATGGAGTCCATGAAGAAGGCCCTCGGTCCACTAAGGGATTTTACTGATGCGTTTTCAGATGAGGACTACACTCATCTAAAGGATTATTAGGAACACCTTCTCAATTTCTCCTTAATGCAATTATCTAATCAACCAATCATATGGCAGTTGCTTCAATACTTTAGGGGTGTGGACCTGGTCAAGACAATCTCCTGAACTCCAAACCGAATGTCAGAATGGGAAAGAAGGGTGATTTAAGCAGTTTTTAGCGTGGCATGATTGTTGGTGCCAGACGGGTCGGTCTGAGTATTTCACAATCTGCTCAGTTACTGGGATTTTCTCGCACAATCATTTCTAGGGTTTACAAAGCATGGTATGAAAAGGAAAAAACATCCAGTATGCAGCAGTCCTGTGGGCGAAAATGTTGATGCTAGAGGTCAGAGGAGAATGGGCCAACTGATAGAAGAGCAACTTTGACTGAAATAACCACTCGTTACAACCGAGAAATGCAGCAAAGCATTTGTGAAGCCATAACATGCACAACCCTGAGGCGGATGGGCTACAACAGCAGAAGACCCCACCGGGTACCACTCATCTCCCCTACAAATAGGAAAAAGAGGCTACAATTTGCACGAGCTCACCAAAATTGGAAGACTGGAAAAATGTTGGCTGGTCTGATGAGTCTGCATTTCTGTTGAGAAATGGTAGTGTCAGAATTTGGTGTAAACAGAGTGAGAACATGGATCCATCATGCCTTATTACCACTGTGCAGGCTGGTGATGGTGTGGGGGATGTTTTCTTGGCACACTCTAGGCCCCTTAGTGCCAATTGGGCATCGTTTAAATGCCACAGGCTACCTGAACATTGTTAATGACTATGTCCCTCCCTTCATGACCACCATGTACCCATGCTCTGATGGCTACTTCCAGCAGGATAATGCACCCTGTCAAAAAGCTTGAATCAGTTTAAATTGGTTTCTTGAACATTACAATGAGTTCACTGTACTACAATGGCCCCCAGTCACCAGATCTCAACCCGATAGAGAATCTTTGGGATGTGGTGGAACGGGAGCTTCATGCCCTGGATGTGCATCCCACAAATCTCCATCAACTGCAAGATGCTATCCTATCAATATGGGCCAACATTTCTAAGGAACGCTTTCATCACCTTGTTGAATCAATGCCACGTAGAATTAAGGCAGTTCTGAAGGCAAAAGGGGGTCAAACATCGTATTAGTATGGTGTTCCTAATAATCCTTCAGTTGAGTGTATGTCAGTGTGTCATATGTAAAGCCAGTGCTGCACCTGCTCACAGTCAGCCTCCTCAACCACAATTAGGATAACAGTGAAGTCACAAAGTCTATGAAGACAACCATCCTCAGATACCTCATTGATAAATACCAAGATCCCGTCACTGATGCTCTTTTGGACATGGGTTAATTTTTTAATCCAAGGTTCGAGTCACAGTACATTGACCCTGACAAGAGAGTACACAAGCCAGAGCTGTGTCTGAGCTGGAGGCCATGCTGAAAGCACAAGAACAAGATCATACATCTGCAGCTCACTCCACATCACAGAGCTCCGAAGCAGAAGCACCAACAAAATCTACAAGAAAAACTCTTGCCAGCTTTTTTAAAACACCTGGTGCTTCACCTGCTACTGCTGTCTACTCTCCCTTCTTTACAAGTGGTGGTCAGCTAAATTCCTAACTGTCCATACCAAATGCTGACAGTGATATGGATCCTCTGGCCTGGTGGCGACTCCACGAGAGCAACTTCCGCAGGGTTAGCCAGCTAGTTCGTAAATATTTGTGCATTCCAGCAACAAGTACTCCCTCAGAGCTAGTTTTCAGCATTGGTGGCAAAATAAGTACCTGCCAAAGGGCAACTCTCAAGCCAGTCAAAGTGGCTTGACAAGAGAGTACACAAGCCAGAGCTGTGTCTGAGCTGGAGGCCAAAGTGGTATTCTTGGCAAAACATTTGTACGTTGAAATAAAAAAAGATACTGCTATAGTGCTGTTATCTTGTTAACGGTGACTAAACATGTTCTGCATTCTCTGCATTACACTGCACTTTAAAAGTTAAAAGGTGTTACATCCATCCATCCATCCATCCATTATCTTAGCCGCTTATCCAATTCAGGGTCGCGGGGGCAGCTGGAGCCTATCCCAGCAGTTAACAGGCGTAAGGCAGGGTACACCCTGGACAGGACGCCAGTCTGTCGCAGGGCCAACACAAAGAGAGACGGACAACCATTCACACTCACACTCATTCCTAGGGACAATTTAGAATGATCAATTCACCTATCATGCATGTTTTTTTGGACAGTGGGAGGAAGCCGGAGTACCCGGAGAGAACCCACGCATACACGGGGAGAACATGCAAACTCCATGCAGAAAGACCCTGGGCCGGGATACGAACCCACGACCTTCTTGCTGCAAGGCAACAGCGCTAACCACTGCGCCACCGTGCAGCCCCAAAATAAGGACATTTTTTGCAAAATTTTTATCAAAACAATACTGCTTTTTGAAAGACATTCCTTGGGGCAATTTAAAGAGTTGATTGTTTGTGAGCAGTAAAAACGTCTCATCAATGGCATGAGCAAAATGAGGATATAGTCACACAGACACGTGGCATACTGTTGTGCTTTTTCATTGGTTCATTACCAAACCATCACCATACCCAAAGACAATTACTTCTGTGCGCTTTAAGCCGTGACACTGGTTAAAAATTAGAACGTTTGGGTCAAAAGCTGAGTGAAATTGGTACAGTATAATGGATTTGTAAACAGTACTGTCCAGGGTAATGCAGGACACCTGGTCACTAAGTTGAACATATATTCTAAAGATAAACAAAGGAGAATTTGTTGACCACAATATATTTGTGGTAAAGGGAGGTTTCTGGGGCTAGAGAGCGACGGATCATGTGGAAGTTTATGTTTGGCTCCTGGGGCAAAACAAAATGATAATGTGATGAAAACGTGAAGAAAATTGGGTTCTAAAATAGAATTAAGTTGGCAAAATAAAAGAAGAAAAAAATAAGGTGCATTAGAAAAGATCATTAATTTGACAAATTGAAAAGCAGAAAGATGGATTTTCATGTACTTGAAATAAATACTTGAAACTAAAATTTAAGACATTTGATAGATGATGGGGTTGTCCATTTTTATAATTATTTAGTTTATACAAGTGATAAACAAGAAATTTATTAAAGGGATAAAATATCGAATAGTAATGATAAAAGATTGAGATGAACACTAAAAATAATGACTGTGGTATATTAAAATAGCATAATTCATGTAAAATATATATTGTAAAATCAATTTAAGTTTTAACTACAATATCAAAAGTAAGATTTACACAATGCATTCATGTATTAATTTAACTAAGAAGAAAAACATTTTTGTAGATATTTAATGTTTTATAATCACATCAAATTCACCTAAAAATACAAAGTAAATTTAATCTGGAAAGTCATAGTAGATTTTATGCATGCTGATGATCAAAATGTTCTTAATTGAACAGATATTTTTATCTTGCTTAAAGGGCTTATAATTTGACAAGAAAGAATTAGCTACATTACAGCCTACATTAATTGATAATGGTTGGTTGAAAGCTAAACTCATATTTTGCTGTTTATACCTTTTATTACTGCTAAAATTAAATGTAACTGCCTAAAGTTTATTGCATGCCAACAATAACCATGGCTTCAAAAATAATAGAGGAATCTATTTCTGAGCAAACTCGGTGCAAGGTGTGAACAAGCTACATTCAGTAAAAATAGCAAAACTGTAGGATATCTTTTGCTAAAGCACATGAGATAGTAGCTGCAAATAAGCACAACAACTCACACCTTGGGTGAATGAAATAGATTGGAGATTGTCTATCCTATATGCAGAGATTCCAGTGTAGAAATATTATATAGGTCGTGAAGACTGATCAACACTTTGTTAGAAAATAAACCAACGTCAAAAATAAAAATAAACAATACGATTTAAATTTTTGTTGTTAAAGTAATTTTAGAGTGTGCTTTTGATTTTTCGATTTTTATTCCTTTTTTGTAGGGAGACAGATTTAGGCGATTACTATGAAATTTATATTCTGCTATATTTTAAGATAGCACACTGAAAAGGTTTTGTATTTGGTCCCATCTGAGAACTGATGATGAATATATGAACTGACTTTTAGCAGTTTAACTACTTATGAAGAATAGCAATCCCACAACATGACGTTGCGACATCCGTCTTTTAGTTGTTTTTATGTTTGTTGTTTAATGCTGTACTCCAATAAATCACCAAGGCCCTCATGAAAACTGTAATTTCGCAAGCAATGAATTAAATATTTGTGGACTTAGAAAATATTGAAATGTTTCAGATGTCAAGCATGAGCTGGTAGCCTACATAGGAAGAGAAGATATTTCGATACATTGAGGGTATCTATACCTCTCCGGACATTTTTAAGTTCCATATGACTATTCTTATGAAGTGCCGTGAGATGACATCTGTTACTTCAGCAGTTACTGAAGAATTTTGCTGACGATTGATTTAGATTGTTTTCATTTTCAACTTGTACATATTTACTTTAATCTCATCCTGAGATTGAATTGCAAAATTACTGTTTATTTTATAGAGAAATATGATAAATTATGATAAATCATTCACTGGACATTTATTGAATATTTTCTGGAAACTTCAATTTTTTTTTACGTTTTTTCGTTTACAGGCTGAGGAACAAAATTAGAATTGACTGTACAATTGGATTTCTTTCCATCTCGTTTTATTTTATTTTGTTGAAACTGTGTGACTACTGACAATGAACAGCTAATTTTTGAAATTTGGTTATGAAGGCCTTTTAAAAAAAAAAAAAAAATCACAAGGTTATTGACGGTTTTATAAGACATTACAAATGTCTGTTAAAAGTAAAACACATACCTACTAAAATTAAATTGGTAACTATGCAGTCAAGATGAAGTGTGGTACTTTAGCTATTACCCTCTGAAGTGTTTAAAGGACAGTAAAGGATAGTAAAGGAAGTAAAGATATCTTTTCTTATGTCAACCACGTTTTAATATTGTAGAGTTTGCTCTTACAAAATCATCATCTTGTTATTTTTGTTATTTATCTGATCAAAAACTGCTTCTGCATCGAAACCTAAGATAGAGCCCACATAGCGCCTCAGACAGATGTGTGAGACGAAAAGCTATATTTGACAGAGACAGGTAGATGAGTCACAAGCCTGTAGAATAAAAAACAGAAGGGAAACAGCATTAGGTATTTTATAGAGTTAATTATATATGCACGACATGGACTGCTTGCTGAGTTTAAAGTTTAGACCTACTGAAAAAACAAGTGTTATATTTAACATTAAGCTAATGTTAAGAGATAGTGTTTTATGCAATATGCTTTGGTTCCACTTGAGAAAGTAAAGGGGAAAGTTTAATAGTCAAAAATAGATTTGATCTATCTTACGCCTCAGAGCAGCACGCTGGCTGCAGTTAACTGCACAGAGCCTAAAATGAAGAAATCAGCGTGAGTCGCGAATCATATAAGTTTTGAACAACGTGGAAATCTTGTAGGTTTATATGATATTGAATCCGTGCATTTCATCATTTCATTATTGGCTGAATCGTTAAGTGTATAGTGACTCCTGTTTGGTAAGTCCAGCTTCATATCCTGCTACTGCGATGCTTAAAGTCTTTTTCATAGTAGGTTCAGGTTCAGACATTCTTCCTGGTTTCAGAATAAAAAGACTTTCTAGATTTAAAACAATATATACATTTTTAAATTGCTTTAGGTTTGTTTTAGGTTTTGTATTTAAATAAAAGAAACCAAAAACAATTTTATTGGCAGAGCAGTACTTTTAATTTGAGATTTTTCAATGCAGTATTTCTTCTATTTATTTTGTGTCAAAATATGATTCCCCTGACTAACATTTTTAAACAAACCCCTTATTTTACAGGATTAAAGATTCCGAATAGAGGGTGAATATTTACAGAAACACTTGGAGGTAGGGCTGGGGGATATGGCTTCAAAATTTAATCTCAGATTTTTTTAATACCATATCTGATTTCAGATTTTAACCAATTTTTTCCTACCTGATTTTTTTCCCCCCGCAAGGTATTCAAGTGATAAAATATTTTCAAAAACCTGCTTTTATTACAATCACCCTGTCTTGGAGCTGACTTGAATTTAATGTCCAACTAAAAACAAGCTGCAAAAGTAACCTTGCAAAACAAGATGGCTAGATTGACATCCCTCTGAGCTATGGAAGTCTAAGTAGTACATTGGTTGAATTTTTTTGAATCTGTTTTCCAAAAATCAAATCTTCATAAACAGAAGAGATGCTTTTTCCTGGAGCTTTTGTTAAACTAAGCCCATCCACGTCTTCACCCACTACAGTTCTTTTGAGATGTTAATAGAATCACAACCCACCCGTTTCATTTTGTACCGTACTGGTCCTAGTGGAAATAGGACACAAAAGTTTATTTTTTAAAATGTTTTATTTAGCAAGCAAGATGTAATGTTAAACAGCCAAAACAGAAAAGAATGTTAAATAATCACATAAAAGACAACTTTACTTATCAGGGTTAAGTGTCAATTGTTTTCAATATTATTTTAAAAGCTCTTTACACAGTGAATCAAATCCCAGTAAAAAATAAAAATAAACTTTCATCTTGTTTAGCATGTGACAGTAATTGAAAACACCAGCAACAAATAATTCACAAAAAAGTAAATAACTGAACAATAATTTTAGGAAGTAAATTGCTGACAAAAAGTAAAAAGCTGAAACCTCTAGATTGCATTTTTATTCTCAACTTAAACAGGTTTTCACAAAGTCAGATAAATCAACAATAAATTCAACAAGGGCATGGGAATGAACCAAAAATGTACACATACAATAATTACCGCAGCCAGGTCCATAGTGGCACTCATTTTCAGCCCTAGAGTTTAATGCCTCAGACTGGCCCACTTTATATCACAACCTAGTTTTATTAAAATTAGGGATGCACCAATACTGGTATCAGGGCCGATATCATTCTAATGTACTCTTATCTGTATCGTTTAAAGTTAACAGATACAATGACCCGATACTTAAAATGTGGAAACTTAAAAAAATGTCCACAATTTTTATTTTTCACTTTACATTTTAGTTTTGTCGTTTTTATTAATATTTTTAAAATAAAATTCACCAATATTTGTTATCTCCAGCAGATAAGAAAATAAAAGCTTTCTTCCAATTCATTGTATTTTTTTGTGTGGTAGAAGTATCGGCATTGGTGCTCATTATAGGGAAGTACTCAGATCCAAGTATTGCGTCTGTTTAAAACGTGGTATTGTAGCATCCCTAATTAAAATTATCTATTTATAACCTTGCATGTAAAGGTACAACAGCAAACTGCTCTGTAAAGCCTTGTAGTTTGGAGTATTTCTTTTAAAGAATGTCCAATTCAGTAAAAGGGTCATGATTATTTTAGCAAGACTTCATTATTCCTAACACATCCATTAACAATATCAGAATCCATATTTTGAGCTGCTATCTCTTTAATCGATCCCGATTAGACTCCGCTCTCCCTTTCACACTTCCTCCAGTTTCCCTGAACTCATCTGCTGCACCTGCCTCAATAAAAAATAATTCTGTAAAGTTTTAGTAAGTTTGATATGAAAATCACATTTGACTTAACGAATAAAGATCTGTTCAATTACACAACATGCATGTTTATTACTTTCATTCTATTATCTTTGAAATTAGGAATTGGTATATGTATGGTCTCACTTTTAAAGAAACAAAATTATGAAATGTAACACTCATTTGGATATAGAAAGATTTTATCAGAACTAATACCTGCTTGTTAACACACATATTGCTTCTATGGTGACAAGATAAATCCCCTCATCACTGCAGACTGCTTCTGTTATCTGAATAAAAGACATGTCCACAAACTAGGGGTGGGCGGTATGGCAAAATTTTCATATCACGGTATTTTTTAAAAACATAATGGTATTACGATATTTTTTTGCCATACAAGACCGTTCATAGCCACATTATCTTATAAGAATAAATATAAAAATGTGCTTTAAATATCCCATTTTACTGCCGTATGGACTGTATCATATTGTTTTTTTCCAGACACAGGTGAATGACATGAAAATAATTAAAATGATTATGATTTTAGTAGGCATTCTTGATGTTCTAAGGCTCAATGTATAATTTTTATTAAACCTCAAGTTAGCGCAAGCAACAAATTGCATCTTCTAATTGCTTTGCATGAAGTACTGAAGAATCCCGCTAAGGGGCAGAGTATAGACGCAGATCGGATTTTGCCAAAGAAGAAGTAAAATAAACATGGCGACCGTAGGAGATTATTAGCTGGTTAACATTCAGATAATAACAGAAACAGAGACGACAGACGTATTGTAGATGGTATGTAAAAAATATTTACAGCTATTAATGATTTATTTCCTACTCTGTTTTTGCCACCGTTGACCGCGTTTACCTACAGAGGGTCAAATAGCGCTCAACACTCCCCCCTACTGGTTACTCCGTTCGGTTCTCATTTGACATTTTAAAGCCGTTAAACTTTTTAACCCATAGAAGAGGCTCCTCTTTTTTGGAATTACTTCATCAGGAGTATTACTTTCTCCCTCCACAGCTGAACATCTTCATCAGAAGATGAATAATCCTCTTCAAGAATCTGATTTACCCATTACTTCATGATAGAGCACTCAGCGCCTAAGCAACAAGCTTTTTTAAGACTGTGTCTATGTTGCGACTCCAGCCACCTCTTTCTCGTCTCTTCAAGTGGTGGCATTGCTCAAAAAACAGATTTACTATAAGAGTTTCCATGGTAACAACCAAAATGGTGGCTGGGGTTGAAGTGTCTGCCATCTCCTGATATAAAGTAGTAATTAAATTGGTGTCATATCTGCAGCTGTGGCTCGTTAAAGTCAGCAATGTTGCTTGTTGCAATATTGCGACTTGGGCACCTAAAGATTTAATCTGTGTGAATCTTTTCATGACGAATTAAGCTAACTTTGGTTGTAACATTTTTGCCACAAATTGTACAAGAGAAAGGTTTCTCACCTGTGTGAACTCTCATGTGCCGAGTTAAATTTACTTTGAAATTAAAACTTTTGCCACACACTAAACAAGAGAAAGGCTTCTGACCTGTGTGAACTATCATGTGAGTAGTTAAATGCACTTTCTGAATAAAACCTTTGCCACACAATGAACAAGAGAAAGGCTTCTCACTTGTGTGAACATTCAAGTGCCGAGTTAAATTTACTTTGAAATTAAAACTTTTGCCACACACTAAACAAGAGAAAGGCTTCTGACCTGTGTGAACTATCATGTGAGTAGTTAAATGCACTTTCCGATTAAAACCTTCGCCACAAATGATACAAGAGAAAGTCTTCTCTTCTGTGTGAATAATGTTGTGTTTAGCCAAAGTTCCTTTGTTACTAAAACTTTTGCCACATAGTGAACAAGGAAAAGGCTTCTCACCTGTGTGAATGCTCATGTGACCGGTTAAATGTAATTTCCGAGTGAACCTTTTGCCACAAATTATACAAGAGAAAGGCTTCTCACCTGTGTGAACTATCATGTGACTGGTTAACTGCACTTTCCGATTAAAACTTTTGCAACACAATGAACAAGAGAAAGGCTTCTCACCTGTGTGAACTCTCATGTGACAAGTTAAATTTACTTTGCGATTAAAACTTTTGCCACACATTAAACAAGAGAAAGGCTTCTCACCTGTGTGAACTTTCATGTGACTGGTTAAATTTCCTTTGTCACTAAAACTTTTGCCACACATTGAACAAGAGAAAGGCTTTTCTTTTGTGTGAACTCTCATATGTCTAGTTAAAGACCCATTCTCGCTAAAACTTTTGCGACACACTGAACAAGAGAAAGGCTTCTCTTCTGTGTGAACTCTGATGTGTCTAGTTAGATGTCTTTTCTCAATAAAACCTTTTTCACACATTGAACAAGAGAAAGGCTTCTCACCTGTGTGAACTTTCATGTGACTGGTTAAATTTCCTTTGTCACTAAAACTTTTGCCACACATTGAACAAGAGAAAGCCTTGTCTTCTGTGTGAACTCTCATATGTCTAGTCAAAGATCCATTCTCACTAAAACTTTTGCCACACATTGAACAAGAGAAAGGCTTATCACCTGTGTGAACTTTCATGTGTCTAGTTAGATTTCCTTTCTCACTAAAACTTTTGTCACACAATGAACAAGAGAAAGGCTTCTCACCTGTGTGAGTTCTGATATGAACAATTAAACTGCTTCTATCCTTACACCTTTTTCCACATGTTGTACATGGAAAACACTTCTTATCTATGTGACTATATGATGTGGAGTCTGAATGTTTTTGCTTCGTGGTTTTCTGTCGTCTCCTGTTTTGTTTCGGCTCTTTATCTCGCTTTGATCCAGAGTCTTTATGATGGTTTCCTTCTTGATCCTGGTTCCCAGTTTCACTGGAATCCTGAGAGAGGACTTGGTTCCTGATTGGTTCTGGGTTAATGTTTCCCTTTTCTAGATGTGTGGGAGTCAACATGAATGTATCTTCAGTCTCCTGCTTCAATAAAAGCTGCTCTTTATGCTCATCTATGCAGGGCTCCAATGCTTCCTCTTTTATCCAGGAATGTTCTGAGTCTTGCCGCTCTTCTTTCACCTTCAGAGGTTCTGGTTCTTTCTGGTCCAAACTTGAATTACTCTCCTGCTTACAGAGCTGCTGGTCAGAGAAAACCTCCTCTTTCAAAACATGATCCAGTAGATGGTCTGGAAAAACAAAACATGAGAAAATCTTTTAATTGCAGGTTCATGAAAACAGTTTCCCTCCATCACGTCATCCATATGAAGATACAACGAAAACTATTTAGTAGGGCTGGATGATATAGAAAAAGAGCATATCATGGCATTGATCGATATTGATAATTATTGATAAATATCACAAAATGTAAAAAATATATTTTAAGTGCTTCTCCCCTCATTTTGTTATTCTTCAATAAACAAATTTTAACTAATAATTCAATTAATTAATTTTTTCACCTTATTTTTATCATAACTAAGTTTGTAAGACACAAGAACAAATCAAGAGACATATATATATATATAAGACCAAGATATATATATATATATATATAATGTTATTAATTGAAATCAAAAGCTTATATTGATACTTCTGAATCTTTTAAACATTTTATGGAACTTTATAGTTTTAATGGCTGAAACCTTTAGTTTGTCAATAAAGTTCATTCAAATTCACTTCAGCTCTTTAGCTGTTGGCTAAAGCTAAAGCTAACGAGATACTCACCAGAGTGTAGACGGAGCCCAAAATACTGCAGTCCAGTCAGTCACAGAGTTGAAGCCAGCAGGTCTCTCCAATCCGCTTATGTGTTTAAAGCGTTTTTTTGTTTCTGAGTTCCAAGGGCCACAGGTGTTGTTAGCAGCGCGAGCCACAGGTATTGTTAGCATCTGGGTAAGTTTCCTGTGTCTCTCTGCAACAGATTTGAGGTGAGCCAGGAGAAGGAAGTTGTTCTTAAGATAGCGGATCATAGTTTTATTATTGCAACGTTTTATGTTTTAGTGTGTCGAGGATCGGTTCAAAAAGGGACACAACCTTTACCTGAGCGACTCAAACATTTATCCAGAACAACTTCCTCCGTTTCTCCTCTGAGGTTGAGCTTTTAGACAAATCTGGGCTTTCTTAATGGTGCAATAATTCAACCAAAGTGTGGCCTCTACCAAGGACATATACTGTACTGTATCTAGCCATGATCTTAGAAAATATCACAATAATATAATGTTGGTAGTTGGATGTGATCAGAAATCTGTGCAGATCACATGATTTTACAACGATCTAAATTGGTTTGGTTGGTAAGTTTGTTAAACAACAAAAAGTTTTGATAGAGGTAGTCAGAATGACGAGGGGTTAGTTTTAATTTTAGTTTTAATTTTAAGAAATTCCACTAAATCAGCATGCTTTGTTGCAAGGAGAACCAGAAAGTCGCTAATAGTTTCCAGATGATGTCACATGATAATTAGCAATACTTAGGTGAGAACATCATCATTAATGTCAATTATGTCTTCCTCCTTCGACATTCAATACAATTAAAACCAACTTTCAATAAAAACAGTCTGCAAAACCAGTGTGTTCTGACAAGACAAAATAACCCAAATAACTAAAACAAGCAGCCTCATAACGTAAAGGAAAGATGGTAGAAAGGAAAAAACTAATGGTAGATGGCTTTATAACATTCAAAGGAAAGTTTGCATAATGAGGTAAAACGAATAAAAGAAAAAAAAAACTGAAAGAAAATATCTGATCTAGATAAGGATTTTTAAAAATAAGTTGAAATATAAATAACTTAAACAGGGGGTAACGCTACGGGGAAATTTACTGTCTTTTTTAATAAGAAGTTGTGGAACGTCTTAATTATTATTATATTTTTCCTGAAGCATACCGTTGACTAGTCCAAATTTACAACAGGATATTCTTTTAAAAAAATTTTTGTTAAAAGAAGGGATATCTTTATTGAAAAAGCTGTTTTCCAACAGTTAAAAGCTTCCTAACTAGGGCTGGGCGGTATACCGGAAATTTACCGATACTGAAATTTGTGACTGTTTAAACGAAAAGATATGTTTTAGTTTAGTGGTGCTTCTGCCCCTTTAAGAAAGGAGTGTTGCCTTGAGTCACGTGACTGCGCACAGTCATGTGACACTATAGCTATATTTAGCAAGAGTTTAGACTCGTCTACAGAGTTTTCAGAAGAATGCGACTAGCGACAGATAAAGTGATTATTGTATACTCAGACCCTAACATGGAGCTTTAGCCCAACAGCTCCGCTCACCCAGGTCCTGCTCAGGCGGAGCAGATATTAGACCCGCTGAGTTGTTGCTGTAGTTTTTGATACAGAGCTTAAAGAAGCCACGTATTGTCACCTGTGCTCCGATGTAAAATATTTTCTGTCCGAAATAAACGACTGCGCACTAAAATAGCCAATTTCACTCAGCCTCCGTAACTTCCTCACCACATCTGGTCAATGTAATCACTTTTGAGTCTAAACTGGACTGTAAGAAACACAGAAAGGAGTGGGACTCAAACCCTGAATTAAAAGGTTGTTTGAAGCCGTTCAATGGCAAAAGGCCATCATATTTTAAAGAACATGAAGCAAATTTGGTCACTACCGGACATTGAATACAGAAAATGACACGATTTAAGAAAAAGAAAAGGACTGGGGGGAATCATTCTTATAGTCCACTTACCGTTATCAGGGTTAATTGCTCAATATACCGTGATATTAAATTTAGCTCATATTGACCTGCCCTATTCCTAATAACCATTTTCATATCGGTCTGGTTTTTGTAGGCACCATAGCACCGAGACAACCCTCAAAGTTTTCAATGACATCCGTATAAATACCCAGTGTGGTAAAACCACAGTACTTGTACTATTAGACCTAAGTGCGTTGTTTGACACCATTGACCATCATATTGGAACATCTAGAGAGCTAGGTCGGACTCTCTGGTACAGTACTTGACTTGTCAAATCCTACCTCAAGAACAGGAATTTCTTTGAATTGATTAGCCAGTTCTCATCACAAAACACAAATCACATGCGGGGCCCCCCAGGGCTCCATCCTAGGGCCCCTCCTATTTAGCATCTACATGCTCCCAAATAAATTAATCAATGAGACAAATTATAACCAACAATAATGTTAACTACCACAACTATGCTGATGACACTCAACTTTATATCTCAATGTCAACAGGTGATGTTGAACCCATCCAAATCCTCGATAAATGCATTGAGCAAATTAACAGCTGGACGTCCCATAATTTCCTCCAATTGAAAAAACCCAAAACCAAAGTACTTATCTTCGGACCCAAAAAAGATCGATTAAATATCAGTACACAGCTTCAGTTAGTCCAACTACAAACTACTGACCAAGCCAGAAATCTAGGTGTAATAATGAACTCAGACCTGAACCTCCAGGGTCACATAAAGGCAATAACAAGGTCATCTTTCTATCACATGAGGAAAATTTCTAGGATTAAAGGAATGATGACACTAGGAGACTTAGAAAAACTCATCCATTAATTTATCTCTAGCCGCCTTGATTACTGTAACAGTATCTTCACAGGTCTACTTAAAAAAAAAAAAAAAAAATCAATCAGACAGCTGCAGCTGATACAGAACGCTGCTCATCGTGTTCTCACTAGAACCAGGAAAGTAGAACGCATCACCCCAGTTCTAAAGTCCTTACACTTGCTCCCTGTAGCTCAGAGAATAGAGACACAAGCCTTCCGGGTCACTCAGGTCCTCCAGCTCTAGTTTGCTGATTGTCCCTAGAACCAGAACCAAACATAGAAAGCCAGCTTTTAAGGCGTCTCACCACTAGTACCTGTTTCCGTGCCGTACTGTACCATTATTTTCGGTAATGCGACTCAACATAGCTCGCCTTGCCAAGTGGTGCTTCACAGTTGCAACAAATCAGAGTGTCTAAAGTGAGTGGGTTGGGGTTTCCCCACACAGGTTCGAATCCTGTTCATGATGCCAAATAATATGGTAGAAATCTGGGTGTCTGAGAGATGAGAGAATAAAACAAAGTGTCAGCTATATTCATACATAGTTTACTTTATGGACACGGAGGGCCTCCTGCTGAGAACCCCGAAGCTTCAACATAGATGCATGGGTATATATGTAGTCAGCCACACCCTATTGAATCAGCTTCTGACCGATCACTACATCATACAGATGATTTCAGACATAATCAAACAGAAGAGGAAGTCTCACTTCAGTAGTCAGCAGTAAACAATCAGGAGATAGTTTCACTGGCCAATCACAATATAGATAACAATAAGAGACACTTTGTATAATACTGAGAAAGATATTAACAGGATATGTCATAAGTCAACACCAGATGATAACAAGCACACATTCATATTTACAAAAACAAACAGTAGCATCAGAACTAATTTGGATGACTGATAATAAAAAAACAGTCATACTGAAGATGATGTGCAACTGAATAGGTCAATATTGTGAATAAAATATACAAGCGGCATGAAATATGCTCAACGAGAGTCTACGAGACAGCGAGTTCAGGGCTTTGGCGTTCTCTGTTTCGGCCTGCTGTGGAGAGACATCGGCTCTGAACCACGATCAGCTCCTCCTTGATAATCCTCTCACAGCGAGCAGCTCCATCCTGCTCGCACTGAATTTTCTCTTCAGCCAACAAGCTCAGAAATAATGAAACTCCGTTTGGATCACAGCACTGGTTTTTAACGCCTTGGTTCTTCAGCAAACAGCAAATACATCCACTCGCTGTAGCGAGGTTTCAAAATGGCGGTCGGTTTGTGGTTAAAAGACGCTGTCAAGTTACTCTCCAGTGACTCCGCCCTCCAGCCATCTGACGTTGCTTTTCAGTACCACTTCAGCACGGATGGAACCACAGCTGAGGTGGTACGAAAAATAGTATCGGCTCGGCGCAGCTCAGAGCAGTTCAGTCAGACTTCTGCCAGTGGAGAGTAAAAGGTACTGAGGATGAGTCGATCAGAGTCGAGTCGAGTCGTAACGGTGGAGAAACGCCTTTAGTTTCAATGCTCCCCACATCTGGAACAAACTGCCGGATGAATGCAAAGCTGCAGAGACACTGAACTCTTAATTTTAAAGTAAAACCCTACCTATTAAGACTTGCTTATAAGTAACCGATCCTATTATTACTTTTATGTTGTGTTCAGACAGCAGGTTTAGTCAGCGTCAGCAACGGCAAGATTACATGTTTAGTCTACGGTTGAGGCTGTCAGAGGAGCGTCAAAGTTTCTGCGCGCTGTGTGTGCTTTGGCTCCATCAACTTTTCAAGCTTTTCCTGCATTTCAAGCTTCAAAGCGCAAAAAGACCAGCAACGCAGAACTTCAGATAGCTGAACTTTTGGTGGTCTTGACAACCCTGAAGCGGCGCGTCAACAATTCAGAGGGTTTCATTTTAGTGATGCCCCTACACGTACCTTGAACAAAGCGGGAGCAGGAAAAACATTTCAACAATGGAAGACAAGCTCATCGTTGCCGTCTGCAAACACAGAGAACTTTATGATCCATCCTCGCAGATTAAAAAAAATCATAAGTAACACTTATTTTGGTAGGCGATCTGAGCATTGATGCGATTCAGGAGGTTGTCAAACTGGGCGCGGAAAAGACCAAAGTAGCGCTGGGAGCACACCTCATCCATACGTAGCTCCTGGAGCAAATGGTAATCTCCCTAAAACTCAGAACGCATCCAAAGAAAACGGCGCTAATGCAGCCGAAGTCGACATTGTCTAGATTTATTAAGCACATAAAGCCAAGCCAGTCTGTCAATACGATCCGCCACAGTTCAGAACGTCCATTGACAGAAGAAGCCCCACCCATGCACTCTTTTTTTGCTCCAAGTGGCAGGCTTTGCAAGATTCAACATAGAAATGTAAAAACTAGATGCTTTGTAAGCATTGCTTGAGGCTGAAAAAGTGTGCGGTCTGAACGCAGCTTTACTCAAATGATATACTTTGCCTATTTTTAATTTTCATACTAATCATTTTAGAACAAATGCTAAATGGCATCATTTTACAGTGGGGATCGAAAGTTTGGGTACCCCAGGTAAGCATGTGTATTAACGTGCATAAAGAAGCCATGGGAAGATGGAAACTTCTCCAAAAGGCATTCAATTACAGATGAGACATTGTTGTGTGTCAAAAAAAGTTAGATTTTATTTTCATCATTTACACTTTCAAAATAACAGAAAACAAAATAATGGCGTCTGCAAAAGTTTGGGCACCCGACAGAGTTAATACCTTGTACTGCCCCCTTTGGCAAGTATCACAGCTTGTAACCGCTTTTTGTAGCCAACCAAGAGTCTTTCAATTCTTGTTTGAGATATCTTTGCCCATTCTTCCTTATAAAAGTGTTCCAGTTCTTTGAGATTTCTGTCACACACTGCTCTTTGAAAGTATATCCATAGATTTTCAATTAAGCTGAGGTCAGGAGATTGTGAAGGCCATGGCAAAACCTTCAGTTTACGCCTCTTGATGTAACCCATCATGGATTTCAGGCGTGTTTAGTATCAACATCCATTTGTAAAAGCCATCCTGTGTTCGACTTCAGCTTTTTTGCAGATGGCATCAAGTTATCACCCAAAATTTGCTGAAATGTAATAGAATCCATCTTTCCTTCAACTCGCAAAATGTTCCCTGTGCCACTGACTGCAATACAACCCCCATAGCATGATTGATCCACCCCCATGCTTAACAGTTGGACAGAGGTTCTTTTCATTAAATTCTGTGCCTTCTCCAAATCTACCTTGGCTTATTCCGGACGAAAAGTTCTAATTTAACCTCATCTGTCCACAGAACATTTTTCTTAAATGCCTCAGGCTTGTCTATAGGTTCATTTGCAAACTTCAAACGGTGACTTTTGTGATGAGGACTTGGAAGAGGTTTTCTTCTGGTTAATCTTCCATGAAGACCATATTTGTGCAAGTATCTCTTTATAGTGGAATAGTGTACCTTAACTCCAGTGTCTGCCAGATCTTTCTGGAGATATAGCAGTCACTTTTCTCACAACCCTGCGAGCTATTCTGTCGGATATTTTTCTTGGTCTTCCAGATTCTGGCTTTAACTTCCACTGTCCCTGATGACTGCCATTTCTTAATTATATTCCCAACAGAGGATATTAACATCTGGAAACGCTTTGCTATCTTCTTATAGCCTTCTCCTGCTTTGTGAGAGTCAACTACTTTCAGTTTCAGGGTTCTAAACAACTGCTTAGAGGAACCCATAGTGCTGATTGTTGCGGCAAGGTCAGATGAGTCGGGGCTTTTAAAACCCTTGAGATTAACATCCCATGGTCTTTCCAAATGATGATTGTGAACAATCCATGCCATGTCAGGTCTCAGCTATCCAAAGGGACCGGTAAAAGGTATTAACTCTGCAGGAAGCCCAAACTTTTGCAGACGGCATTATTTTTGTTTTAGTTATTTTCAAAGTGTTAATGATTAAAATAAAATAAAAATTTTTGACACATAAGAATGTCACACCTGTAATTCCAATGCCTTTTGGAGACGTTTCCATCTCTCCTCGACTTCTTTATGCACATTAATACAAATGTTTAGCTGGGGTGCCTAAACTTTTGATCCCCGCTGTATTTTCTATGCTTTCTTGCATTTAAATATTGCTAGTTGATTTTAATGTTTGTTCAAACTTTCTTTTAATTATTCTGTTTTAATTTTCACAATTTTTGTAAGTTTGTAAAGCACCTGGAATTGCCTTGTGTTGAAAGTGTGCTATACAAATAAAATTGCCTTGCCTAAGGATGAAAATGATGGAACAAATATAGTTTTTGCTTGTTTTTTAACTCTTCTTTTTTAAAAGTAAGTAGAGCATATTTAGGATGCATCAAACATTGATTGCCAAATGCCATAAAACATTTTTTTTCAAATGTGCTAAATGTCGTGTTTTTGAAGCTACCGTACATTTCCAACATACTTTAATGCATCACTTATACGGAGCAGATGCTGCATAGTTACAGACATGCTTCTGTGGAGAACGATGTTCATGTGTGGCTTTTAAAACAAAAATCGATCTTATATAACTGCAGATTTCTTTTTAATTTTTCTGTTAATTTTAAAGATAAAACAATTTGGTTTGATACTGGGTGAAAGTCCATGTAGGCCTACATGACGGCCATCCGATTTCCTTTCTTATATAAAAAATAAAAAAATACGGAAACAAGTCGTTTCCCAATACCAATAAGAAAACGGAAAACGGGACATGACTCGTTTGTTATTTTCAAAATTAAAAACGGTAAACAATAAACGATCTATTATCTGTATTTGTTTCAAGATGGAAAAACTGGAATCAGAGAACGATGGAATAAACTGTATTTTCAATCTTTATTTGTTGTCGTAACTTTTTTTTTGGGTCGTGATCCGGAAGTTGTCCGTAACACACCAGAGAAGAAGAAATGTATGTCATTGATTTGAATTAAACATGTGTAACAGCTAAATAATGGCTTTGCAAGAGTTTGCTGATTTTTTCTTTGAAAAACAAATTAAGAGAATGACATATAGTGTTATCGTTGCTAGAGGGGACAACTTCACAGAACAGGTGTGGATTTCTAACTTATTTGTCTGGGAGCACATTTAGCTGAGATTCCTTAAATAGAAAAACTTAACAGATTGTAATGTTTGCACAATTGTATTGAAATTACATCTGTTTTGAATGTGTGCTGTATAAATAATCTGAATAGAATTTTCTAACTGTGTTCTGTTTGCATCTCAAAAGAACATTGAAACCTTATATCTATACAGATCCTAGTTCACAGAACAGGAATAAATGCAAAATGATACTGGTCTGTGCATACATACATATTAGGGCTGGGCGGTAATTTGATAGCAATATATATCGATCGATAGACGTGTGGTGCGAAGTTCGATAAAACAAAAGCTTCCCCTCAGTTTTTCATTATAGCCTATCAGGTATCTTAATACAACAAATATTACTTACAAATCATCAACTCTGTCATCCACCCATCTCTCCTTTCAAACCACAAAAAGGATGACATTTTTCAAGCTGAAACTGAATTTTTTGATCAGCAGCAGAGGAAGTTGCTCTGTATAAATGTTTCAGTGGCTCAGGTAAAGGTTACGTCCCGTTTTGAACCAATCCTCGACGCACTAAAACACTAAATGTAGCAATAATAAACCGAATAAAATACTACAATCAGCTATCTTAAGCAGGACTCCCCCTCTCCTCTCCCGACTGTCTGTGAATCTGTTACAGAGAGACAAAAGAAACATATCCAGCTCAAACTGCTAACCACATCTGTGGTTTTTAAAATGTCCCATCGGTTCTTCTCCCGGTCCTCTCAAGCGAAAAGTGCTTTAAAAAAAAGAACTGAGTTTGACAGACCTGCCGGCTTCAGCTCTGATTGGACTGGAGTGCAGTGTTCTGGGCTCCATCTACACTCAGATGACTAGCTGGTTAGCTTTAGCAGCTGAACCAGAGCTGAACTGAATTAGAATAAGCTTTATACCTCCTCCATGTTCTACGGAATCAGGGAAGGCCAAAGTAACAGGAGAGAGCAGAAAGAAGCGAGAGAAGAGCTCCAGGCTCAGCAAAGGCTTGGCCTGCATCCCCGACAAAAGATTCAGTCGGAGCAGTGTCATCAGCATCTACAGCATCCGCAGTTAGGGACTCAGCCGCAGTTACGGATTCAGCCACAGCTGCACCATCTGCGCCAAAAGTAATGGAACCGGCCACAGCAGCTGCATTACCTACCCCTGCATCATAGGGAAAAAAACTCACCTGCAGCACCACCTGTATCTCTGGGGAAAAACTCAGCACCGTATGCATCAACAGGAAATGATTCCATCACAGTAGCAGCACCACCTGCATCTGAATCCCCGGGGGGGGAAATCAGCCGCAGCACCACCTGCATCAACATTAAATAATTCAACCACAGAAGCGCCCTCATCTATTCCACCACCGTCTTGGAACCCAACTGCTACATTTACACCTTCCAGAGACTTTTTAGGATCTGGCTAATTGGATTTATGTGGATCGGGTTCCTGCTGATTGGAATGGGCATGTACTGGATCTGCTGCAAAATGGAGCAACAAATACCGAAATTGGAGACAGTTCTGGAAGCGATTGGAAGGCTGAAGGAGCCGTGTGAAGTGCAGATTTTTGCTGATGGAACTCAGAACTTCACGCTTGGTGAGCTCGATCACAGGGACTCACTCGCGAATTGTCTTCGGACTTGAAGAAACTGTCAGTGCGGATTGGTGCAACTGGAAATTAATGGAGCAATCTGAACTTTAATTTGGTTGAAATAGACTACAAAAGAAACCACTGACAGACTGAAAGGTTAGAGTGGAAATTCTTTTTGTCTCTCCCTGCTATCCAAATAATTCTTGTTTTGGCTTCATGTAGACCTTCAACTTGGTCCATTATCAATGCCTGTGAAGAAAAATGTAAACAGAGTATCCTCCACCCTGCACACGTGCAAAAACTGACACACACACACTCACATGGATCAGACACACACACACACACAATGTCTGTCTCCCAAGCTCTCCTGCCCCCCCTGGTGCCCGCTTAGAGTTGAGCGCTGCATGCAGATTGTCGACCAGCGGCTCCTGAACCTGCCTAACCGTCCTTCATGTCATCATTGTGAAGGTTGAAATATTTGCTTCTCTATGTTTTTGGTGTGGTTTTTTTCTATTACCTGTGTTGTGAGTCCGTATACGGACCCAGAACACAGTTGAGCGTTTTTTTCCCCCGTCACCGTGAACCTATTTCGAGGACTGGACGTACTTTGTCAAAATTGGCAACTGTGTCTCAGACAAAATTCCCATGACTTATGGAGTCCCCCAGGGGTCAATCTTGGGACCACTTTTATTCAACTTGTACATGCTTCCATTGGGTCAGCTAATTAACAGCAATAATGTGTCTTACCATAACTACCCAGATGACACTCAGATCTACGTGTGACTGATGGCAGGTGAACATGGGCCTATAGATACACTCTGTCACTGTATTGAACAGATCAGTGTGTGGATGCAAAACAACTTTCTTCAGTTAAACTCAGACAAAACTGAGATAATTGTTTTTGGCCCACAGACACAAAGAGAAAGTTTTCAGTCATCTCGAGTCTCTCTGTCTTCAACCAAAAAACTCAGGTTAGAAATCTAGGGGTAATCATGGACTCAGACCTGAACTTAAACAGCCACATCAAAGCAACAACATCAACAGCTTTTTACCATCTGAAAAACATTGCCAAGATCACAGGAATAGTGTGGAAACCAGACTTAGAGAGACTTATCCACGCATTTGTCTTCAGCAGGTTAGACTTCTGTAACGGCCTGCTTACTGGCCTCTCTAAACGAGCTGTTAGACAGCTGCAGTACATCCAGAACGCTGCTGCTCGAGTCCTGACAAGAACCAGGAAATACGACCATATTAGTCCAGTGCTCCAGTCCATTCGCTCAGAGAATAGAATTTAAAACAGCTCTGCTTGTGTACAAGTCTTTTCGTGGTTTGGCACCAAAGTACATCTCTGACATGTTAGAGACATATGAACCATCTCGGGCCCTGCGAACTTCAGGGAGGGGTCTCCTGGTGGTTCCCAGAGTCAAGAATAAACACGGTGAGGCTCTATTTCAGATTCAGGCAGCTAAAATACGGAACAGTCTTCATGAGGATGTGAGACAAGCCTCAAATCTAACAATGTTTAAATCCAGGCTTAAAACAGTTCTTTTTACTGACAGGTGTCTTTTTCATATGACAATTGAAAGTATTTTATCTGCACTCTTGCTTTTTATTGTAATCTGGTAGAGAAATTTAGTGTTGTGATTTATGTGCACTTTGTAATCAACTGTGACACATGTTTACTTAATGTTGTAGTCTTGGTTTGTAGTTTAGTCTTATTGAGTGACGCCTTTACCCAAAGTCATGGTCAGGGAGTTTTGATAATGAAAGTCCACATCCTGCATTACCATGGAGATGGCCCCTCAACCGGCCATCCTTAAAGGTCTACAAAGTTCACAGCTCCCTACTCAAAGAGATAGACGCCACAAAGTCTCTGATTTTCACCCTTGTACTTTATCAAGTAGAATAGATAGACCAAGGTTGCTAGAAATAATATAAGCTTGTTGTTGTAAGACCAAGACACGTCAGTATTTAGCATTTTACTGTGATGTGATACGGTCATCTTGTATGATCAATTCAAATCATATTAAAACCTCCAAAACGTTTAAAGGAATCTCATTTTATTAAGAGGCTAAAATCCGACCACAGTAATAAATTGTTTTTTAGGTTGATTTTTTTTTCTGTTTATCTGTTTTCTTAATTTATTCAACTGTGACGCACTTTGAATTGCCTTGTGTACGAATTGTGCTCTACAAATAAACTTGCCTTTACTGACAAACGAAACCAAAGGTTTTGGCCACTAATACTATGAAGTGTCATAGAATGTTTAAGATTAAAAAGCATCAACATAAACCTTTAAATTACATAAATAAGCCTTTAAATTATATAAATAATATAGCTAAATTATGTTATTTATATTAGACAATATAAATAACAAATTTAGAAAGTATTTAATATAATGTTTAATAACATTACTTTTTGTAGTTTTACTGATGTTACTCAGGTCTCTTGATTTGTTTCTCTGTCTTACACTTATTTATGATAAAAAGAAGTGTTTGAAAAATGAATTAATTAAATTCTTGGTTAAAATTAGTTATTTGAAGAACGACCAAAATGACATTTTGTGATATATATTAGGGTTGTCCCGATTAGGTTTTTTTGCCCTCGAGTCTGAGTTATTTGATTTTGATAATCTGCTGATACCAAGTCCCGACCCAACAAGGCGTATGGCTGACTGGGAGCTTACTGCAAGTTTCTGTGAGACACTTCGGTGCGTGACTGCAGCCTTTCTGGTTCGTCAGACGCGCTACGATGTGCCCAACCCCTTGATCCTGCTTCTTTCCTACCGCGGGTTTCTGCAGTTGATGCGTATTTTACGGTTCCGCCATCTTGGATGAGATGGCTGTCAGTGTCCACAGGAACACTGAAGAAAGCATTACTGAGGTCCACCACTGAGAAATAAGTAGCTGAAGGGGGCACTTGCGCTAGCACAGTGCACGGATTTGGGAAACCTGACCTCACAGTGAATGCTGAATGCTGCCCCCTCCTAACTTCCTACTACCTACTACCCCACATCCTAACAAGCTCATATGAAAATAAGTATTTATAAAATTCAGCAACCTTGTCTCTATAACTTTGAAGACAAAACTATTAATCTCAGGGTGGGAATATCTCCGGATGAAGACATCTGGCTCTTTAGCTGTGAATAAGTGACTTTTGACATATACAAAACAATGGCAATAGCTTGGGTTATATGTAACACAATAAAAGAAACTCTCAAAACTAAGTTTGTAAGAAGAATCAATATTTTCTCAGGCAGTGAAGTCTTCTCTAACCTCGAACTCAACACCTGTTGTCTGACTCCTCTGCTCTCAGTGTTAATAATACTAAAGGATTAATCATAATAATAAATTTCTCGATCACACCCCATATGATCTAGTTTCAGTAGTACACCGGTTGTTGCAACTATAGGCTGCCTAAAAACACAGACATAATAAATTTCCCCCTTATTTTAGTCATAAAAATTAATTTCATTTTTACGTTAAATCTCTCATGTGATTTTTCCCCCTGTGCTCTGCAAACTAATTAATTCATCATCTGTTGTTTGTTCCTTGAAGATAATCGTTTTTGGGTCATTATTATAACTTAAGATTTATTTATCCTGCACGTGTCAAATATCTATGTTCTCTATAAAGTATGTGTTCTTTAAATAATTCAATAAAAATCACCAGATAGCTAACCATTCTGCATAGACTAGTTGGGTTTGTAGTGAGGAGACCCATCCAATATGGCTGCCATGCTGTATCATTCAGCAGCACAGAATGAGGCGTCTATGTATATAATGGCCTTGTCCCAATACCCGCACTACACCCTACGGTCTTCCACAAAGTGCACTTGGTTGAAGTGCAGACGAGGGTTCAAGTGCGTAGTGAACAAGTGTGTGAATAACTGCACGATAGGGACAGTGAGGATTACGTACTCACCCTGTACCGTATCTCCATGACAACCAAAATGGCGGTGCCGCTCGTGTTATTTTCCTGCTTAATATGATAAAACTGAAACAAAATCCTCTATTTGATAAATAAAAGAAATAAAAAAAATATCTAGCAAATCCTATAGCATAAAGTCCAAAGTTATAGAACATATTGTATTTTAATCAAAGGCACCAATTGTATATATGTGTCATTTATTTACAGAAAATATTGGCTATAAAGAAAGCGTTTTGATTATAGAATGTGTTTATTGTATTATGTATATTTGTCTGCTGTGTTAAATGAACAGACACTGGAATGCCAGATTATTATCTTTTCACCAGAAATAAGTACCCAAACGCAATTTTATTTAAAATGCAGAGAAATAGATTCTTTCATTATTTAGAATTTTACATTGTTTTATGACTTGCTAAAAACGCACAGGGAATATTATTTTTGGCCTATCATGTCCAAAAATACACACGTTATTAGTAAATAACATTTTTCAACAGATATGTCCAACAGCTCATTAATTACTCATGTACACAATAATAAATTATTCTATAGGCATCAATAGGCGGGGGTGTTGTGGACATTTCCCCATCAGTATTTTGTGATGATAGTTTTGAAACGCATGAAGCTCAGCTATAGGTACATATTTAAATAATACATTTAAATTCAGGATGAATCTTTTCACCCACAACCCGACCACGTTAATAACACTTCAGGTGGACCATTTGAAATTTTATTTGTTCTTTTTGTTTTCAAGCGTGCAGCTGATCCACAGTGTTTCTAGATCATTATCCATCCATCCATCTTCTATACCGCTTAGCTTCAACGGGTCACGGGGGAGGGCTGGTTCCTATCTGCATCTGTCAACGGGCAACAGAAGGTGTACTGCCTGGACGGATCGACAGTCCATCATTGTTTGTGTGACGATTTTGGTTTTAATGATTCTTCCATGCCAGCAGCCTGATGATGGTTTTAAGAGTTACTTGAAAAACAGTGCAAAACATGCAACTTACGGCTTTTAACTTTTACTATTTGAAAGAAGATACGATTTCCTAAATCTGTTAACACACTGCAGTGGATGTTGTAATGAAACATCAATCAGATGAAAACATAGCTAATATATTAATTGATATTTCATCTATAGTAATCTTAAAACCAGACTCCGGTTTATTGATATTGTCCCAGGCAATTTTAAGAACTAACTGACGCCCTTAAACTTGAAAATAAATTTGTAGGTGAAGCAGCTGTGTCGCTTTGTCACAGAATTTCACACGCAGCAATGGATTGTGGGTAATACCCTTCACTGAAGTCCGCACCGATGCGGGCGTCAGCGAAGTGCGGAGCGAGGGCGTAAAAGAGGCGGGGCCAGGGGCCGGATTCTCCGCTCTGGAGAATCGGGACACCCTACACACTTGCGCCTCTCAACGGGAACGCGCAATTGAAGTGCACAAGGGTGCAAGTGCGGGTATTGGGACAGGTCCAACCTCTTCCGAAGGTTTATTTTGATAAGCGTCATTCATGTGCGTTTACGTTGCGTAATGACGTCGGGTAGAAAGGCTGTTCGAAATGGGCACATTCGCGAACGTCCTCCTAGACTAAACGCCATAGTGTTTTCACTGTTGACCAAATGAAAGGTTAAGGATTAGTTGCTAGTGTTAGTGCTTAGAGGCTAACATTCAGTGGTTTCGGATGCAGCCCCAGTTTGCCGCTGGAAGGAAACCAAGATGGCGGAGACCGAGGGGAGGGGCTCTGTACCATGACGACAACTCCTCACTCTCAATAGCCTACCACCACTTTATCTAGCACCAGGAGCTAGCTTTAGCTTCGCTGCCTAATCTCCGCTAAAATCTCTCCCCAAATGGTGGATTTAAAGCCGTAATCTCCATCCTGCGTCAACAGTAAACCGTCAGCATCGTTGCTGTTTCCTACCTATCCGGTGTAAGATGATCTGGGGTGTCCGGGTGAAATCCAGCGGCCTGTTCTGATCATCCATCTCTTCCTCGGACTTGAACATTTCTTTACAATCTGTGAATGTTTCTTCAGCAGGAGTTAACTGCTCGTTGATCAACTCTCGTTGAAGCTGGACTGAAGACATTCTGACTGCAAACACTCACTAATTTAGCCCCCAGATGATCAGAATCTCTAGAATGACTTCATGTGGAGAAAAACCGCTAGCATCACGTTTAGCTTCTGCTTCTTCTTCCTGGGGTTTATTGGAGGTGGAAAAACAACGGATGAGGTCATTACCGCCACCAGCCGTTGTAGAGGGGGTACTGCAACATAAACACTTAAACATCAGAGCCTGTCATACAAATGCATTTTTTATGTTTACTTTATGAATTATTCTCTAATAAAATAATTTTATCTAGTTTAACTTTAATTCTGTTTAGGATTTCGATCAGCTGTGTTCTTTCTTCCTCATACTTTGACATTCAGAGGAGGAAAGAGTACTAAAACGTTCTACTCAAGTAAAAAGTACTACTACTGTGATTGTACATTTACATGTACAATTAAAATTACCAGTCTCAAAAGTGACTGAAGTAAAAGTAAAAAGTAGCATATTTTTAAATGGTGCTTAGAATATTGCAAAAAAAAGAACAATTGGACATAAATCTCAAAGTAGTTGCTTTTTCATAATTAAAAAAAAAAAGCGTAATTGTAGGTTAACTACTAATTTCTAAATCAAAATGGGTAACACTATCAGTCACAAGTGTTGTGACTTTACTCTAACATTCCAAAGAAGACAAAAATGTTGGGTATCATCAAAATGTAAGACAATTGCTATTTAATGTTTCAAGGAGTTGTTGTAGACCATGATGGCTGTGGGGAGAAAGGATTTCCTCTTGTGGTCTGTGTTGTAGCGAAACTGAAGAAGCCTCTGACTGAAGATACTCTTATGTTGTAGGATCGTCTCATGAAGAGGATGCTGCAGATATCAGCTGCTAAAAAAATTAACTCCAAATTGCCCTGCCCTCCTGTACTTCTAGATGACTGTTTCTTTATTTGTGTCCATCCTTACAGTGTTACTGTCTGAACCTCTTGTTAATTTTGAGCAACAGTTGATTTTTAAAGTTAGTAGAGTTCATCTGCAAATTGGATATTCAAACTACATAACTATAAAGATCTATAACAATTCTGGTCATAAATAAATTACTTTTTTTAACATCAATTTCAGTTCTCCAAAAAGGAATGAAGACACGTGGCCCTTAACTTTCAGAAACAAGGAGGTGCATACTGAGCACGTGCAGAGGGAGTATCATGGCTCTAGCTCATTCTCGATTGGAGAAACTCGCAACGTTGCTACTGCCACAAGTTGCAACTGCCCCCACTCTCTCCTGAGTTTGCAGAACACCAGGTTGAACACCTTGAAAGGAGTTCTGGTTAAAACAAGCAGCATAATCAATAAAACAAAAACAACCTTCTGGCCTGATGAGCAGAACTAAAACTCAAAACATGAGCGCAAAACTGGCAGATACAATAATGTATAAATACACAGTTAATCATCCAGCAGTGATCTTTAAATTGGTTGAGAGAGTTTAAAATACCAAGACAAAGAGAGTCAAACTAAAAGCGTAGAGTTGATTGGTTGGTTCAACATCAGCCAGAGATCATTTCACCAGAACGTTGCTCTATAGTCGCTTTATTCTGTAGTTAATGCAGCATTTGGCCACTACATGCTTTATATTGAAAGCATAATTTATCTAATCTGGTCTTTTGGTGATTTTGAACACCAGTAGGTGTAGAGAAACAACTAAACAGACTGCTGTGTTCGTTTCCATGTGTCCACAGGTTTTAGACTGGGGATCCACATGCAGTCCAACATTTTTTGCCTTACGGAGCAGCCTAGATGAGAAACAGAATTATTATGATTATAATGTTCATCATGTTCACCATCATCAAAACCAAAATAATTGCAAAAAAAAAAGAACTAATATCCTGTATAATATAGCCAGTAGGCTATATTATCTTTAAATCAGTAGGTGCAACAAGACCAATTTGTGACCCAATATATCTTTTGACAAACCTAGCTCTGATTTGATTGGCACTTTACCCTATTATTTTAGCACAAGCATGGTATAATTTATATTTTTTGCAAGCAGCAGACTTTTGGTGCACCTGTCCAATTGACTGCTCATTTCTTTTGGTGTATAAAACCAAAATTATCCAGTTTACTTTTAGACATCACGTCCAAAACCTGTTTAAAACCATCTAATCTCAAGCAGCATTGTTCCAAAAGGGCTTGAGTAGCAAAGAAATACAAAAAAAAAAGATCTGCGGCAAAACAGCGCCTCCACAGTTATGGTCACAGAAGGAATTACATGAAAGTTATTTTAAGCATAAGTCTGTGTTCGGAAAATTTTATGTTAGAAATTTAACACACATCATGATTTCATTTTGATTGGGAAGACATTATGATTCTTGTGGTGGAACAAAAGCCTAAACTAAATTGAAACTGGACTTTTTAGAGCTTCCCCTTTATCTGTCATTTGTGGGCTTTCAGGGAACCCTATCTCACATAAAACTACAGAAGAAAGCATTTGTTGCTGTTCTAACAAAAACCATGGGAAAAGAATGTGGGATGCAAAAGGAGCTGACACGGGATCAAAACCTAGTCCAACCAAAGCTGAGAAGATCTCCTGATGAGCCATCAATCCAAAACCTTAAAGATATCAAACGGTTCAGTATTCTGACCCAATTAGTCAAGATGATCGCTGGTTTAATTTAGAGCTACGTACCCTAAAGCAGAACGTTCGAATACTAGAGAGAAAATGGCGTTCCACGCATTTACAGGATTCTTATTTAGTGTGGAAAAATAGTCTATTGCTTTTTAAAAACAGCCTTCGAACAGACAGAACAGCATATTATTCATCTTTAATCGAGGAGAATAAAAATAATCCTAGGTTTCTTTTTAATACAGTTGCCAAACTCACACAGTATCATAGCTCTGTCGAGCCAACCATTCCCCAAGCTCTTAGTAGTGACGACTTCATGAAAGTTTTTATAAATAAAATAGACTCTATAAAAAATAAGATAATTAGGAACCTTCCCAATATGCTTGCTTCCTCCCTAGTTAATGAGGCAGCATCGAAAATGATTGAACCTAATATATGCTTGATCTGCTTTGATGCAACCGAACTTTCAGATCTACTAAAATTATTAGCTTCATCAAAACCTTCAACTTGCATGTTAGACCCAGTCCCAACTAAACTTTTAAAAGAGGTCTTCCCTTTGATTGCCGCTCCAATTTTAGATATAATGAATCTATCGTTTGTAAATGGATATGTACCACAGGAGTTTAAGATAGCTGTAATTAAACCTCTACTTAAGAACCATCTCTTGATCAAAACTACTTAATTAACTATAGACCGATATCTAATCTTCCCTTCTTATCTAAAATTCTTGAGAAAATAGTTGTTCTTGCTTCTGAATTCTGATGAAACAGAAGTTGTCGTCTTTGGACCAGAAGCTCTGAAAAAGAAACTACTTAGTCAACCCCTTCACCTAGACGGCATTAAATTAGCCTCCAGTAAAAAAGCAAAGAACCTCTGTGTAATTTTTGACCAAGATATGTCATTTAGATCTCACATTAAAGAAGTCTCTAGGATTTCCTTTTTTCACCTTAGGAATATTGCAAAAATGAGAGTCCATGCCTTTGTTACTTCAAGGCTGGATTACTGTAACTCTTTATTATCAGGTAGTCCACAGAATACAATTAAAAGTCTTCAGTTAGTTCAAAATGCTGCTGCTAGGATTCTGATGAATATTAAAAGAAGAGATCACATTTCCCCTGTTTTAGCTTCTCTTCACTGGCTCCCAGTAAAATCTAGAATAGAATTCAAGATCCTCCTTCTGACATATAAAGCCCTTAATAATCTAGCTCCATCATACATAAGAGACCTGATTGTTCCATATGTTCCTAACAGAGACCTTCGCTCTCAGACTGCAGGTTTACTGGTAGTCCCTAGGATTTCTAAAAGTAGAATGGGTGGCAGATCTTTCAGCTATCAGGCTCCCCTCCTATGGAACCGGCTCCCAGGGTTGGTTCGTGAAGCAGACAATTTGTCTATCTTTAAAACTAGGCTAAAAACCTTCCTCTTTGACAAAGCTTACAGTTAGAGATATGTTTATAGGTAGTTAGAGTCAGGTTAGACAGGTAGCTAGGAAGAGACAGGTTAATGTTAGTAGTCAGGTAGAGTGTTAAAAGCTAGGAAGAGATAGGAAGAGGTAGAGTAGCAAGGTAGAGATAGGTTAATGTAAGCCAGGTAGAGAGTGTTAGTAGCTAGGTGTCCTAGTAGCTAGGAAACAGGTTAATGTTAGTAGCTATGCTGCTTTAGGCTGTTGGAGGACATTATTAGAGTCAGTTCCTACTTTCTCTCCTACTTCTCCCCAACTGCATGATGTGCTGTCAATTCATGCGCTAACCTGTTTTCTCTTAGTCTCTTCCTACAGTAGGTGCTCCTGACCCGCCCTGCTTGACGACCCTGACTAAGATGGCATTCCAGTGGAGGAACGTTCTCCACGTCCTGCTAGCAACTTCTGCTTCTGGATAAGTTCTGTTGCTCTTACTGTGTCTCTGCTGCCTTCTCCAAACCCCAGACAGTCTCGGCAGATGACCGCTTATGCTGAGACTGGTTCTGCTGGAGGTTTCTTCCTGTTAAAATTTAGTTTTTTCTCTCCACTGTCGCTTGATGCTTGCTCAGTGTGAGGGATTGCTGATAAGTCACGACGCAATCTTCTGTGGTTCTCTAATTCCTAGATTAAAAATTGTATTGTAGTAACTTTTCTTGTAAAGTGCCTTGAGATGACATCTGTTGTGAAATGGCACTATATAAATAAACTGTTTGGGGTTTGTAGTGGGAAAACATTTTAAAATAAAGGGGTGAGAAAAATTCCTTCATTTACTTGGAGGTTTAGTTTGAACTTGTTGGCACAAACAAGGAGGAACAGAGTCCCACATTTTATAGATTTTTTCAACCCTGCTAAAAACACACACGCTAGGAGGACCGATCAGGTGACATACCCGAGGATGATCAGTGGCACTGATGAAGTTCATGACTACAGATTAAAGGTATCTGTGGGAGTACTAAAATGAGAGTGGTATAAATAGACTCATTTACTTGGGGCAAGGTAAAAACATTTAATAGTGAATTACAAGCTCTCAACCCAAAATACTCAAGTGTGGTAAGACCTGTTAGGATATAATATAAGAAACTATGTACACATATTGAATACTCTGATCTGGAATAAATGAATTGCTCCAAACTATGCAGATGTGATTACAATACTCAGTTGACTGAATTAAAAAACTCTTAATATCATAAATTTCGGACATGATTACCTTCCTTTTAAATTACAGAGTCCATGTAATTTCACACAAAATAAGTCTAGTCATGGAAACCCTCAATGTTGTTGAGATGAAAACGATCATGCAGGATGATTTATTTACAGGATTGGAGTTAAGCAATTTAACATAATTAACAAACAAGAAGATAACATAAGTTTAAAACTTGGATTAGAACCACATTGTTCCAGTGATCACTCCTTATGTAAGAAGCATAGCAGACCCAACCTCTATTTTGGATCAAGGACATCTCTTGGTGGACTTTCGGGACGAGATTATGTTATGCTGTTGGTGGCATCACTTGCCTGAATAAAGCAAAATGAAGGATGAGGTATTTTTAACTTACTTCTTTTAAGAGGAAGTAAATGGACGTTTTATATATGAGGGTTTCTGGAGAAACGACTAAAACAAAGAGATTAATGATTTAAAAAATCTATAGTGTCACTGAACACAGCGAATGAAAATGCTAACCTCTTAAGTTGAACAACAGCTGGGAGACAACTTCAGAGGGGTAACACATAGATGAATTAGGATTTATAACATGTTTGAACAGTTTCTTAAGGCTATTCCTCCTGGGGACTACCTGATTATGGGTCGACTAATGTTTACAGTAAGACTCTTAATTAGATCGTGAGATGGTGTTCTTTTAGGTCGAAAGTGATGAATTTGTTTTCTTCTTCTTCTTTTTCTTTCGGCTTTTCCCTTAATGGGTCGCCACAGCGAATCATCTGTCTCAATTTAGTCCTATCCTCTGCATTCTCTGCCCTCACACCGACTAACTTCATGTCCTCTTTCACCACATCCTTAAATCTGTTTTTGGTCTTCCTCTCTGCCTCCTTCCTCGTGGTTCCATCCAAAGCATCCTTCTACCGATATAATAGTCGTCTCTCCTCTGAACATGTCCAAACCATCTCAGTCTGGCCTCCCTGACTTTATCCCCAAAACATCTAACATGAGCTGTTCCTCTAATGTACTCATTCCTGATTCTATCCATCCTCGTCACTCCCAAAGAAAATCTCAACATCTTGAGTTCTGCAGCCTCCAGTTCTGCTTCCTGTCTTTTCCTAATTGGTTCTGTCTCTAGACCGTACAACATCGCTGGTCTCACTACCGTCTTTACGCCTTTCCCTTCATTCTTGCTGAAACCCTTTTATCACACATCACACCTGACACTTTTCTCCACCCATTCCAACCAGCTTGCACACGCTTCTTTACCCCTTTTCTACTTTTTCATACTGTAAGTATAGGGTCAAGTAAAGTCCTCTACTTTCTTCACTACCACTCTCTGTAACTTCACCGTTCCACTTGTGTCTTTCTCATTTACACACATATATTCTGTCTTGCTGCGACTAATCTTCATTCCTCTTTTCTAATACATACCTCCATCTCTCTAGCTTTTCCTCCACCTCCGTCCTGCTCTTACTGCAGATCACAATGTCATCTGCAAACATCCTAGTCAATAGAGAATCCTGTCTGCAATAATTCAGAATTGGGATAAACAAAGATTAGGTTTTTGGGAATGTCTCATGAACCTCAGGTACAGTCTGGAAACTGCTGCAAACAGCAAGTAGTTCTAAAAAAGAAAATCATGTGGTTTAAGTTCCCAACATAAGAACTACAGTTATGCATTGATTAATGGGAACATTTTTTGTTAAATTTTTAGCTGTTGGTTATTTTATTTTACTTTCGGTGTATTCTTTGGTCTATTTTAACAATTTCTTTCCACAGGTACAGGAAGAGCAGATGAACGATGTTTGGTCATTGTGTTTTTGACTTCTTCTCTCCACAGCTGCTAGCAATCAGGAATAGGGCTTTGATATCTTTAAGACAGGGGGGGATTGGATTGCTACTGGGAGATAATTGGATAATATAATTTTTTGGGTTGAACCGTGGATTTTAGTCTAATCTGAGTGTAATTACATCTTTGAAGAAGAGTATAAAAGGAAAAAAGACTGCACGAGGATTTCATCTCAGATTTAAACTAGATTGGAGAAGTTTTTCTTTGGAGAACTTTCTTTCATCTTGGTCATTTATCATCTTTACTAACTTCCTCTTGCATAAGAAGTTAATGAAGCTTTGCTCATTAACTTCAATGGAGGAGTTTGTTTACGATTGCTCGATGCGACATCAAGGTAATCTAAATGAGATTCTCATTTCTGATGATCTCATCATTTGCTTAAAGAACTAATACTTAATGACTAACGCTAACGCTTGAGGATCACATCAGGGACCTCCAGAAATGCAGGTTTCCTGACTGATGATCCTCCCTTCCGGAGAAACACAGAAGTGGTGGGGGCCACTTGGCACAGAGGATAAAGGAGACCAGAGGTGGACCTTGGGGCTCCTGATAACAGACTGGTGCCAACAATCAAGACAAGAATACATAGTTCAACACTGAATGTACATTTAATAACTCATCAAGACGTGCTAGAGAGGCTACATAACGTCTCTCTGTTAGATTTCTTTTAGAGTTTCTGGCAGATGACGAGACGAAATGTGGCTGTCCCAGGAGCAGGGAGGGTCGTCAGATTGTCTTTATCCCATCAAAATTAACTAAGTGGTAAACAAGGAAAAAAAAACACAAGTTGCCTATAAAAAGGAAAGCTCCCCAGATGGGTTTTCGGTTCTGACAACAAGTTAAGTCTCAAAGACATCTAAATGGACAATTTACTCATTACTATGAGCTGATTCCTATGGTCAGCATGAGAAATGTCTGAATATGAATTAACTGTATGATCATTGGTTTTTTTGTTGTTTTTCATTTTGGCTCTCTCCCTCTAACATTTAGAAATGTATAACCATCTTGAAATAATTTGTTTTTTATGTATGTAAGAAAATGAAGGACTGTAGTGGGAAACTTATTTGAAGATTAGTTCTGTTTAGTGATTAGTTATTATTAGTAAAAGCATCCGGTTAATAAAGCATAATGCTTGAGACTTCGAGACTGAAGTTGGAGGAGACTTATTTACATTTGACCTACTCTGGCTCAACTGAAAGGCACTGAGAGACATTGTTATGTCTCTGGAGCAGTTCACGTTGAGATAAGTTCACAGAGCTTACAGAGAGCGAGTGACTTCTGTCTAGCTCGGGGGTAGAGCATTTTACTTGTGAGATTGGGTTCTGTTCAGATCCTAATAAATATCTTTAAAAACTCCAATGGGGATTGAATCGGCTACATCCTTATCTACATCTATATGGCACTTTGTCATAACAGTATCTACTTTATTAGCTCGTGAAGCTCAGAATGATGGAGTGGCAGGCACCCTGTTGAGGATGAGGTTGTGAGAGGAAGGAGACTTGCCCAAAATATTGTTGATGGTTGCATATTCAGCAGAAAGTCAAAAGCAAGACAAGTAGTTATGGGAGATCTGCCAACTGAAAGAAGTGAACCAGCAGCAGATTTTGTTGTCACCTCCATTGACCTTTTTGTACCTTACCAAGTAAAATATGACATAAATAAAAGAGTGTCAATCAAAGTTTGGGGTGTTGTATCTTGTTGCATGACTATTCAAGCTGTTCTTGTTGATATTGTAAACAGTCTGTCATCTGAGAGCTTCCTCATGGCCTATCAGAGAGCAAAACCTGTTCTAAAATAACTCTACCAGTTCCTGGGTAATATCACTAAAATTGATCTGAAGGAATATGCAGCCAAATACGGGACAGAATAGACATGGAAAATTCTTTCTGCTGATTCACCGCATCGGAATGATGCTGCAGAAGCTGCTGTACAAATCATAAAAAGAGCTCTTCAAAATATTGGCAAAGACTCTTTACTCAATTACAGTGTATTCCAGACTGCCCTTCAAATTGCAATTAATCGTACAAATGAATGTCCGATTGGTAAAAGAACACAGAGCAGAGTATGTTACAACCAACTCTCTCCTTCTAGGCCGAGCGTCCCAGAGTGGAGATTCTAAAACCTTTGACTTCTCCAGGTACCCCAACAGCAGGCTCAGGAAAATGCAGGAGATGGTGACACTGTTTTGGAGGAACTGCTGTCACCTAGTTGGTGCCAACCTCTTTGTGAGAAGCAAGTGGCACACTGTCTGAAGAAATGTTGGTGTTGGTGATATCCTCTAGTTAAGTGACCAAACCACATTAAGAGAACAGTTTAAGCTTGGCAGAGTCATTGGTGTAAATCCAGACAGTAAAGGCATTGTAGGGGATTTCAGCATTTGAGTATATCTAAGCTACTGTGTTCCTATCATAAGACATGTGAAACAAGGACCAAGCCAAGAAAGAAGTGGAAAAAACATCCAATCCATCATCCTCCACAGAGATGTCAGGTGAGTCATTGTCTTGTTACCTGTTGAGGAACAAATGGAACCTTAAAGCAGAAGAATGATTACACTATAATGTGGCAATCTTCCCATTTATATAATGGAAAAATCGAGTGGAAGGTATCAAGTTGAACTTGGATTTCACAGGGTAGGAACCATCCAGAGCTACAGTACCTATTGCACATATACAATAAAGGTGGGGCACCACCCTATAAGTTTTAACTTGAACAGAGTGTATGGTGATCTGAGTCAATCACTTTGAGTAGGTCTGTGCAGGACTGAAATGAAAACATCTACAAACATCAGAGAGGCAGCTGGTAAGACACAATTATTCTATATTGCTGGTTGCATGTGGACTTTAATGCTGTTGGACATGAAACAATGTTGACCTGATTGTTCAACTAGGCGTGGCCCAAACAAGATGCTGATTTGATTTGTTTTCATTGGTTTAACATTACATTGTTTGTGGTTATTAGTACATTTCTAAGATGATTACACTATTTGGTAAATTAATTCTTTTTAAAAAAATGATTGACTGTTGTGATTTTTCTAATTGTTAAGAATCTACTTCAAATATGCATTCATGCTCTTCTAGGTTATGTGGTAAGTGAAAGATGGTAGATGAATTAATGATGTATGGAGAGCGATTTAAGTAATTCGTGATTGAATCTTACATTTGTCTAGCATGTTTGATTCTGCCTAAAATGATCTAAAATAAATAAGTGAAAAGTTATATGAAATACTTAAAAATCCTATGTTTGCTTGTTTGAAGGTTGTTTACCTGACATGACATACTGAAAATAAACATAAAAGCAAGAAGTAAAGCATTGTTGTGGTGACTGAGTGGAATCCAGTTTCTTTACTCTGGGTGGATTTTAGTCCCTCTCAAGAGGGGAAGCACAAAATGGTTAAGAGCTTGACAAGTATTCACACCTCCCTCTGTTTGCCTTAAGTGATGCGCAGATTTTTGTGCGACTCTATGCACAAAGTCCAGCTAAATAAATTCCGTCCATTACTTATTCTGCTTCTACTTGAAGGGTCGCGGGGGTCTTGTGCATATCTTGTGCACCCAATTAGAAGCGCTGCATAGAGCCTGATGTGTGCCAAAGATAGGTGTTGAGTGGAGGCTGCTGCAGCTTTAACTGCAGGCTTTCCTCTTGTTGTTTATGGATCAGGAAACGCCCCAGGAAACGTTAGGAGAGTCTTCGACTTCTGGACGCTTAAACGGGATAAATGTTTAGTCATGTTAAAAAATTTTGTCTGAATAGAAGAACGTAATTTCAGTCGACCAGCGCATGGGCGAAACACAGATTTTGACTGCAGATCAAAAGCTTAACCCCTCATGAGGGTAATCTAGTCTGTGCGAGGCAGAAATCCAAAACCTGACGTGAATAACCTCTGCAACAAAAAAATTACGAGCAAATTTTTTTTTAAAGTGAGCATTTGCGTTTCATCCATGCAAGAACCGCAATATGATGTTCTTATAATAAGCACAAGCGTTTGTTTTCAGTTATATGTGTAGTTCTCTGGTCAGGTTGTCTTGATTGAATAATACTTAATAGATACTATTTAATAGGAATTAACTCGTTAGACGGTTGCTGTAAACAGGCATCCAACCCATAAGATTTAAAGATTGTGACTGGATTTTTTTACGATGCTGGTCAAAAAGAAATGTCTAGCCTCTGCTCTATACGTCTGCATCTGGTTGCAAACTTGCTGACAGAGAAGTATAAACTAGGACTAAGGAGCCTCAAATTGCCGTGTCGCTTTCCAAAGTGCTGCAGTGCAGGGGCTCGACGCCGTCTGTAGAGCTGAAATGGCTAGCAGGCACACACGTGTGTTAAGCTGATATGGCTTTTCTTAATGAGATAGAGGAGTTTCCTGGAGATAGACGATGTCTGCCTGTAATTGTTTTAGAACATCCAGAATTTTCTGTGTTTTATATTTCTCCATATCCGCAAACTTTCCAGATGAGTAATATATCTGAAGTCATTCCTAGTCTACATAATTATCTCTGAAGTCATGAATGAAACAGTGTGTAAGTGTGTGTCAGAGATGATACGAGTAGATTTTAACGGATCATTAGAAGTGGCAATGGTTCTATGCAAATGTAGGTGACAGTAATAACAATAAACAGAAACATTGTAAAGATGGTAACACAGGTTATAGTATACATGTTTTGTTGGTTTGTTTTTGATTTTCTTCCAGCTCTGGATCAACTGTACCATAGAGTATGCATTAACTAATACGTGTACATAACATTAGCAGTGTTATCTTACTCTGATCATGGGTAAAAACAAAACAGGGAATAACAGTTATTTCAACAGCTCCAGGAATTAGAGAAATATGCCGCTGACTTGTAGAGGTGGGTTCCAGTACATTGTATGACGCGCAGAAGTGGAAGGATCTGTTGAGAACATTTAAACTTCGTTTATCGCTTTATTAGTTAACTTCAAATATCTGTAAAAAATGTACATACTACAAAATATTGTGCATCTAGTGATCAGCGATCTCTGATGTGTGCGGTCAACAAACAGTACGCCGTCTCAACTCTAGCTCCATCAGCTGAGCAACAGGTGATATTTAATGAGAAGCCGTATCTCCGCCCCCAGCCAATTGACCCACACATCAGAGTCCTTTACATACAACAAAATCCCAACATCAATGAACAAACACCTAACAAACATCTTTATTTAATGTATGGCTCCTATAACTGTCCTTCTGTAAAGAATGATCTTATCTCGAAACACCTGTCCATTTATATAAAATTTGATCTACCGTTAGGATGGTCATGGTCCCGTTAATGAAATTTTTCTGGACGCGGAACAAAGCCCAGTGTCGGTCCAGAATTTCCCTCAGGAATTTAGTTTTCATCTTAAAGGTACCTGATAACTTTTAGCCCTTTGTTTTTCCATTCTGCTTATGGTGTTTGAACTTGGCAACAATCCGTGTGGGACACTGTGCATCTGTGCTCTCTCTTAAGCCTAGTTTATGCTTCTCCGACCGCAAATTTGCACTCAGACGCAGACGTATTAACGGAGACGTTTTCCGTTTATTGCAGTCCGCTCTTCCACTCCACTCTCTTTTGTTTTTTCAGCATTGCTCGAACAGGACAGCAGAGGGTGCTACGTTTCCATTGCGTCTCTCCCCACTATCAAAGCGCCGTTTTTTTTTTTCAGGCTTGTGAACTTATTCCTTTCTCTAGGAGCAATGAACGGCAGAAATTGCTTTGATTAAGCTCAAAGCTTTTTACTAGAGGTTCAGCTCATAGAATAATCTAAAAACGCATGGAAACAAAACACAGCAGCCCTTTTTATTTCCTACACCGAATTGTGTTCAAAATCGTCAAATGAAAAGATTAGATAAATAATCCTTTCAATATAAAGCATGTAGTGGCAAAACACTGCATTAACTACTGATTACAGTGACTATAGAGCCGCGTTCTTGTGAAGCAATCTCTGGCTGTTACTGAAACTGAACAATCAGATGCATACGCTATCAATCGACGGATAGTTAAAAATCGGCCTCTACTCCATGCGTCCTTGCGTAGGTGACGGAAGGCCCTTGCGTTGACGGATAATGGCGTTGCGTCAATCAGTCTCCGTCAAAACAGCCAACCCCCCAACCAGCCAATGGACACAGTGAAAGAGGATATTGACATTGGGTGGAATCTTCAGCTTCTGATAGTTATTGAACATGGTTTGTGACGGTAATATTTCCAATAATGTGAATTGATTAGTTACATATTAGTAAATGCATCTAAGGTCCAGAATGTTTTAGTTTATTTTATACCTCCACAAAAAAGCTTATCCATTCCTTGTGTGAGAGTATGAACTGAGTCCTTGTGACTCTGGTTCTCTACAGCTAAGGATGACAACTGTTGATGGCTAAACTCCATAGATTCATGCATTGCCTGGAACTCCTTGTGAAGAATTTTTATGAGTGACAACCAGGCATCACAGCTGCATAATTTCCTGTAGATGGCCTGCAGGGTGTAGTCTGTTGTTCTGAATTGCTCTATGCTTGATTGGGACTGTAGGGAATCCCTGGGGCATTTCCCAGAGAAAGAGGAGCCTCCATATCAAATTACACTCATACATTACTGTAAATAAAGCAAAAGAAGCCACAACCAACTATTTGATCCTCCATATTCTTTACAGACATGGACATACTTTTCAGCAAACAGACATGTCTGTATTAAACATATTTACTACTTTAATGTACAAGAATTACATTTTTACTTATGGTTCTAAAACAATTTTTTAGAATAGAAAACATATTAGTCAACTGTTATTGCGCTTTATAATAAAGGATTAATTTTAAAAAACCCTTTTGACAGTTACAGTGTAACAGTATTTACCAAGCGATTTTATACAGGAATATTAATTATTAATTACAGATTTTCAAGGCTTGAGAGTGGTTATACAATACTTGTTTGGTAAACAAACATATAGAGAAACATTCTTCTCAAATGGTTCTTTAAAACAGAAGTTTATTTTAAATGTTTTATTCATCAAGCAAGAAGAAATGTTAAACAGCCAAAATAGAAAAGAATGTAAAAAAAAAAGAAAGTAAGTAAACTTTTGTCTGATTTCTATCAGGGCTCGGTGTCAATTTTTTTCTAATATTAATTTAAAAAGCTTTTTACAAAGTGAAGCATTATTCAAAGTAACCAACAAAAAATAACTTTAGATCATTGTAATCGAAAGTCTGAAAAAAGGATGAGAGATTCCTTCAGTAGTTCGTAGGTTCGATTCCAGCTTCCTCCAGTCACAAGTCGATGTGCCCCTGGGCAAGGCACTTAACCCCCAAATTCTACATCGTCCTACCGAGCCATGTTGGCTATCGGTGTATTAGTGTGAATGGGTGAATGTGGCTTCAATGTAAAGCGCTTTGAGTGGTCAGTAGGACTAGAAAAGTGCTATATAAGTTCAATCCATTTACCATTTTAGGTTTTAATTACAAAGTTGTTTAATCAAACAAGGAGGTAGAGTCATACAGTGTATGAAATATGCATGCTGACCTGCCTTCCAAAACCTGACACAGATTTATATAGGTTCAATAATCCTGATAACTATCAATATCAGGAAACATTCCTTCAGAATGAGAACATTAGACTTGCAGGCATCTTGGACTGGATAGAGAAAGCATAATCGCCAGGTTAATCAAAATGACAGATCCACTGATGATACTCTTCATCTTTCATGTAATCACCACCATCACCATAGTCATTTGCAGCAGAACTGTAAACGTTGGTGCTGTTTACTATCTTATTAGCAGTCCAGGGATGATGGTAAAAAAAAAAAAAAATCCTGAGCCTGAACATTTTTTTTCCCTGGGAGACCACTAAGCCAAGATATAAGCCCTGATCAACATAATGTTAAGCAAAATCCAGGGGTGTGCTCCCATGGGAGAACATTTTGATAGTCAATTGCATTAAAGATTCTGATTACTTTTGTGGATACAAATTCAAACCCAATACAAGCCTATGTTACAGAAGCGTAGTGTATAGCGTCTGTTTAGGAATACATCCCGGTGTTTAACTGGTCACTTACCTGCACAGGTATTGCTTGATTATTACTACAGCAATGCCAAGACAGGTCCGTAGGTGGCAATTATAATACTCAAAAGTAACTAGGAATTTTTACTAGCCAATAAAATATGCAACATTTATTTTAAATTGTGATCGCGTATGTTAGAGAATTTTTTTTTTTTTTAAAGTAAGGTTTGGGTATTTTAAAATCTTGTGTTATATTGTTTTCGCGTTGAGATACAGATGTCCCAAACCACATGATTATTCACGCTGTAGCAGCAGCTGTAAATCCTATTCTGACACCTGCTCCTAATTTAATCAGCTGCTACATGACGGCATGTTTTTCTCCAAGACTGGATAAAAAGAAAAAAGAATTGTGTAAGCGGTAATATTAGTTTTTTCGCCAAAGACCAGACACCACTGAATTACTAAAGTTGTAACAGGACAATTTAACTGGTACAACAATGACTATATTTCCATAAATACATAAATATAGGACAATGATCAATGATAGATTTACCAGCTTTGCGTCGGGTTGAAGATTATGCAAATCAAAAAATCTAATTTACCATAAAAGTTTCCATAGTAACACAACCACAAAAACTATGGCTGGGTTTAAAGTGTATGCCATTTACTGATATAAAGTAGTGTATTAGGGGTCATATCTGCAGCTGTGGGTCATTAAAGTCAGCATTGTTGCTTGTTGCAATATTGTGACTTTGGCAACTAAAAAGTTAATTAGTGTTAATCTTCTCATGACAAGTCAAGTTACCTTTGGTTCTAAAATGTTTACCACAAATTCTACAAGAGAAAGGCTTCTCTTCTGTGTGAACTTTCATGTGACTAGTTAAATGATCTTTCGCGTTAAAACTTTTGCCACACAATGAACAAGAAAAAGGCTTCTCACCTGTGTGAACTCTCATATGTCTAGTTAGATGCCCTTTCACACTAAAACTTTTGCCACACAATGAACAAGAGAAAGGCTTCTCACCTGTGTGAACCCTCATGTGTCTAGTCAGATGTCCTTTTTCACTAAAACTTTTGCCACACAATGAACAAGAGAAAGGCTTCTCACCTGTGTGAACTTTCATGTGTCTAGTTAGATGTCCTTTCTCACTAAAACTTTTGCCACACAATGAACAAGAGAAAGGCTTCTCACCTGTGTGAACTCTTATGTGACAAGTTAAAGTTACTTTGTAATTAAAACTTTTACCACAAATTGTACAAGGGAAGGACTTCTCACCTGTGTGAACGCTCATGTGACGAATCAAACTTTCTTGGTGATTAAAACTTTTGCCACAAATTGTACAAGGGAAGGACTTCTCACCTGTGTGAACACTCATGTGACTGGTCACTTTTCTTTTCTCACTAAAACTTTCACCACAAACTGAACAAGCAAAAGGCTTCTCACCTGTGTGAAATCTCATGTGACTAGTCAAATTTACTTTGTGATTAAAACTTTTGGCACAAATTGTACAAGAGAAAGGCTTCTCACCTGTGTGAACTCTCATGTGACAATTCATAGTTTCTTTCTCACTAAAACCTTTGCCACAAATTGAACAAGAGAAAGTTTTCTCTTTTGTGTGAACTCTCATGTGTTTAGTCAAACTTCCTTTCTCACTAAAACTTTTGCCACAAATTGAACAAGAGAAAGGCTTCTCTTCTGTGTGAAGAATCATGTGCTTAGTCAAAGTTCCTTTCGAACTAAAACTTTTTCCACACATTGAACAAGAGAAAGGCTTCTCACCTGTGTGAACTTTCATGTGAGTGGTTAAAATTCCTTTATGATTAAAACTTTTGCCACAAATTGTACAAGTGAAAGGCTTCTCACCTGTGTGAGTTCTCATATGAACTGTTAAATCGTATCTATTCCTAAACATTTTTCCACATGTTGTACATGGGAAACGCTTCTCATTTGTGTGACTTTTCAAGTGTTGAGCCAACTTACTATTCTTAGTAAAAAAATCACCACAAATTCTACAAAGATACAAATAGTTTTCAGTTTCTTCTTCCGTTTTCTTCATTTTTATGGGTTCTGAATTGTTTTGCTTCATGGTTTTCTGTCGTCTCCTATTTTGCTTCAGCTCTTTATCTCGCTTTGACCCAGAGTCTTTATGATGGTTTCCCTCTTGATTCTCGTTCTCTGTTTCATTGGGTTCCTGAAAGATGACTTGGTTGCTGATTGTTTCTGGGTTAATTTTTCCCTTTTCTAAATGTCTGGGAGTCACCAGGAATGTATCTTCAGTTTCCTGTTTCAATAAAAGTTGCCCTTTATGCTGATCTACCCAGAGCTCCAATGCTTCCTCTTTTATCCAGGAATGTTCTGTTTCTTGCTGCTCTTCTTTCACCGTCAGAGGTTCTGGTTCCTTCTGGTCCAAACTGGAGTCACTCTGCTGTGTACAGAGCTGTTGGTCAGACAAAACCTCTTTCCAAACATGATCCAGTAGATGGTCTGGAGAAACAAGAGAATAGATTTTGATTGAAGGTTGAAGAAAACAGTTTTGCTCAAAAACTTCATATACATATAAAGACACCATGAAAACCATTTATTCCTAAAATTAGCTAAATCTGAAAAGGAGATCAAAATATTAAAACATATTTCCATCCAATAGTCCATCTTGTAATCTAATGGAAATTTAAATCGCCACAGTATTATTTTTTGTTTGATACTTACATTTAGATTGAGCTCTTAAGACAAATCTGGTCTTTCTTAAAACCTCAACAGTAAAATAGGCTTATCGGCCCCATGCCGTGCTACATTTGTGTAATTATTCAAGCAAAGTGTGGCCTCTACCAATTACATATACTGTACTGTACCTAGCCATGATCTTAAAAATATCCCACAGTATTATAATGTTGGTATTGATGCCATGATCCAATCATGTGATTGGAAACATGGCCAAATCATATGATTTTCCAATCTAAACTGACACTCAACTTTATATCTCAATGTCATCAGGGGATGTTGAACCCATCCAAATCCTCAATAAATGCATTGAGCAAATTAACAACTGGATGTCCCATAATTTCCTCCAACTGAACAAAAATAAAACAGAACGCTGCTGCTTGTGTTCTCACTAAAAACCAGGAAAGTAGAAAACACCACCCCAGTTCTAACGTCCTTACGCTGGCTCCGTGTAGCTCAGAGAATAGACTTCTCCTATTCCTCCTCTAATGTAAAGAGAAAAAACATGATGTCTCTTCTTCGCCGTCGCCAGAGGTAAAGGGAGACTTTATGGAGCTCAGCGGCCAAACGTCATATTAGTTTAAGTTGTTGGCTAAGGGCGCTGAGCCAGCACTGCCTGGTGCCGGAGCTACTGCATCAGGAGATCGGATTGGTCCAGCATCTGAGTTGTGATGCAATCAGAGGCTATTGTTCAAAACGCCAGCCAAAGCTCTCCTGCTGTAGGCTGCTGTTGCAGTCGGTTTGCTCTAACTACTTCCACGTTTTTTTGGTTTAAACGACCTCGCCATTGTGGTCCTCCATAATGCGATATATGGATTTCAGCTTTGTCCGTTTCTCTCAGTATTGCTTCAGTGTGCGCATAGTCAAAATAATTAACTCCAATTCTCCACGGGGTGGGGCGAGTGTGTCTGAGGCTACGTCCACACTAAGCCGATAAGGTTATACGGGGAGTTAGACGCCTAATGTTATCCACTCAACACGAGCATTTACACCCGTTTAAGGTCCCATGATTGCGCAATCCCACACCAACCTGTGCAAATACTGGGCATGCGCGAAAAGACGCGCGAAGAACGCGTATAATCTATGTGACGCCAGCGCCTACATAATATATACAAGAAGCTCTACAGCACAGTACATATCTGCTTGTCCCGTTAACCGAAGAGAACAATAGCTGCTCAGAAGAAGAGATAGTTTTTGGTGTGGACAGACGACGAGATCGATGTATTACTCTTCGCTGTTGTCTTTGTCTGTAGTGTCGTATTGTTATTGACGCAGCATTCATTGACGCCACTTCCTTTCAATATCCAGAGAAGCTGTCCACACTGGCTCGTTTAGCCGTTAAATTAAGATTTACACGGCTCTCTTACCCGGCTAATAGTTATCCGGCCACACACCTTAAATGACGCCGGGTTATCGTGGACGATAGGGGGGTGTAGACTAAATAATTATACGTTTAAGGCATTATCCGGGTAAGTGTGGACGTGGCCTGAGAGATGGAGGGCGTCTCTGTGAGACCATGGCTGTTATGTAGACAACGGAAAAGATGTACCGCTCTCAGTCGACCATAACATTCAAATGCAGTAGCCACACATTTACCAGAGCAGTAGTAAGACTTTTTTAGACCATGAAGTGTATAATTTAACAAGTTTACTCGAAAAGGTAAAAAAAGGCCCTGAAACTGAAAGATTGTATCGGAAACACCCATTTATAGAATAGAATAGAATAATACTTTAATAGTACCACCAGGGGAAATTTGGTCGTAAACAGCAGCCAAAGACACAACAAATATACAACATATGTAACAGAAGAGAAAAATATATACAAAAAAATACAAAATACATAGAATATGTACATCAACACAGAATATGTACATCAGGTGGACATAATGTGCAAATTATAGCGGTGTGGTTGTTTAGTGCAAAATGTAAGATACAGTGCAGGTGTAACATATCTATATTTGTTGGGAGCAGTTTTGGTTGGACAGTCTGACAGCTGCAGGGAGGAAGGACCTGATGCTCCTTTGTGCATCTAAGATGCAGCAGTCTGTCACTGAAGGAGCTCTGCAGTTCAGCAACATTTCCATGCATGGGGTGGGAGACTCTGTGCATCAGATATGTTATTTTAGCCAGAGTCCTTCTGTCTCCCACCACCTGCACTGGATCCAGGTTGCATCCTAGAACAGAACTGGCCTCCCTGATGAGTTTATCCAACCTCTTCCTCTCAGCTATCGATAAACTGCTGCTCCAACATATAGTACTGTAAAAAATGACAGAGGCCACCACAGAGTCATAGAAGGTCCTTAACAGCGCTCCTTGGACTCCAAATGACCTCAACCTCCTCAGCAGATAGAGTCTGCTCTGAACCTTCCTGTAAAGAGCATCAGTGTCATGGCTCCAGTCCAGTTTATTGTTTAGGTGAGCACCCAGGTACCTATTAGAGTCCACTATCTCAATGTCCACTCCCTGGATGTTGACTGGTGTCAGTGTGGTGGGTCTGCTTCTCCGGAAGTCCACCACCAACTCCTTGGTTTTTCCAGCGTTGTTCAGTAGGTGGTTCTGCTGGCACCAGTCCACAAAGTCCAGAGTTCTCTGTCTGTACTTTGAGTCGTCATCACCTGTAATAAGTCCAACTATGGCAGAGTCATCAGCATGTCAGAGACACAGCCCTCTGTCCTCACATACTGTGGGGGTCCTATGAGGTAGTCCAGTATCCACTGGGACATGTGGTGGTCCACTCCTGACAGCTCCAGCTTGTCCCTCAGGAGTCGTGGCTGGATGGTGTTGAAAGCACTGGAGAAATCAAAGAACATGATCCTCACAGAGCTTCCAGGTTTCTCCAGGTGAGTCAGAGCTTGGTGCAGCAGGTAGATGATGGCGTCCTCCACCCCAATGCCGGGTTGGTGAGCAAACTGCAGTGGATCCAATGAAGACCCCACCAGGGGGCGCAGATGGTTAAGGAACAACCTCTCCAGGGTCTTCATCAGATGCGATGTCAAGGCTACCGGCCTGTAGCTGCTGAGGTCCTTGGGGTGGGAAGTCTTTGGTACTGGTACCACACAGGAGGTCTTCCATAGCTGTGGTACTTTCCCCAGCAACAGGCTCAGGTTGAACAAATATCCTAAAATGAAACACAGTTCATCTGCACAGCACCTCAGCAGCCTGGAGCTGATGCCATCTGGACCTGCAGCCTTCTGCACTTTGATATTATGAAGCTCTTTCCTAACCTGGAGTGCAGAAAGGGAGGGACAAGATGGTTGGTGGAGGAGGGTGTGTGCTGGAGTCCTCAGAAGCTGGGTGTGAGTGTGATTGCTGGAAGCTGAGAGGTGTGTAATCCTGAGATGAAAGGCAGGCAACTTCAGGAGATGAGGGAGATTGTAGCGGGTGGAGTGGGGGTGGCTGATCAAACCAATTAAAGTATTTATTCAGGTCATTCACCCACCCTCCAGCAGTCTGGGGAGTTGATGGTTTTTGTCCAGAGCTGGTCTTCAGGCTGCCCCACACACCTCTGATGTTGTTCTGCTGCAGCTGATCCTCCATTTTCCTCCTGTATTTGTCCTTCCTTTGCCTGATCTTCCATTTCAGTTTCTTCTGGACAACATTCAGCTCCTGTTTGTCTCCTGATCTGAAGGCTCTGTTCTTCTCCTTGAGGAGAGCCTTTATTTCAGGATTTATCCATGGCTTGTTGTTGGAAAAACACTGTACCTTTATGACGGGAACGGTGTTGTCTACACAGAAGTTGATGTAGCTCGTTATGCAGTCTGTGATGTTGTTGATGTCATTGATGTCATCCTCCAAAGGGCTGCAGAGGTTGTCCCACACAGTAGAACGGAAAGAGTCCCTTAGAGCGTTTTCGGTCTCTGCCGACCATTTCCTTACTGTGCGTTTCACAACTGGTTCTCTGTGTACTAGAGGCTTATACACAGGTTGGAGATGAACCAGGTTGTGATCTGAGCCCCCCAGAGGAGGGAGAGGTGATGAGCTTATTGTCCAATGTCCAAAGTCCAATGTTTTATTGTCTCTGGTATGGCAGGTGACATACTGGGTGAAGGTGGGGAGAGTGGAGGACAGGGAGATGTGATAAAAGTCCCCATAGATCAGAAAAAGGGCCTGAGGGTTGTATTTGGAGTCTGCTGGTTACAGAGTGCAGGACATCACAGGCAGCAGCAGCGTTAGCAGAGGGCGGGACATACACAGCTATCACGATAACGTGTGTAAACTCCCGTGGTAGGTAGTATGGTCTCATGCTAACAGCTAGCAGCTCGATGTCCTTACAGCAAAGCGTCTCTTTGATAGATAGATAAATGACCAGAGTTACAAAATCTATCGTTCACAAACACAGCCAGACCCCCTCCTTTCTTCTTACCACTCTCCGTTGGAATCGCTGGGCGGTACCTCCTAACCTTACTGCGTTGCCCGATTCCCGCCCTACAACCGCGTCTCTTTCTCTTCACCTCGCGGGGGATGTTGGCTCGCTCGGCTGCAGGCAACACAGTGGAGGCGCTTAAGGCTAACAGGTGATCCCTGCTGTAAACAGTTGGAGAGTGAGACTCAACGCGATCTCCGGACACAGATGCGGTAAAAAGTGTGAAAAAGAGTAAAAATGTCCACAAGCTTCTGAGCACCATTCTGTGCGGGAGCAGCCCATGTACAGTTATACAGTTTATAAGCAAAACCTACCCTCTCCAGACCCTTCTAGCCCCAATGGAAAAGAGGCAATAGTTTATTTGGGTTATTTTAGTACTTTTTTGGAAGGTATAGCACGAGGAAGTAACCTTCTTCCGGCACTCAGCAAGAATGGATGCTTCTTCTCTCCCCTCCCTACAGTATTGTATTCCTTAACTCTGTTTGTGTGTGTACTCTGTTTGGAGCATTTATCTACATTCTTCTCCAAAGCCAAACCAAGCTAATCATGGAAATTGTCAGCGAGAAATTACTCTTCCTGCTAACCCTAACAGTTATTATTTTGACTTGATAGTGACCTTCAAATTGTCCGTGATCAAATCCCTGTGAGAGAAATGTAAACATATTCTCATTCTCCCACTCCGTATCCCTGTGAATAACACTCACATTGACGCGCACACACAAACACACATGCTACAGAAAAACACCCCCCCACCCCCACACACTCTCAATGTACTCGCTGACCTTCTGCTCTCCCTCCTACCTCAGCAAGCAATCTGGATAGCGTGCTCTGGTTTCTGTGCTCCCGTTTGTGAAGCTGAGGATCATTGCACCCCAAACCTCCCCCACGTATCTTATTGTGCATGTCAAAGTATATCGCTCTATGAGTGGTAGGGATGTGAATCTTACATCTCACGTTTCAATTCGATCGTGGTTGGTATGTAAAACATATTTACCGCCATTAATGATTTCTTTCCTACTGGTTTTGCCGCCGTTGACCGCGTGTACCTACAGACGGTCAAATAGCGCTCAACACTTCCCCCTACTGGTTACTCTCAAAAGCGTTTGTAAAGGTATGCCGTTCGGTTCTAGTTTGACATTTTAAAGCTGATAAACTTACTAAACTATAGAGGTGGCACCTCTTTTTTGGAATTACTTCATCAAAATTGTGTGCTTCGCTTCTGCTAGCAGATGTACTTAGTTATAAACGTTATTTTTCTACATTGTGTTGAAGAGCGTGTAGCAGTGAAATCGTTCCTGGCTGAAACACTTCCGCTCATTAAACGTTCCGGAAGTTGTCAGAGTTATTCACCGGTATAGGGGTATATTAAAAATTCATATAACAAAAATAAACACCGGCTTTCGGTATGAACCGGTATACCGACCATAAAATTCAAAGAAAAATGGCCATAAATATTAAAATACGTTCGTTCTGGGTACCCAAATAAAATTGCTTCCTTTTGGGGAGGTCTTACGAAAGGCTGAGCTATAAAATTCATGAGAAACGTTTAAAAATAGACCAAATTTTCACACAACCAGTGAGGAGAGAAGGACTTACTGTGCATGTTTGGCGTCATACACTTGCGCCGACTCGACAAAAGCAGATCTTTTTCAATCCATAAGGGTTTTATAAAAGTCCCCAATTGAAGTTGCTGGTCCATTGAAAAAATAAATCTGTAAAAATAGGGAAATTAAGTCTAAAAGTAAGTGAATCGAGTCGAAATCGTACTTCCTAGTTCACCAAAGGAAGTAACCTTTAACCCTCAATGTCATATCCTGCCAACGAGTCTCAAAATAAACTTTCATTTCCTTTTAAAAACTGCTTCTCTGGCGTCTTACTGGACATTACTGTAAGTTTAGACCTTTTAATTTCATTTTATAAAATAAGAAAAATACATGAACAAATTTTAAAAAAATCAAATAAAAAATGCAATAAATACAGCCTTCTGCAGAAAGCGAAATAGAGGCATATTTTGCTTCCAGGGAGCTGAAAGAATAGCTTTCTGGTCTGATTTTGGCTGGGAAAATAAAAGGTCAGGTTTGACCCATTTGGACAGTGGGTCGTCAGTGTTAGTCTTCAGCTGGTGAAAGCTGTTATTTTTTTCAGCATTGAACGTTGTTTTTGAAAGACTTGTTGCAGGCTAATGTTCCATGGGGCTAAGGCCATGTCCACACTTGTCCGGATAATGCCTTAAATGTATAATTATTTAGTCTACACCCCCCTATCGTCCACACTAACCTAGCCTTTTGCCCAGTTTTGAAAGTGCACGTGGTTCAAAGACTGGCAATGATGAGCCTGTCAAGACTAGCAGTGAATGAACCTGCTATTGTTGTCTGTCTAGTGAACAGAGGCGTTAAGTTTCTCCCAGAATGGACGAGAATTCCTCTGACTTAGGTGAAGCAGAGTTGAAGTATTGTCTGCCGCCTTTGTGAATAGCGGCGTTGAAGTTCTCCCAGAATGACAGAGTATTTTTTCTGACTTAAAGAATAGCAGAGATGAAGTTTCAGTTTTGATACTGATTATTGGGAGCTAAATAAACAGCTGAGTGACCGTTTTCGAAACGCGTCCTCCTTTTTGAAGCCGAAACTAAGATGGCATAATATTATAAGCAGTGCAGGCGGCCACACCTAACAGGTTCCTTTCGACATGTGGCATCCTTCTGTGTTCATAGACATTTGTTCTACGTGGGGAACGTTTATTGATAAGCGCTCTGTTGTTGCGTCACATTGAGAGGCTTAAAAGGTGCACTTATTGATGAAGCGTTGAAGCGCTGTGTTGTTGCGACAACACTGATATCGTGTTTCCAGAACGCTCTGCCTTCAGGTAGACAATGATTGTCATCTTTTTCAGCAATGAGGAGCTCAAGAAACAGATTTTGTGCAGAATTGATCACCAGAGATGATATGCTGACGTGTTTGCTGGTGGATCTGTCCAGCCTTTCATGGGTAAGGTGGAAATATGTAATTCCACTGAAAATTACTTTGACTTCGATTGAGGTAAGAGTCTTTTGTTTCAAACAAAAGAACAGAAGACACTGAGGTTTTAATGGGCTCTGGATTTATACATCTGGAGTGCTGGCAGCTTTTAAGTAGCCTATCACTGGCTTCAGATTTATATGATACTGAGATTTTAGGTGTCTTTGTTGGATAATCTGCGGTTGTCAATGATAAATGATTTGTTGGGTATATATAAAAGAATCTGGAGTGTTTGCCTTTCAGTTGCTTCTCTGATTGGAGTAAGGCCTCCACCATTATTTTTTTTTGTCTACACATCAGAAAGAGCAGAAAGATGTGCTGAAGTGTCACCATTTGTATTTGTTTCAGGGAGGTCCTACTGAAATGAGTTAGGCACCCTCTAGTAGGTAATAACACAAAGTGAAATTGCCCTGCATTTGAGCTGCACTGAATAAATTGTGTTGTATTGCAATATAACATCTGTAGTATTTTTCAGCCCTGCTATATATGCCTCAAACTGCTTCAACATGAATCACATGATTTTTTTTAGATAACCCGGTGGTCCTCGGATACCCATGGCTGGTCACCCATAACCCTCAAATCAACTGGTCCCATTACAGAATTGATGCCTGGAATACTTTTTGTTTAAAAACTTGCCTGAAATCTGCCATCCCTGCAAAAACGGAACCCATCCAGCCTCTGAATCTGATCCAGACCTAACCAATGTCCCTACATAATACCATGACCTAAGTCAGGTCTATAGTCAGAATTTGTCTCTCTCTTTACTGGCCCATCTACTTTATGATTGTGCCATCGACCTTCTACCCGGTGCTCCGCTCCCTTCTGGCCGATTTTACAACCTCTCCAGCTAGGAAAGAGAGGCCATGCAGAGGTATGTAAAATAGTCTCTGGACGCAGGCATCGTTGGACCCTAATCTTCCCCTCTCAGTGCAGGATTCTTCTTCGTCGCTAAAAAAAATGGCTCACTCCGCCCCTGTATAGATTACAGAGGTCTCAACCAGTTAACAGTTAAAAATAAATATTCTCTCCCATTACCCAGCCCTGGAACCTGTTAGCCAAGCCTCAGTCTACTCTTAGCTCAGAAACGCCTACCATCTCGTCCATATCCGAGAAGGTGACGGATGGAAAATGGCCTTCAAGACACCTATTGAACATTTTGAATATCTGGTCATGCCCTTTCGATTGTACAGCTGTTTTCCAAAACTTGGTTAATGATGTACTCAGATTTCAACAACAGATTCGTCTTCATCTACCTGGATGAAATCCTCATCTTCTCAAAGTCCTTTCAGCAACACAAGAACCATGTCTGGCAGGTTCTCCAGAGACTAAGAAAACCGATTGTATGTAAAAGCAGAAAAAATGTGAATTCCATGTTTCATCCATAATTTTTCTTGGTTTCATCTTGGGTGACGTGCATGTGAGGGCAGATCCAGGAAAGGTCCAAACCATCAAGGACTGGCCAGATCCTGACATCTGTAAGTAGCTACGTTTTCTTGGCTTTGCAAATTTTCATCGTTGGTTCATCCATAACTACAGTAAGCTCGCAGAACCCCTGAACACAATCTAATCCTCCAAATAGGCATTTCGCTGGACTACAAGGCTTACCTCGGCTTCCAACAACCGAAAGAGTCCTGCGTCCAAGCTCCTATCCTGACTGAACCAGATCCAAGTCAACAATTCATCCTAGAAGTTGATGCCTCAGATTCGGCTGTCGGTGACATTGCTTCCCAAAGATCTCCACTGGAACATAAGATTCACCCGTGCGCCTTCTTCTCTAGAAGATTCACTCCGGCGGAGAGGAACTATGACATTGGTGACCGAGAGCTACTGGCCATCAAACTGGGCTTGGAGGAATGGCGACATTGGCTTGAGGCTATGGAGATCCCTGTTATCGTCTGGACTGATCATAAAAACTTGTCATACCTCCAGTCAGCTAAAAGACAGTTCCGTTGGTCCATCTTCTTTTCCTGCTTCAACCTCAATGTCTCCTATCGTCCTGGTTCCAAGAAAAAAAAAAAAAAAACAGATGCTCTCTCCAGAATCCGCCCAGGCAAATGAAGCTCCCACCAAATAAACCACAAAACTCTCAACCACCTGTTTCGTTGGGTCCCTCACCTGGGACATCGAGAAGTCCATCCGAAACGCTCTCCTGAACGAACTTGATCCAGGTGGGAGACCTCCAGGCCGTCTGTATGTGCCTTCCACCATCCGAGCACGGACCATCCACTGGGCCCACTCCTCAAAGTTCTCATGTCATCACCTGTGTAGGTACTTCTGGTGGCCGTCCCCAAAAAGATGTTGCTGAGTATGTGTCAGCTTGTCATAACTGCAATCAATACAAACCGTCCCATCAACTTCCTGCTTGTCTCCACCAACCTCTCTCCACACCCAATCGACCCTGGTCCCACATAGCTCTGGATTTCATTACCGTTCTTCCACCTTCTAAATGTAAAACAGTAATGATCTATCATTGATCGTTTTTCGAAAGCCTGTCATCTCATTGCTCTAGCAAAACTCATCAATTATCCACAGAATCTGTCCACCAACTCATCCGTCATGTCTTCTGGCTCCATGACATCCTATCTGAAATTGTCTCCGACTGAGGTCCCCAGTCCATGTCCACCGTCTGGGACCAAGCTCATGCTGCCCTCCAACATACCTCCGTGGTGGTGGTACTGTTGGAACTCTGTGCTTGTGCTCTACTGTGTGTTTGTGTTCCTACCTTTTCTGCAGGGGCGTGGCAAGCTGCTGACGGCAGGTGAAGCTCATCAACTCCAGCTTCAAAAGAGGAATGCAAATATGCGGTCGGAGAAGCATAAACTAAGCTTAATACTTACGAAAAGATCATAGACGAAACTGTGAATTGAGTATGCAGGAACACACAATATCTCCAAGCATACAAATTTTAAAACGACCAAATTTTATTTTTAGGTCTAAGGGAAATTGACAGGATAAAGGAAGTCTAATGGGAAACTTATTTCAAGATTGGTTCTGTATAGTGATTAGTAATGATTAGTAAAAGTATCCGGTGAATATATTATAATGCTTGGGACTTCGAGACTGAAGTTTGAGGAGACTCATTTATGTTTTACCTACTCTGGTTCAACTGATAGACCATGAGAGACATTGTTGTGTCTCTGGAGCAGTTCATTCTGAGATAAATTCACAGGGCTTAGAGAGAGGGAGTCACGCTTCTGTCTAGCTTGGGGAGAGAGCAATTTTACCCGAGAGATGGGTTCCTGTTCAGATCCTAATAAATACTTTAAAACTGCTATGGAGATTCAATCAGCCAAATCCTTATCTACATTGATATAGGATTTCCCCGTATCAGAAGACAACAGGAAAGTGAACTGAAAAAGAGACAGTTTCCCGACCAAAACCAATATATTTAACAGCGACATCTCTATTGTATATAACAAATCGAATTGTTTGAAAATTGAGCTAGTTAGAATTATTTAAATAGGCAACGTACCATTAACAGCAATGTTATAAATGTTTGGATGGGTTTCTGCCTGTTGAAATTTTATATTTTATAGAAATAGCCTATACATTTTAAGGGAAATTTGCATTAAATTTCTTATTGTGGTTTGATTGTTGTTCGATTGTTGTTCAGACAGTCCTCAGGGCGCTGGCCTCGCCACACAGCGCAGAGTATCACTGCTGTGTCTTTATGGATGCGGCCGTGGTTTCTCCAAGTCTGTTGGCTAAAGGCCAGTTTATCCTTCTCCATTTTGACAGAGATGGATTGATGCAACGCCATTATCCGTCGAAGCATCACAGCATCCGTCACATATGCAAGGACGGACGGAGTAGAGGGCCAATTTTTAACTGTCTCCGTCAACCTAGAGCGGATGCCTGTGATTAGTCAGCTCAGCAACAGCCTGAGATCGCTTCACCAAAACGGAGATCTGTAGTCGATGTAATCAGTAGTTCATGCAGTGTTTGGGCACTACATGCTTTATATTAAATAGATAATTTATTTAATCAGGTCTTTTGGCGATTTTGAACATGAGGTGTAGAAAAAAAAAGGCTGCTGTGTTTTTTCCATGCGTTTTTAGAGTATTCTATAAGCTGCAGTTCTACTTAAAAGCTTTACAGCTTAGTGAAAACATACTTTCTGTCATCCATTGTGTTTATAGACTGAAGAGAAAGAAAGGGAGAAACATCTCCATCAATACGTCTGCGTCTGAGGGCAAATTTGCTGTTGGGGAAGCACAAACTAGGCTTAATGGTGTACTGGTGTGAATAATGCTGCCATCCGGGTAACCTTTCCGAAGTTGTCTCGGGTCCTTTAACCGAGACACGGCTCTATTAGGTCGGAAGTTTTGAGCTCCAACTCGGATCTCTGGATTGTATACCGAGTAGAGCGGGCAGCTCGGAGAACAAAGATGGCTGCGCCCGTAGTAGAGATGTATTTTCTTTGTATTTGTACTATGTTGGTCGTTTCAATGTCATTTTTAAAGTGCAGGTTGCAAGTTAAATACTTGCTAATATGCATATAAAATGTTGCATAAAAACTACAATTTAAAATGTTCATTGAGGTTAATTTAAATTTAACCATGCATAACCACAAATATGTTAATTTAAATGTTTCATAATCTTGACCTGTGACGTAAAGCCTAGTTTATGCTTCTCCGACTGCAAATTTGCAATCAAGACGCAGACGTATTGACGTTAGGGATGGGCATTGATTTTGGAATATTCGAATATTAGGTAAATCGTAAAAAAATCGAACAGTGAACCATATCTGAAAAAAAAAAAATATTGTATTACTGCCGGCTTCTGCACGGGGGCAGCATAGCATTTGATTGTACACAGTGTGGCGGTCTACATGCCAAGCCGTACAAGTAGTAACAACCGGAGAAGATACGACGGAGAAATCACTGCAGCAGTCGTCAAAAAGTTCCATGTGGAGCCATTTCAAAAATAACAACTGAAACAGAGGCAAAGCTTGCATATCACAGGTCTACGACAACCATGCATTCTCATATGAGAGCAAAGCACCCGGGTGAAACCAGCGGGCCATCGTCACAGCAACAGTCAATTGTAAGCTTTTCCACTAGAAGACGTACATGTGATGACAGACGTGCAGAGCAGACGGCGTCCCTCATCTCAAAAATGATTGCAAAAGACGTGCTCCCCATCAGCTTCGTTGAAGGTGAGGGTTTTCGGAGTTTGATGGCATTTGTTGAGCCAGAGTTCTCTGTCCCGTCAAGAAAAACCATTACAACAAGACTTGAGAAACTTTTGAATGATTAAACAAGTGAGCTGCGAACTCTGCTAACAAATGTTGAAAAAGTGTCTTTGACCACTGATTCGTGGACAGCGCTAACAACAGAATCATACGTAACAATCACTTGCCATTACATAGAAAACTGGAAAATACAGAGTGCTGTTCTGCAAACCAAAGCAATGCAAGAGCGGCATACAATGTAAAACATTGCCAACCTGCTCTCCACTGCTACCGACCACTGGGGGATCCGCGGAAAAGTCATAGCCTGTGTCCACAACAACGCAAGCAACATGATGCGAGCCAACACCCAGCACGCGGAGTGGGACTCTCGGCTGTGTTTCACACATTCACTGCAGCTTGCTATAAATGATGGATTCAAGCTTCAACACATAAACAATGTGGTTACATCTGCAAGTCGTTTGGTTTCACATTTCCATCACAGTACAACAGCAACACAAGCGCTGAAACAAAAACAACTTCAGCACTTACCCAAGCACAAATTAGTCCAGTACTGCCGTACAAGGTCGAATTTAATTAACGATATGTTCCAGCGACTACTTGAACAAAGATAGGCAATATCTGCTGTCTTGTCGGACAGAGCCTTCACCAAACTGTCAGATGCACAAACCCTCGAGTTAACAGATAACAGCTGGAGTTTGATGGAGGAGCGCATGCCCGTGCTACACTTGCTGAAACAGGCTACTACTGCATTGTGTGGAGAGTTTGGAGTCTCCATTTCCATGGTTTATCCGGTTACAGCAACTCTTATATCAAAGCACCTCAAAGAAAATGAGGGAGAATCTCCGAAAGTGTCTCAGTTCAAGCGCTCCGTGTCTGCTTCACTTGAGCGACAACTCGCACCGGCAGATGTCAGCAGCGCCGGGAAAGTGGCGTACATCGCCCCCTTCGTAGACCCGAGGCACAAGCACCTCAGGTTCACATCGGATGATGTTAAAGTTGCTGTGCAGGCCAAGGTGAGCGATCTCCTCTCCAGCAGGCCAGAGTTAGAGGTCGTGGAGGCGGTCCGAAGAGACTGAGCTGAGGGCCAAGAAACCACGGAGTGATGCTGCGTCTGTTTCTGCTTTCGCTGCCCTGTTTGGTGAGGATTATTATGAAGAAACAACAGACACCGAGTCTGAACTGAACCGTTACTGCCAGGACAAATGTCCACCCCCGCAGATCGATCCCATGGACTGGTGGAAAAATAACGAAACCAACTATCCTCAATTGGCAAAATTAGTGAGTGCGTACTTGTGTGTGCCCGCCACATCTGTGCCATTGGAAAGGGTCTTTTCCACGGCGGGACTTATTGTAACCAGACTTCGTTCCCATCTTCATCCCGTGCTTGTGGACATGCTGATCTTTCTGAATAAAAACATGGATTAGGCTTGAACTATTTTTCGGATTATGAAGACGAGCATGTTAAAAATGTTCACGTCAGCAATGCTGTCTCTCAGGTATATGTTAAGTAAAATGTGTTCAAAATGTATGGAATTATTGTTTGAAGTCAATCACTTTGCTAATTGTTTGATGTGATGACGGTATTATTGGGTGATTTATGAAAGGAAAAACCCGGTCTGCACAAGCACCTTTTGCATTGTAATTATTGTACAGTAAGCCTATGTGAGAAAGATATGCTTTTTGCTGTGCTTTTGGCAAATATATGCTTTTGTTAACTTTTGTTATGCCTGGACATTGAACACTGTGTTGCATAATGAGTTTTATTTGTCAGGATGATTCCCGCTGTCAAGATAATCATAATAATTGATGGCAGCAGCGCACTTAGTTATAATATCCTGTGTGTTTAATGAGAATGTTGTGCTGTGAATTGCATCACTGTCGAAATAAAAAAAGAGAAAAATCGTGGATCTATATCTGATTCTGCAGTGGGGGGGTATTGTTAAATATTCAAATATTAATGATTAGTACCCCACGATTATCGAATAGCATTTTTGCCTGAAATGCACATCCCTAATTGACGTAGACGTTTTTCGTTTATATTACTACGCTCTTCCACTCCACTATTGCTTTTTCAGCGTCGCTCGAACAGGACAGCAGGGGGTGCTAGATTTTCATGGCGTCTTAGCCTACTATCACAGCGCCGTTTACATTTTTTTTTAGGCTTGTGAATGCATTTCTTCATCAAGGAGCAATGAACGACAGAAAGTACGTTTTGAAGCGATCTCTGGCTGTTGCTGAGCTGACCTTGCATAGGTGACGGAGAGGCCTTGCGTTGAAGGATGATGACGTTGCGTCAATCCGTCGCCGTCAAAACGGAGAAGCATAAACTACGCTTAAGTTGGTGGAGTCATAGTGCTTTGTGCTGTCTCAGTTTCTAGTTATCAGATCCTGTGGTTGTGTTATCAAGAGTCAGTGTGCTCATTAGCTTGGGATTGTTATATTTTTTGTTAAAAATGGTAAATTCTTGGGCTTGCTGTAAAAACACCAGCCTGTTGGGACATGTAGCCCATTTCCAAAGACAAAAACCTCCCAAATTACAGGCAGCATCGTTCTTATCTGGCAGCCTGCATTTTACACAGCTAAACTGCCATGAACGGTGCTTTGGCTTTGGAAAAACCTTGTAATTTATGCCGCTCACTTCAGACCAGAAAAATACCCGCAATGTTACAGAGTTTATACCGAAGCAAAGATCATAGACCCTAACCAGCCAGCGTGCTGAAGTGCTTACAGTTTTATGGGACCTGATTCTAACTGCAGCAGCCGGCTGGGAGACACGACAGGATCTTTCAGAAGCTCAGCTCTACGCAGACGGGGTCTCTACTTTGTAAGTCTTTTGTCTAAAATTTGCTAATTACCAGCTTAGTTGAAAGTTTACTATAAAATATTAGAATCACCGTGATGCGCGGGTTGTAAAAGAAACATTAAAGCTATCGAGGCTTACCGTTAGCGTCGGCTAGCATTGTTTTGATTTCGGTTTTTATACTTCCCCTGCTCTCCCCCTCGTCTCTCTGTGTTATTTGGGGGATGCAATAGGTTCATAGCTCGAAAGTTGTGTTCAATCATATGTGTACAGTGTTGGCCAAAAAGAGAATGACACAAATATTAGTTTTCACAAAGATGCTGCTAAACTGATTTTAGATCTGTGTTTCAGTTGTTTCTGTGATGTACTGAAATATAATTACAAGCACTTCATACATTTCAAAGGCTTTTATCGACAATTTCATGACATTTATCTAAATAGTCAGTATTTACAGTGCTGACCCTTCTTTTTTAAGGACCTCTGCAATTCGACTGGGCATGCTCTCAATCAAATTCTGGGCCAAATCCTGACTGATAACAACCCATTCTTTCATAATCACTTCTGTGAGTTTGTCAGAATTAGTGGGTTTTTTGTTTGTCCACCCGCCTCTTGAGGATTGACAACAAGTTCTCAATGGGATTAAGATCTGGGGAGTTTCCAGGCCATGGACCCAAAATGTCGACGTTTTGGTCCACGAGCCACTTAGTCAGCACTTTTGCCTTATGGCACGGTGCTCCATGGTGGTGGAAAATGCATTGTTCTTCACCAAACTGTTGTTGGATTGTTGGAAGAAGTTGCTCTTTGAGGGAGTTTTGGTACCATTCTTTATACATGGCTGTGTTTTTGGGCTAAATTGTAAGTGAGCTCACTCCCTTGGATGAGAAGGAACCCCACACATGAATGGTCTCAGGATGCTTTACTGTTGGCATGACACAGGACTGATGGAAGCGCTCACCTTTTCTTCTCCGTACAAGCCTTTTTATAGATGCCCCAATCAGAAAGATGCATCATGGGAGAATCTGACTTTGCCCCAGTCCTCAGCAGTCCATTCACCAAACTTTCTGCAGAAGATCAATCTGTCCCTGATAGTTTTTTTTTTGGAGAGAAGTGGCTTCTTTGCTGTCCTTCTTGACACCAGGCCATCTTCCAAAAGTCTTCGCCTCACTGTGCATGTAGATGCGCTCACACCTGCCTGCTGCCATTCCTGAGCAAGCTCTGCACTGGTGGCACTCCGATCCTGCAGATGAATCCTCTTTAGGAGACGATCCTGGCGCTTGCTGGACTTTCTTGGACGCCCTGAAGCCTTCTTAACAAGAACTGAACCTCATTCCTTGAAGTTCTAGATAATCCTATAAATTGTTGATTTAGGTGCAATCTTAGTAGCCACAAGTTAACAAGACGATTACTGAAACGATCTCAGCAGGTCCTTTAATGACAGCAATGAAAAGCAGTGGAATTTTCATGGCAAAGAAGGACTATGCAATTCACCTGATCACTGTTCATAACATTCTGGAGTATCTTCAAATTGCTATTATAAAAACTTAAGCAGCAACTTTTCCAATTTCCAATATTTATGTAATTCTCAAAACTTTTGGCCACAACTGTAGTTGTAAATGTTTTACATTTATTCAGTGTCAAAGTAGGCATTAAAATCCATTGTTTTTTTATGGAATGAGCTGACAGGACTCCCCAACCTTTAGTCACTGGCATTCTCACAAAAACAACACTAAAAGCAAAAATAATGTATACATTAGTAATTTTTTTATTTAGAAACTGTTCCTAATATATTTATCTAAAATTGATTTAAGGGGGTATCTAACCTGCAATTTAAATTCTCTTACACACTTGACTACATTTCTGCTTTAATACAGTCACCAATTTATACATTGCAAGGCCTTGCTGTGCATGCATTACAATGTACAGCTTTGTTTTTCATGCTGGTCTGCTGAAGATGCTATGTTGGAAACAACAATAACAATGACTAGCCTACCCCTTGACAGCTGCTGCCCCTCAAAGCGTCCATGTTCTTTCCGACTCGGAGTGTAGTGAGACAAACTGGAACGCTTTAAGTGGGGAATTACGTCATATTCTTGTGTACAGAGACTCGGACGCCCAAGTATCCAAGACAAAAGGAGCGCAGAATAATTACATAGTGGAAAGAGTCATCAGTCAGGGATTTTCAGATTAAAACACACTCCCAGTGTGCAATGCATGCAATAAAAACTTAGCACCAAAACTAAAACACTGTGACATAAAAAGAATAAACTTTACTTTGCCCATATGACAACTGCACAAATATTTATTGGTGTACTTTCATTTATTTGAATTAAGGTACCTTCAGGTTGACTAGCTCCAAAGCTAGAAAAGTTTCTAGGTGAAACTCTGAACAATGATCACTCAAATATTACAAAAAACGTTCTTAGACAAATTACCTTCAATTCCCAATGCAGTATGATTTTAACTTTAAATCCATTTGTCTTTATAATAACCCAAACTTTATTTTTTAGACCAATATATATTTAACAACATAAAAGAGTTAAGTATTGAAACAATGTTTTCTGAACAGCTTCCAAGGGGCCAGCGCATTTTGTCATCTTTTCCTGTAGCCATAGTTGCAGGAAAAATATTTACTGTTAGGTTTCACAAACTAGGTGTTAAATGTTCTCCAATTACGGTAAAATAATCAAGATCAGACTTGAAAAGATAAAATGGACCAGTTCTACAGTTGTAGAAATGCAAAAAAATAAAAAATACTATGTCTCTATTGTAGTTTCATATATCAAATATAACTTTCAAAAATCACAAAAAGGCATTACATATTCTTCAATTAGTATAAAATAATCTAGTGTAGCTTCAGCTAATACAACTAAAAACTACTCATCAGGGGTCTCATTTATAAAACATTGCGTAGAATCCCTACTAAAAGTTTGCGTACGCCAAAACGATTTCTGATTTATAAAACCATGCCTACGGACAGGTGTAAGCAATTTCCCTTTATAAATCACAGTCTTCTTGGAAGTTTGCACACGTGAATTTGGCTCATATCCCGCCCTGAACACGCCCAAATCTGGCAATAAAAGGTCAATGCAAAGCAGGACATGGATACTGATGCATATGAAAAAGAGGGGAAATATGGCAACAACAAAAGAAAAACAAGAAGAGAAACTTTACCGAGATGTTGATTGAAGTGCTACTGGGTGAAGTGGAGGCTAGACGAGACATTTTATTCGGTGGACACAGCAGTGGTGTCACAAATAAAAGGAAGAACTGTGAGTGGCAGCATGTGGCGCCTGCAGTGCAGACTGTCAGCGCAACTGACAGCACGGTACCGGAAATAAAAAAATAAAAAAGGTGGTCGGACCTCAAAGTTGAGGGGGGGGGGACACTTGCCACCCACCGCCAGAGTGGGTCTCCTACTGGAGCTGACACATTGCTACCTTAAATGATACAATAAAAATTTTACATCCTGGCCGATCCTTGCTCCCTGGGTGAAAGCTTCCTGTCGAGCGGCTGTGGGTCGGGGTTCTCATGCTGGGGAGGTGGTACGCCAGGAGGGGGGGAATTTCCTCGGACGGGGCCCTTATAGTAAGGGCCCCGATTATGTTTGGGAACCCGGACATTGCTGCAAATTGCATCTTAATTTAGGCCTGCTCCCCCACAGTATATGGAAACGTGATGTATCGCCTGCTCATTTTAATGATCCCATCCAAGACTGCAGACATTATTGCGCTCAGGGACGGCAGATGATTCAATTTATTAATTGGCACACAGTCCCGGCCCTTTTATCTGAGTTTAAGGTTTTGAGATAAATTTTATGTATCTATATTAAAATTGAAAAATGTTTTTAGAAGAGCTATAGCTCACTGCTAAGCTACAATATAGATATCATTGCTGGTTTGGATGTTTATAATAACATGAATCAATAATTAATGTTTGGCGTGAGGTGAAATGATATGTGTAAGAGTAATATGCAGTCTGGCTGCAGTTCACCACCTCATCAACTGCCTCGTCGATTCCCTCGTCTCCAAAATGTCCGTACGCACGGGTCAGAGTTGGCGTACAGGTGCGCACATTTTCCCGTCAAGTCTGTTTTTTACAAATCACAACTTTTGCTTTGAAAGTGGCGTACGCCAGTTTCAGGCCCCGTTTTGTGCGTACGCAAGGTTTATAAATGAGACCCCTGCCTGTAATCGAGGTGTAATAATGGACTCAGACCTGAACCTCCAGGGTCACATAAAGGCAATAACAAGGTCAGCTTTCTATCACCTGAGGAACATTTCTAGGATTAAAGGAATGATGACACAGAAGGACCTTGAAAAAGTGATCCATGCGTTTATCTTTAGTCGGATTGATTACTGCAACAGCGTCCTCACAGGTCTACCTAAAAAAGCAATCAGACAGCTGTCGCTGATCCAGAACGCTACTGCCTGTGTTCTCACTAGAACCAGGAAAGTAGAACACATCACCCCAGTTTTTAACTCCTTCCACTGGCTCCCTGTAGCTCAAAGAATAGACTTTAAAATACTCCTACTAGTTTATAAATCACTGAACGGTTTAACACCACAGTATGTTGGAGATCTGCTGTCACTATACCAACCCAGCAAAACACTAAGGTCCTCCAACACTAGCTTACTAAACATTCCTAGAATTAGAACTAAACCGGGAGAGCAGCTTTCAGCTTATATGCTCCACAAATGTGGAACAAACTTCTAGAAGAATGCAAAAATGCTGAATCGTTAGACTCTTTTAAATTAAAGATTAAAACTCTACTATTCAGAGCTGCCTTTGAGCCCTAAATTGCGCTTTCTGATCACTATTTGATTCTCTTGGAATAAGTTATATTCTTACTTTTTTTTTTACCTATTATGTTAGATCTGTTTTTATTCTATATTGCATAAATTTGTTCCTTACATCATCTTTTCTTATTGATTCATTGTGTCTATCTGTTAAACCAATATGCTTCCGGTTTTCTCTAATCATACTTCTGCAATCATGTATTTGGTATCATTATCACTGAATCATGTAAAGCACCTTGAATTGCCTTGTGTTGAAAGTGTGCTACATAAATAAAATTGCCTTGCCTAGAATGCGGCTGCTGTAGTAGTCTTAAGAATTTGGCTCTAACGTCTATTCCGAAAAGGCATTACACTTTACTTTGACTTGGCATTTCTCCAAAATCCTACAGTAAAATTCTTAAATATTTTAGTCATAGTCTATGTGCCTCTCTATAATCTGAAAAAAACTCTTACGATGTTTGAGAGAGAAAAAGGAGAGAAAGGCATTATACTGTACTTCTCCAAAGGTCTGCATTAAAATGATCAAATATTTATTCTGTTTTTAGTACGATTTCATTGTATATGGGTCATAGATAAACATGTCACATAGTTAAACCTGTTAATTCAACTCTCTTTAAGCATTTCCATCTGCACATGCGCCTCAGTGCTCTATTGCCGTAATGCACGGTGTATGCACGAAGTCAATGTTTATGACAGCACTACCGTCGGCTGGCTTGACCGCTGTACTTCGGCCTCGTATAGCCTACCACCACTTTATCTAGCACCAGGAGCTAGCTTTAGCTTCGCTGCCTAATCTCCGCTAAAATCTCTCCCCAAATGGTGGATTTAAAGCCGTAATCTCCATCCTGCGTCAACAGTAAACCGTCAGCATCGTTGCTGTTTCCTACCTATCCGGTGTAAGATCTGGGGTGTCCGGGTGAAATCCAGCGGCCTGTTCTGATCATCCATCTCTTCCTCGGACTTGAAGATTTCTTTACAATCCGTGAATGTTTCTTCAGCAGGAGTTAACTGCTCGTTGATCAACTCTCGTTGAAGCTGGATTGAAGACATTCTGACTGCAAACACTCACTAATTTAGCCCCCAGATGAGCAGAACCTCTAGAATGACTTCATGTGGAGAAAAACAGCTAGCATCACGTTTAGCTTCTGCTTCTTCTTCTTGGGGTTTATTGGAGGTTGAAAAACAACGAATCAGGTAATTACCGCCACCAGATGGTGTAGAGGAGAACAGCAACATAAGATCCGGTCATGCAAATGCATTTAATAGATAATGAATCATTATACAATAATGTTTACTTTGAGTTATTTTCTAGTAAAATAATTATATCTAGTTAAACTTTAATCTAATTAGGATTTCAATCTTTCTTCCTCATATTCTGACACTTTAATATTACACCTCCAATGTCTCATCTCCACAGTACTCACATTTTCTATTGCAATGTTTCCCTAAAATGATTGGTGTTTATCCCAATTTGACCAAATCTGAGACATGAAATGATTATCCCCTACATTTCTCTCCTCCTCTTTATTTCACCATTTTCCCATTGAATTTTAATAAGCCATCATCATTCATTATAAAAGCTATTTGTGAATTTACCTGAGTTTAAAAGCTACCTGTTCTGCTCCTTGGTTCCTATCCCCACCAGACTTATCGTAATCAGTCAGTTCTCCAGATCTCTCCCTTGATGAATTATGTAGATTGGCACCAGCCCCCCTGCAACCCTGGAGGAAGGACCAGTAAAAGTTGCTCTTGGATTGTAGAAACCTTTTGTAGTTCCTGCAACCTTTTCAAGAATACGGCCTGTTTTTTTCACATTCAGATATATATGTACTAGGGACCACAGCCCTCAGTTCCCAGTTAATAGGAACTTATTTGAAAAATAGCAAGAAAAAAAACTCCCTGCATTTTATAGTTGCTACCAAATGTAATGTTATGCTGCTGGAGATAGAATAGCAGACTTGATAAGTTAAGAGGATAGTAATGCCTGAAATCCTTGTTCTTCCTGTTGAACATGGTTACCTACAAGAAAACAACTGCAGCCATAATTGTGTTTCATAAAAAAACATTTCACGAGCGTTAAGATTGCTCCTAAATCCACAATTTATTGAATAATCAAAAACTTCAAGAAGTTCAGTTGTTGTGAACAAGGCTTCAGGGCACCCAAGAAAGTTAATCAAATGTCAGGACTTTTTCAGAGATGATTCAGCTATTCAGGATCTGGGTGCCACCAGTGCAGAGCTTGCTCGGGAACGTCAGCAGAGATGAGTAAAGTACCTACAAATTGTACTCAAGTAAGAGTAGCAGTACTTCAACATATTTTTAGCCAGGTAAAAAGTAACCACCCAAAATTAATTGAGTAAAAGTAAAAAAGCATTTGGTTAATCAGCTGATTTAGCTTTGAGTAAATTAAAATCTAATATTTTTTAAATGATGTCATCACATAGACAAAAGTAAAAAGTTATGGGCGGATTTTGGTGTTTTGAAGACTAAAATAAAAATATAAGAACAGCAATCCCTCATACTGAGCAAGCATGTAGTGACAGAGGAGAGGAAAAACTCCCCTTTAACAGGAAAAAAAACACTCCAGCAGAACCAGAACCTGGCTCAGTACAAGCGGTCATCTGCCACAATCGTCTGGGGATCCGAGAAGATGGAGAAGAAACACAAAAAGAACAAAAGAAAAAATGTACGAGAAAATGTAAAGAAAGGTAAAAAGTTGACAACAGGACACGGAGGAGGTTTGATGACTGGGAGCATCATCTGAACAGATGTTCCCTATCCAGCAGGGGGCGTTGAGAGACAACAAGTTTAACAATTGCGAAAAACATTAGAAAAATACATCTGACGAGTAGTAGAACAGAAAAGTAGAAGATAGAAGAAAAGTGGTCAGTCTGTCCTCCAACAGTCTAAACCTACAGCAGCAGAACTACAAAAATAGCTCAGGATATCCTAATTCTAACTATAAGCTTTATCAAAAAGGAAGGTTTAAAGCCTAGTCTTAAAAACAGACAGAGTATCTGCCTCGCAGACTAAAACTGGGAGCTGGTTCCACAGGAGAGGAGCCTGATAACTAAAAGATCTGCCTCCCATTCTACTTTTAGAAATCCTAGGAACTACCAGTAGACCTGCATTCTGAGAACAAAGTGCTCTGTTAGGAACATATGGAACAATCCGATCTCTGATATACGCGCCGCGACAACCAATCAGGAGCCTGGTTACGTGATGCTCTGACCTAGTTCACAGGGGCAGGTGCAGCCAAAGCCATTCATTCAACATGGAGGAAAGGCTCATCAACGCCGTAGCAAACCGCCCGGAGTTATATGACACCAGTTGTTTTCTATACAGGGACAGGAGTAAAAAGGGCAATGCATGGAGAATGATCAGTGAAGAGATCGGGCAACCTGGGAAGTGTGTTCCACTCATGATTTCACTGACCCGGCAAAGTCAGACAAAAGCTAGCAAGCCCGCCTTCTGTCCTGCTATTTTCCCACTGATTTAGAAATACTTTTCCGCTAACAAGATAATGTGTTTATTCAGAGGTGATCTGCAGGAGAAAGTGGAAGACCCTCAGGGACACATACTCCAAGGAGAAGGAGAAGAGGAGTGGGTCAGCAGCAGGATCGAGGAGGAAATGGAAGTTCTCCGCGGTCCTGGGGCTTCTGGACCACTTCCTCACCGCGCGGGAGACCACCAGCAACATTGTGCGGACTGCGAAGAACATCCTCCACGAGGACCAGGGACAGCCTGAAGAGGCAGCAGGGGGAGTCCCAGTCAGAAGGTATGTTTAGGATGAATTAATATAGGCAGTTAATCTATGCCTGTTTTCATATATGTTTATTAATAAACCGTATACAGTGGTCCCACTATTCATCCTTCACTGCCTCGCTTTTTCAAATTTTTTTTATGGAACAGTACAACTTTCAACAATGCACATTGCATTCTGCATCCTGATTGATTGGAAACAATAAATCTCCATGTTGTTTCTCCGGCGGTCGCCAAATTTATCATTGTTGGTTTAGATAACCTTCACGTTCAATAGAAAAAAAACGTACAAAATATAGCTACCACATCACGAAGAAGACACCTGCACCAGGAAGGAAAAGGTGCACGAAAGTGGCGCGGTGATGAAGAAAAAAAAAACGCGGCATAATAATACCTCTATGTTTCTAAGCCTGCGAAGGTTTGCACTTTGGCAATCTTAAAACTTGACAACTGAGTAATGTTAATATATGTCTGGGGGGAAAAAAGTGTATAAAGTGTGTGGCGAATTGCCAGTTATTCAGAGAACCCCTGCTGCAGTACATGAAGGGCCACTGTATATCATTTCTCTATGAATATTGTTTTCAACCTGTTAACATTTCATATTGTCTTGAAAGACCCAACTGATTCTGCAGCATCCCCTGTTGCTTCTCCTGGCTCCCCAGTCCCTGGTCCCTCTGCTTCTGCAGCCACAGGTATAGCAGCAGATGTACAGCAAGCACTGATTGCATTTTATTCACTTGAATTCACTTGTGATTACCTTTACTAAATATCTACAACCAAACTGTTTATAGCCTGTTTTTTTCAATGTTGAACATTAAGATGTAGTAGCAGCCATCTCAATACGTTGTGTTGTTTTGTGCTTTGTTTTACAAGCCCACAGAGATGGGGAGGGGGGGGGGGGGGGGGGGGGGGGGGGGGGGGGGGGCTCTGAAGCGGACGAGGGACGGGTCCCAGGATGGTCCATCGGCGGTGGAGCTGGCCATCCTGGAGTCCCTCAAGAGGCCACGCCAGTCTCAAACGGAGCGTTTCCTCCTCTGCCTTGCTCCTGCTCTGGACAGCATGCCGCCTCAGACGAGAGAGCTTGTCAAATTTCAAATTTATAAATTAGTTTTTGAAAACAGCGCTGCTGTGCTAAATTTGGAAACATTGGACCCTAGCAATCAGTAGTTTTACTGAAAATATGAGGAAGCCGGCTCTCCAGGGCAGAAACAATGTTCTTTTTTCCTCCTTCTCCCTGAGGCTCTTCCACTTAAAGCTGCGTCTTTTTTATTCCCGTCTCTTTTGTAAATAGTTATATTTTATATACATGTTTTTCTGTTTGATTATTTTATTTAAAATAAATCTTTGTAATAAGTAATGTCTCATTTCTACTGCACAGCAAGTATTGGCACACAATTCAATTCAATTCAGTTTATTTATATAGCACCATTTCACAACAGATGTCATCTCAAGGCACTTTACAAAAAGAGTTATTACAATACAATGTTTAGTGTAGAAATTACAGAACCACAGAAGATTGCGTCGTGGAATTCTCAGCAATCCCTCATACTGAGCAAGCATGCAGCGACAGTGGGAAGGAAAACTCCCTTTTAACAGGAAGAAACCTCCGGCAGAACCAGGCTCAGCACAAGCGGTTATCTGCCGTGACCGTCTGTGCCTTAGAATACATAACAAGACACAGAAAGAGCAATAGAACTGATGCAGAAGTTTGTTGCAGGACGTGGAGAATTTTCCGTCACTGCAATGCCATCTTAGTCAGGGTCGTCAAGCAGGGCTAATCCGGAGCACCTACTATAATAGAAAACAGGTTAGTGCTTGAATTGACAGCACATCATGCAGTTGGGGAGAAGTAGGAGAGAAAGTAGGAACAGACCCTAATAATGTCCTCCAACAGCCTAGCCTAAAGCAGCATAGCTACTAACATTAACCTGTCTCCTAGCTACTAGGAGACCTGGCTACCAACACTCTGTCTGAGTCCTCCTGATCGAGGCTCAGCCCGTGGACGGTGTAGGGCCGGTAACGGCCCCCGTCATGCCGGGGTCTTCTCGGAGTCGGGTTGTTTGAGAATGCAGCCCAAAGTGGGTGGTAAACTCCATCTAAGGCTAAATACCGGCACGAGACCGATAGTCGACAACTATCTTAAGGAAAAATAGACAGAACTGAGAGGACAGAGTTGAAGAGGGCGAGAAACGTTTAAGAGATAAACGGGTGGGGTCCGCACAGTCTGCCCGGGGGATTCAACCCGGCAGGTAATGGGCGGCCGCACTGTGCGGGAGGATCCCCTTGAGGGACCTCTCTCCGGCGCTGGCTGGCCCCTGTGGGGCGCATTTCTTCCGCGGCGGTAAGCCGCGACCGGCTCCGGATCTTTACCTGGCTTACATTAATCTATCTCTACCTAGCTACTCTACCTCTTCCTATCTCTTCCTAACTTTTGACACTCTGCCTGACTACTAACATTAACCTGTCTCTTCCTATCTACCTGTCTGACCTGACTCTAACTACCTATAAACATATCTCTAACTGTAAGCTTTGTCAAAGAGGAAAGTTTTTAGCCTAGTTTTAAAGATAGACAAATTGTCTGCTTCACGAACCAACCCTGGGAGCCGGTTCCATAGGAGGGGAGCCTGATAACTGAAAGATCTGCCACCCATTCTACTTTTAGAAATCCTAGGAACTACCAGTAAATGCAGTCTGAGAGCGAAGGTCTCTGTTAGGAACATATGGAACAATCAGGTCTCTTATGTATGATGGAGCTAGATTATTAAGGGCTTTATATGTCAGAAGGAGGATCTTGAATTCTATTCTAGATTTTACTGGGAGCCAGTGAAGAGAAGCTAAAACAGGGGAAATGTGATCTCTTCTTTTAATATTCATCAGAATCCTAGCAGCAGCATTTTGAACTAACTGAAGACTTTTAATTGTATTCTGTGGACTACCTGATAATAAAGAGTTACAGTAATCCAGCCTTGAAGTAACAAAGGCATGGACTAGTTTTTCAGCATCATTCCTGGACAGGATGGTTCTAATTTTTGCAATATTCCTAAGGTCCTAATTTTAGCTTTATTACTGGAGGCTAATTTAATGCCGTCCAGGTGAAGGGGCTGACTAAGTAGTTTCTTTTTCAGAGCTTCTGGTCCAAAGACGACAACTTCTGTTTTATCAGAATTTAGAAGCAAGAAGTTTAGAGTCATCCAAGTTTTTATGTCTTCCAGACATGCCTGTAGTCTACCTAACTGATTGGATTCATCAGGATTTATGGATAGATATAGCTGTGTATCATCTGCGTAACTATGGAATTTTATCCCATGCTGCCTAATTATTTTACCAATAGGAAGCATATATATAGTAAAAAGAATCGGCCCAAGCACTGAACCCTGTGGTACTCCGCAAGTAACTTTTGAGGTTGAGGAGGGTTTATCATTTACTTGAACAAACTGAAATCTGTTAGACAAATAAGATTTAAACCAACCTAGTGCTGTTCCTATTATACCGACACTTTGAAGCCTTTCTATGAGAATATTGTGATCAACAGTGTCAAAGGCAGCACTGAGATCTAACAGGACCAGAATGGTCACCAGTCCATTGTCTGAGGCTATGAGAATATCATTAGTAACCTTCACCAGAGCTGTTTCAGTGCTGTGATGAGCTCTAAAGCCTGACTGAAACTTCTCAAACAGCTCATTATTGTTTAAATGCTCACATATCTGGTGTGCAACTATTTTCTCAAGAATTTTAGATAAGAAGGGAAGATTAGATATCGGTCTATAGTTAATTAAGTCGTTTTGATCAAGAGAGGGTTTCTTAAGTAGAGGTTTAATTACAGCAATCTTAAACTCCTGTGGTACATATCCATTGACTAAGGATAGATTCATTATATTTAAAATTGGAGCAGCGATCAGAGGGAAAACTTCTTTTAAGAGTTTAGTTGGGATTGGGTCTAAAACGCAAGTTGAAGGTTTAGATGAAGCTAATAATTTTAGTACATCACAAAGTTCGGCTGCATTAAAGCAGTTTAAGCATATATTAGGTTCCACCATTTTTGAGGCTGCCTCATTAACTAAGGAGGAAGCAAGCATATTGGGAAGGTTCCCAATTATCTTATTCTTTATGGAGTCTATTTTATTTATAAAGAATTGCATGAAGTCGTCACTGCTTAGAGCTTGGGGAATGGTTGGCTCGATAGAGCTATGATCCTGTGTGAGTTTGGCAACTGTATTAAAAAGAAACCTAGGATTATTTTTATTCTCCTCGATTAAAGATGAATAATATGCTGTTCTAGCTGTGTGAAGGCTCTTTTTATATAGCAATAAACTATTTTTCCATATTAAAAAGGAATCATGTAAATGCGTGGAGCGCCATTTTCTCTCTAGTTTTCTAACATTCTGCTTTAGGGTACGTAGCTCTAAATTAAACCAGGGAGTTAATCTTCTATGGCTAGCCACCTTCCTTTTCAAGGGGGCAACTTTGTCTATTGCCCGACGCAGGGAGGAATTAACGCTATGAACTAAAATGTCAAGTTGTGAGGGGTCACGAGTTAAATCACTGTTTTCTGTTCTGCATTTATAAACTGAGGAAATTAAAGTTGGAAGAGCTTCTTTAAAATTTGCTACAGCGTTGTCTGATAACGTTCTGGTATAATGAAGTTTTCTTTCAGGTTTGATATGATCCATTAGAGTAAGTTTAAAAGTGATAAGGAAATGATCAGACAGGATAGGGTTATGTGGAAAGACTGTTATTTCTTCACAGTCAATGCCATAAGTCAGCACAAGATCTAAAGTGTGGTGACAAGAATGTGTTGGTCCCTGCACATTTTGAGTAAAGCCTATTGAGTCTAGGATAGTGTTAAAAGCTGTATTTAGACTATCACTTTCATTATCAACATGAATATTGAAGTCTCCAACTATAATGACTTTATCAGTGTTTAAAACTAAGTCAGATAGAAAATCTGAAATCTGATCTAAAAATTGAGAATAAGGTAAGAATAATAAGAGAATAAAAGTGGCTTTACTGCTTTGTTATGTGTATGAGGAAGGCTAAAGATTAAATGCTCAAAGGAACTGTAACTATTATTTTTTTGGAGATTAATTAGTAAATCTGAATGAAAGATGGTGGCTACTCCACCTCCTCGACCAGTACTTCGAGGGACACTAAAGTTTAAGTAGCTAGGGGGAGTTGACTCATTTATTGTGACATGGTCCTCTTCCTGCAACCATGTCTCTGCAAGACAAAACAAATCAATATTATTTTCACAAATTAAGTCATTTACTAAGAGTGTTTTTGAGGGGAGAGATCTTATGTTTAGTAAACCACATTTAATTGATTTGTTTTTATGTTCAGTCCGAGTTTTATTTATCTTTATGAGATTGACACACAACTTGACACAGAATTTTTTACATATTCTACTAATGAAAAAATATACTACTACATAAGAAAAAAAAATTACGTGAAACTATTGCAGTTTCCACATTTTTAGTATCGGTTAACTAAATGATCCAGCACATAACAACAGCATCGACACAGATACCATTACCGTTATCGGTGCATCAATAGTTTTAACTTTACCATATCATAATATGATTGTAACTAACTTTAACCACTACATTGTGCCAATCACTCATAATTCCTTAACATGTCAATCAGGTAGGAATGAACTGAGAGATTAATATAAATAAAGATTTGGATGTTGACATGTAGTCCATTCCTTTCTTAAATCATTAATATTTTTGAAAAATTATACTGTGATAAAACAGCATATCAAGATAGAAATATTATATAACTAAAGATGAAACAAACAGTTCACAATTTTATCTAGCTATCAGTTTTAAAAAGGCTGGTAATAGAGTTTAACAGCTGCAGCGATTAAACACAAATATTTAACTGGTTCTCAACCAGAATTAAACCTGGTCTAAATAAAACAATATAAAGAATTTAAAAGATAAACGTTCTGAGTATCACTGCAAAGAATACCAACACCTCAAACCACAGTTTGATATCAGCAAACACAGAGAGCATACATTGATGACACCACAGCTATGCTATGATTGCAAACACTGATAACATAAATCCAATTAATTCAGGACTTGATGAGATAGACCTTTTGAGTATGACTAGAAATATTATAAGCTGTCGTTTCAATATCAGTAAACACCAACGGCATTCAATGATAGCGTAGCACATCCATGTTATCTGTGTAAACTGATAGTTTAGCATATATTAGAAAAAAATCAATAAAGGATTACGGTATTAAATACTTTTACTAACCATAAGCAGATGGACAGGCGCTCTGCAGGTGGGATTGAGCGCCTGTAGTTGGTGTCTAGGCAGGCGATGCTCGGACCAACGCGGGACAGGACCTCCCCGAACTGGGCGAGGGACAGACGGTGGTACCGCTAAAAGCGGCCGTCATCCAGATGCAGCTCCTGGGGCAAGTGGTGAATCTCACCAAACTGCTCACGCGTCTGGAGGACCTGATGGACCCAGATACGGCGAGGACGTCCCCTACGCCACTGCTCTGCTCTCCACAGTAAACACAGAGGGGAGACTCTGTCTTCAAAAGGTTTTTTTAAAAGCTTCTGGTCCAAAGACAACAACTTCTGTCTTGTCTGAATTTAAAAGTAGAAAATTCAAACACCAACTTTTTTCAATTTTATGTCTTCCAGACATGCTTGTAATCTACCTAACTGATTGGTTTCATCAGGTTTTATGGATAAATATAATTGTGTATCATCAGCATAACTGTGGAAATTCATACCATGTTGTCTAACTATTTTACCAATTGGAAGCATATATATAGTAAAGAGAATCTGTCCAAGCACAGAACCCTGTGGTATTCCACAAGTAACCCCTGAGTGAGAAAAAGATTTATCATTAACATGAACAAACTGGAATCTGTCGGACAGATATGATTTAAACCAGCCTAGTGCTGTTCCCTTGATCCATACAATATGTTCAAGCCTTTCTAAAAGAATATTATGATTGACTGTGTCAAAAGCAGCACTGAGATCTAGCAAGACCAGAACAGTCACAAATCTGAGGCCATTAGAATATCATTAGTAACTTTCACCAGTGCTGTTTCAGTGCTATGATGAACTTTAACACCTGACTGAAATTCCTCAAACAGGTTGTTTCTGTTTAGATGCTCACATACTTGATTAGCAACTATTTTCTCAAGAATTTTGGATAAAGAAGGAAGGTTAGATATAGGTCTATATAGCCAAGTCATCTTGATCCATGGAGGGTTTCTTAAGTTAAGGTTTAATTACAGCAACCTTAAATTCCTGAGGCACATATCCATTTATTAAAGATAGATTCATCATGTCTAGAATAGGGCCAGTAACCAGAGGGAACACTTCCTTAAATAATTTGGTTGGTATTGGGTCTAACATACAAGTTGAGGGTTTAGATGAAGCTAAAATTTGTGATAATTCCGAAAGTTCAACAGAATCATAATGGTACAAACAAAGACATGGTGCTACAGTTCTCTGTGATACTGCCTCATTTACTGAAAGAGAGTTAATCATGTTTGGGAGAATGCCAATGATTCTAGTTTTAATATAATTTATTTTACTTGTGAAGAATCCCATAAAGTCATCACTACTGAGAGAAGGGGGAATAGTTGGCTCAACAGAGCTATGACTGTGTAAGTTTGGCAACTGTACTAAAAAGAAACCTAGGATTGTTTTTATTTAGCTCCATTAATGATGAGAAATATGCTGTTCTAGCTTGTCGAAGGGCATTTTTATAAAGTAGTAGACTATTTTTCCAGGTTAGAAAAGAATCATTTAAATGTGTAGAGTGCCATTTTCTCTCCAGTTTCCTAGTATTCTGCTATTAAGTACGCATCTCTGCAATAAACCCGGGATCCAACCACCTATGGCTGATTACCTTCTTTTTTATAGAGGGCTACACTGTCTAGTGCCAACGCAGTGAGGAAGTAATACTTTGAACCGGACCATTAATTTCTGATGGGTTAGTGTTGGAATTACTGCCATCCACTGTGGTATTCTGAGGTACATAGATAAATAAGAATGGAACAGATTCTTTAAAGCTTGTTACAGGATTTTTTTGAGTTCTACTGTGTACACAATTTCTCTAAGACTTGGAAAGGTCTGTTAAATTCAAAGGTTATCAAAAACGGTCAGATCAGACTGGGTTATGTAGGAGGACTGTTACTTCCTCACACTCAATGCCGTATGTCAGTACAATGTCTAAAGTGTGATGACCCTTCATCTGGGCACTTCATCTTCCAAGTAAAGCCAATTAAGTGTAGGATAAAATTAAAGGCTGCAATTAAACTATTACTGTCAGTGTCCACATGAATATTGAAATCCCCTTCTATAAGTATATAATTGCTATAACTTTTTTTTTCATCCTACACATGCATATATGTTCTCGGTTTGCTAGTAAAAAAAAATAATAAAGGCAGCTGGGTAAATAGTTGCTGATACTGCATTGATTTCTCCCTGCCTAGTGTGATTATCCCACAGCCCTTTTTAGGCGTGGTTTTTTCCATCGCTTGTGTTTTGAATCCGAGTACGGAATCAAACCACAGCTGAGCGCTTTTTCCCCTCACCGTGGAACCCTCCCTCCCTGACCTGTATCTCTGTCTGCATACATGGGAGCGCTGCTCATGCGGCTGCAAGCCCTTCAGTGACCTGGATGTTTGTTTTGTTTGTAATAGTCTTGGACAGGTTGTACTGTAAACTGAATTTCCCCTTGGGGATTAATAAAGTATCTTTGAATTGAATTAAATTATATTTCATACTTGTTTGGTCAGCACACATTTAAAGAAACTTCAAGTAGTTCATTAAAACAACTTTTAATGTTTGATTCATCAAACAAAACGAAATGTGAAAGCCAAATCAGAAAAACCTGTTAAAAAAACAAAACCACAATTTACTTGCATCTTAGCAAGTATATAGCACATATGAAGGAACAAGAACATTAATAAGGAACTTTCAAAGAATCCTAAAACGTATGTTTCAATGTAAACTTTGCAATCAATTTAAAAATATTCCAACACAAATTGTACTTTAAAAGGGCATTTATCATGCAAAATCAAGTTTTTGGAGCTTTCAAGCATCCTGTAGTGCAATTTTCTCACAAAAACCCTGTCAGAGGGGTGTTTTGGCTTAATTCACTCTTGTCTGAGTAATCCTCCTGAATCCTGCTCTCTAAGCAGCTACGCAGTGCTAGAGGCGTCTGCAGCTCCCTGCAGAGAGAACAGCCTATCTACCTCTGTTAGAATTGCAAACACACCTGTCCCCTTTTAAAAGCTCATAGCTGCTCCGGTTTTAGCAGCTGGAACTACTTTTTTGTTGGAATTTTACTTTCTAAAATGTTTCTGGGAAAACACCTATTTGGTTGCGTGGATTACAGGACTTTATTCTACATTCCTAAAGCACAGCAACTGGATCACTTCCAACAAATAAGACACGTGATGGATTGAACAGCGATTGAACATGCTAATGTGTGTTAGCCATTTATCAAGCTGCTTATGTGATCTTATAACAGCATTGTGTGGTTGGTTAATTGATCTGTAGTTTCTCAGAATGTTCAGTAAACGGTTGCAAACACCACCCATGGCTTTTTTATATACTGGGCTGGAAAGAGCTGCTTACTCAGCTGTATAGGTTTAGGCTCTGTCTAAACTTGGTAGATTTAGCAGCTGAAATAAGCTTTATTAACTGACTTTTGCAAAAAGGAAACATTTTACCAAACTTTTTTTGAAAAAAAAAAAAAAAATTAACCAAACGTCTGAGCCCTTAATAAAACACAGTTTCATTGTGGTACTTGGTGCACTTCAAATTCACTGTCGGACTCCGGGTCAAGATAAGACTAACCGTGTTTTTCTCAAACAGAGTGGTGCTGTGCTCACTGTGAGGAGAGGAGCAGAGCGGAGGAGGCGGGATTATAGAGAAACAAGCCATTATACTTCGTGGTCCAACAATAACTCCAGGATACAAGTTCATTTTCAGGTCAAATTAATACTACCTAACACCAACGGTAAAATTTCATCATGTATATCTATCCCAGAAGTTGAAAGCTGTAAAATAGCATGATATAGTCCCTTTAAAATATAGCTTAAAGATTAAGGCCCTGTCTATAGGGAGATGAAACCAGGTGTAGCAGCAAAGAAATTTAATCGGATGGGTGTCGCATCCACAAAAAGCCAGCGTTTCAGCACACCATAAACCATCATTTATGAAACTGCATCCCAGAACAGAGAAATCTCACAATGCCAGCTCAGTTATCTCTGTGATCATGAACACTGGCATTTTTCTGAGTGGATGACGTTGCTGCCCCATTGCTATGTTTTAATACGCACGTGCAACTCAGTAATAAAGTAAAAAAAACAAAACATGGTGCGGTACAGTGTTGTGGTACTAATAAAGCAAATACTGACCTTTTAATAGATCCTAGCCCATCAAAAAGAGCAAAAAAAAAAACTTAAAAAACGGTATTGTTTGCCACTGGGTTGACTGTGAGTGCTTAGTGCTATTATCTGTGATGCTCTGGCAGTGTCACAGCGCCCCCACTGGGCCCTGCACATGCACTGCAGCATCTAAGATGGTGTGCTTGAGCTCACAGTCGTAGATTACAGACTTGGCTTATAAAACTATTTCAGTTTTGTCTCCGTATAGAGCAGGCCTTAATCTTGTTTAGCATTTGACATTAATTCAAAACAACCACAGCACCAAATAATGCAACAAAAAGTACATTTCTGCAGATACATTGCAAACAAAAAGTAAAAAGTTGAATGATCTAGAGTGTAACATTTCTATTAGATTACTATTAATTCAACTGAGTTTTTACCAAGTTAAAGTTTTTAAACAAATTACTAATTTCACCTTTGAATCAAATTTCTGCATCTGCAATTTAGCATCAAACACCCACTTTTTTCAGTTTTTTTAAAGATTTTAGTTTAATAGGACCAACATACTAAACTAATGTTTTGTGGCATCCCAATGCATCCCTACGGTTTAAAATATTACACCTGTTTATTCTTTGGTTCTCTCATAGACGGTTGTATTACAAACGTCAATACATTTTTTCTGACATCACAAGTAAAAGGTCTTTAATCTGTGTGAATCTTCTCATGACAAATTTGCTTACATTTGCTATACTTCCTGGTATAACTTCTTTTTCTTTCGGCTTTTCCCTTCAAGGGTCGCCACAGCGAATCATCTGTCTCCATTTAATCCTAAACTTTGCCACCAATTGTGCAAAAGAATGGTTACTCTCCTGTGTGAATTCTCATGTGACTAGTCATATGATCTTTCCGAGTAAAACGTTTGCAACAAACTGAACAAGAGAAAGGCTTCTCACCTGTGTGAACTCTCAAGTGACAAGTCAAAATTGCTTTTGCACAAAAACGTTTGCTACAAATTGTACAAGAGAAAGGCTTCTCACCTGTGTGAATAAACATGTGCTTAGTTAACGATCCTTTCTGACTGAAACTTTTGCCACAAATTGAACAGGAGAAAGGCTTCTCACCCGTGTGAATTCTCATGTGCCTGGTCAAAGTTACTTTCACGTTAAAACTTTTGCTACAAAATGTACAAGAGAAAGGCTTCTCACCTGTGTGAATTCTGATATGAGCTGTTAGATGGCTTTTACGGCTAAAACTGTCTCCACATGTCTCACATTGAAAATTTTTCTCACCTGTATGAAATCTCATGTGATTAGCCAAAGTTCCCCTCTGAATAAAACTTTTGCCACAAACTGAACAAGAGAAAGGCTTCTCACCTGTGTGAATTCTGATATGAGCTGTTAAGCTGCTTCTACTCATAAATCTTTTCACACACGTTAAACATGGAAAACGCTTTTCACAAGGGTGACTTTTCAAGTGATGGGACAAGTTACTATTCTTAGGAAAAAAATTCGAACAGTCTTTTATCGGAGTTTCGTTCTCCCTTTTGGCTTCCGAATTGTTTTGATTCATGGTTTTCTGTTGTCTATTTTGTGTTGGCTCTTTATCTCGCTTTGATCCAAAGTCTTTATGATTGTTTTCGACTTGATCCTGGTTCTCAGTATTTTTGGGGTCCTGAGAGAGGCCTCGGTTCCTGATTGGTTCTGGGTTGATGTGGCCCTTTTCTAAATATATGGGAGTCACAAGCAATGTAGCTTCAGTCTGTTTCAATAAAAGCTGCCCTTTATGCTCATCTATGCAGAGCTCCAATGCTTCCTCTTTTATCCAGGAATGTTCTGGTTCTTGCTGCTGTTCTTTCACCTTCAGAGGTTCTGGTTCCTTCTGGTCCAAACTGGAATCACTCTCCTGTTTACAGAGCTGCTGGTCAGAGAAAACCTCCTCTTTCCATACACGATCAAGTAGATGGTCTGGAAAAACAAACAAAAGAGAAATTCTATTGACTTTAGGTTATTGAAGTGAAAGAAGACCTTTCACATCAACCATCACATATTCTATTTCTTTTTTTTTTAAACGCTATTTAAAACATGCAGCGTATTCGTTCATCTGCATTTCCCTGCTCTTGCCTCGTCTCTCTGTCACTCTCACAAACACAGTCCCTCCCCTCCGTGCACACCATGTTGCCCATCATCCATGGAAGATGTGTCCTATTTGGTGCAGAGAAGACGGCTGGCAAAATTCCTATCTCAAAAAATTAGCATATGATGAAAAGGTTCCCTAAACAAGCTATTAACCTAATCATCTGAATCAACTAATTAACTCTAACCACCTGCAAAAGATTCCTGAGGCTTTTAAAAACCAGCCTGGTTCATTACTCAAAACTGCAATCATGGGTAAGATTGCCGACCTGACTGCTTTCCAGAAGGCCATCAGTGACACCCTCAAGCAAGAGGGTAAGACACAGAAAGATATTTCTGAACGAATAGGCTTTTCCCAGAGTGCTGTATAAAGGCACCTCAGTGGGAAGTCTGTGGGAAGGAAAAAGTGTGGCAGAAAACGCTGCACAACGAGAAGAGGTGACCGGACTCTGAGGAAGATTGTGGAGAAGGACCGATTCCAGACCTTGGGGGACCTGCGGAAGCAGTGGACTGAGTCTGAAGTAGAAACATCCAGAGCCACCGTGCACAGGTGTTTGCAGGAAATGGGCTACAGGTGCTGCATTCCCCAGGTCAAGCCACTTTGAACCAGAAACAGCGGCAGAAGCGCCTGAATAGGGCTACAGAGAAGCAGCACTGGACTGTTGCTCAGTGGTCGAAAGTACTTTTTGCTTCCATCTGCTGAAAAGCTTTATGAACCCCATATAGAATCTGTGGGTGATTGTGAAGAGAAAGTTGAGAGACGCAAGACCCAACAATCTGGATGAGTGTTTCTTTACAAATATTTTAGTCATGTTTATAGTTGCGTATAATTGAGGCATTAAAAGTAAATATGTTAAGTTATTGTTATTTTAATAAAAATATGATTACAACAGATTTATGATTGGAAACATTTTGTAACAGGTTTGATTTGTCACTAACACTGATTAGAGTTATTTCATTCACGTCTAGTGTTACATAGATTTTACACTTAGTAAGAAAGATTTATTGGTGTTGATTTAGCAAAACACTTAAAAAGTAGCAGTGTCATATTTAAATAACACTGAGGATGTTAGTTATTGCATACAGTCAAAGTATATTAACAATTGTGAGTGTTAATGCAGGCTTTATTTGTGATTGAACAGATAAAAACTAACATGTTACCAACTCAGATTGGGTCCCCACGCACTTTGCCCCCTTTTCAGAAGTCTTTGTGTCATGAGAGATTGAGAAAATATTTTCCCTTCCTCTGATCTCAGGGCAGTATTGACTGTTGATTTTGATACTGTAATTTGTTAAAAAAAAAAAGAGTAGGGACGATTTCGTTTGTTAAATTCCATTATTGCTGTGGACTGTTAAAATAAAAACTGTAAAATTAAAATATTTAAATATTCTTAATTTGGCCAATACTGGACATTGACAACAGAAGAAAGGGGGTATGGGGGTTATGTGGTCCTTGTTATTATCCACTTACTGTTATCGAGGTTAAAGGTTAAAAACACCGGGAAAAGCCGTAGAAGAAGAAATAGACTTCTGTTGTAAATGGCTGCGCTCATTTGAAATGGAGGACTACGATGTTCTTCAGAGCATGCTTTACATTTTTTTCTGGTCACGGTTTTACATCCAAAAGCAATCTTCCTTATGTACAAAAACGAAATACAAACCAAATCCATTTATTCTTTTAAGACGACCTATTGTACGTCTACGTTTGACTTACCAGACATGCGCAGGAATGACCTACATTCGGAATAGGATTTTACATGCAGCACGATCAAATTAAACTAACCCTCACAATTTGATCGGGTCAGAGTAATTTAAATGGCGTGTTTACATGAAGCATTTTTATGCCGATCAGGCTTTTAATCTGATTACTTGTGTCCACGTAAACCTAGGTACTGACAAAAACGGACAAACAAATGAAAAACGTCTCCGTCAATATGTGTGGGTCTTAGTGCAAACTTGCTTACGGAGAGGTACAAACAAGCTTAGTTTATACTTCTCCGTTTCAACATATAAACGCAACGTCGTTATCCATCGACGCAAGGGCTCTCAGTCACCTACACAAAAACGGACGGAGTAGAGCCCCATAGAGCTCTGGAAGTCCTGTAAGTCTCAGCGTAGGCGCCATGCTGGCAGGAATGAATCTCAAGGAATGAATGTCACCAGCTGTGATTTACACCGTTGGAGTTTAAACATCTTAGACCCATACCATGAACCAGGGATACATTTTAAAACTTCATAATTTTGTGAGAGCGGACCTTTTTTCCGGACCTGAGATATATCATACAATTTAGATTACATTACATGCATTACAATATCTGTTTAGTTACTGTTGGTGATAAATGTAAAAAAAAAAATCAACAACAAAAAAGATCACAGAACATTCTCTGCTTTTTTTCTACTACTAGCATGATAGTTAAAGTACTTTATAACAGCTTAACTTTTTAACGTAGGGATTGAAGACTGATAAGGGAAGGGACAGGATGAGTAAAAAAGACCTGCCGTTTACGGCAGAGTGCAGAATTTTGTTATTGGTTAGTCTAAATAATAATATTCTAAACAATAGTATACATAGAGAATACTGTTTGGCGGGGGGATATGATGATTTAAGACCGTCATACGATCTACACATCTGACGATCTGTCATTTTTGTACACCACATGTCTACAATCTGTAAAAAGCATGGCGTCAGCTACGGCGGAGAGCATAAATGAGGATTTCGTTCCGAAGTCAACATCGTCATCCATTGAATGGAACTGGTTTGTTTTTTTACCAAACGACAAAGAGGAAACAAACATTATTTGCAAGGCATCAAGGCACCATAAACTTGTTTAATCACTCGAAAAGAAAGCATCCCAAACAATACAGTGAGCCAGCTGGCAGCTAAAGCTATAACGGCGACAGCAGCAGCAGCAGCAGCAGCGATTACGAGTTGCCCAGCTACAACTTTTTTTTAAACACTGCCATTCCATGTACGCTGAATGCGCAGGGAGTTGCAGGGAATATTTAGAATATTTTTGGATGGAATAATAATTAGAACTGCTTACGTTACACTCTACCTTCATTATCTTATGTTGCAGCAGCACGTTGTATACCCCTGTGTGTTTTCACTACATTGTTATCACTTACGTTTTCATTAGGCAGCTTTATGTGTCTGTTCATAATATCAGCATTCTCGACAAGTTAATGTTGGCAGAAAAACATTTGAACTAGGGTTGTGCAGTATGACGAAATACGTCGTCAGGACGACAGAAAATGTCTATCGTTCTGTATGAATGTATCATTTAAGCACCGATAGGGTTTAGATACATCAAGTAAATTACATCAAGATGCACCTCATGGCATTCCTGTGCTGCAAAACATGAACAAATAGGGAGGAAGACAGTAACCAACACGTTTCAGACCTGGGATCTAAACAAGATTATCAGACAACCCAAAGTTGGTCTCCCTGCGCGTCTCCTCTCCCCTCCCGATGCCTATCTTGAACAGAAAAAAAGCGTCTCTCACAGAACGACACCGTCTCTAAAAGCCGTTTTGTTTGCTAGCAACACATCAGTGGTGTACTACAGCATCTGTATCAGGAGTTTATCAGAGCTTACGCCACGACTCGGTGCTGCTTTTGCTCATTTACTCTTCCTGTATTTTTTGTCGTGGTTCTTGAGCAGCTGATAAAATAAATGTTTAGTGTTGGAGTCCGTTGGTCAGACCAGGAGCTGGTAAACTTTACAAACAACTATTGTCTGATCTCCATCGGTCTTCTTATATCCAAATGGCGTCAATAACCATAACTTGACTATTTTCCTAATCCTACTATTCTGCAACCAGCGTCTAAACCTATCGTGATCCATCTGTTTAACAACTACGAGCAGCAGCAAACGCGTGTGGGTGGAGCCGGAACAAATCTCGAGGGAGAACACATATCGACATAACAACCGTCTTTGACATAGGAGACACGCAGATAGTGAAACAAATAAAAACTAGAGGGTGCAAGAGGAGAGAGAGAGAAAAAGACGCTGTCAAAACGTGCTGTAAAGTTAAGAAAATGAGTAACAGCAGGTATCATGTCTAAATTCTGCTTTTCAAATAATTTGTTCAATTCAAAGTCAAAGCGCAGAGCTGAGCCGCTCTCCTAAAACATCACTGATTTCCATGGAAGGAGATCAGTACATGATGAGTCTGGGTAATGTTATTGTCATCTATCACTTAAAACTCCATTTCCTATGTCGTAAATTTTTATAAACCATTCATGAAATAAATTAACAAAAAAATTGCTGTATTGTGAAGTGTATTGTTATCGAGATATTAACATTTAATCATATTGCCCAGCCCTGATTTGAACCAGTTAAAGCTGCATTTACCCCGTTGTATGATTATTATTTATTGCCGTATTATAGATTGCACAATACATCTTGCACTATATTTGCGGCTGCATGTTAGTTTTTAATTCTAAAAGATTGTATGTTTTATTCTATTTGCTCAATATCATACAGGTTCATGTGTGCTCTCTATTTTGTTTTATTAGACAAGATTCAAATTTTATATAATTGGATTGATGTATACGTTTACATATATATATAGAGAAAGATTCATTCAGGACTTTCGGTGCATTTTAATCATCTCTGGTGTGAGTTAACAATATAAGTATTTTAGCACTTTTGGAAACCCTTAATTTGAATGAATTTATGTATTCAATGTTTCTCTTTTTCAATATGTAATTTAAGTAATGTTGGTCATAATTTAAAAATATCTCGATGAAATCGAAATCATAATATAATTTTTTTTATATCACGATATCCTATTTTTGCATATCGCCCACCCCTTGGAGGAGGCATTATTATGAAGTCTATTGTGTCGATGGAGTATTTTATTTATTAATAAACTATGTGTATACCCCCTCTTCAAAAATTCTAAACAGACCACAGCTTCTCACTATAGTGTACTATCTCTTCTAACACTAAAATAGATGGCACAGGCACCCAACAAAAAACAAATTAATATTGATTAAAAAAATGCTATGCCATAAAGCTGTAAAAAAAAAAAGAAGAAGCTGCGTGTCTTTTGGCACTGGAAATTTAGAGGCTGCCTAAGTTTAAACCTAAAAACTGTCCTACAGAGCTGGGATTCCTACCAGTAGCTCATAAAGCAAGTGCAAATGTGTAGAAAATTATGCATCATTAATAACTTTATTGTTCTTATATAACAGGAGCCTAAATAGGCATCTTCCCTCTTTTGAACCAAAGATTTGTCCTACTGAACTGAGATTCACACCAGTAACTCAGATGAAATGATGTTCAAAATGACGCATCATTCATAACTTTATCATTCTTTGAAATAACAAGGGATGCAATTTTCGGTAGATCTGCTGTTCTTTGCATAACACCAGGAGCTAGCTTTAGCTTCGCTGCCTAATCTCCGCTAAAATCTCTCCCCAAATGGTGGATTTAAAAGCCGTAATCTCCATCCTGCGTCAACAGTAAACCGTCAGCATCGTTGCTGTTTCCTACCTATCCGGTGTAAAATGATCTGGGGTGTCCGGGTGAAATCCAGCGGCCTGTTCTGATCATCCATCTCTTCCTCGGACTTGAAGATTTCTTTACAATCCGTGAATGTTTCTTCAGCAGGAGTTAACTGCTCGTTGATCAACTCTCGTTGAAGCTGGACTGAAGACATTCTGACTGCAAACACTCACTAATTTAGCCCCCAGATGATCAGAATCTCTAGAATGACTTCACGTGGAGAAAAACAGCTAGCATCACTTTAGCTTCTGCTTCTTCTTCTTGGGATTTATTGGGGGTTGAATATAAGCCACCAGCTGGTTAGAAGGGGAACAGCAACGTCACTAACCCACAAGATCCTTTCATACAAATGCATTTATTTGATAATAAATAATTTTATCATGTTTACTTTAAGATTTGTTTTATAGTAAAATAATTATATCTAGTTTAACTTTAATTCTGCTTAGGAATTGAATCAGCTGTCTTCTTTCTTCCTCATATTCTGACACTCAGAGGTGGAAAGACTAAAATGTTCTAAAGTAAGTAGTAAAACTATTTGTACTTTTACAAATACAAGTAAAACTACCTGTGTCAAAATTTACCCAAGGAAAAGTAAAAAGTAGCTTATTTAAAATTCACTCAGAGTAAAATTTACTTTTTTACATATTTCGATCCTGAATAATGTAAAAACACAGCAGGACATGAATCTCAAAGTAGTTGCTTTTACATAAAATTATTTTTTCAAAGGGTAATTGTAATTGTTAACGACTAATTTATAATACGGGAAACACTAACAGTCACAGCTGTTGTGACTTTCTCCAAATGTCCCATTGAAGAAAAAACTGTTGGGTATCATCAAAATAGAATAGAATTCAACTTTACTGTCATTGCACATGTCACAAGTACAGGGCATCGAAATGCAGTTTGTATCTTATTGTTAGTCTCTGAACCTCTTGTTAATTTTTAGCAACAGTTGTTTGTTAAAGCTAGTAGAGTTCATCCATGCTTGCTTTGCAGTAAAGTTTGTTTGTATTGAAAAATTAACTTTTAACATCCTAAAAGGTCTGTAGAATTAATTTTCTAAATCACTCTAAAAATCCCAACAGATCACCCAGCATTAGTAGCCTACATACATACTTGATGAAAAACAATAAAACTGGACAATTTATTTTATTTGTGAATCAGGTCAGTGAAAAAGACGACGTTTACTGGCGTCATTCACTGATGTCTTTGGTTAAACTGAGCACAGCCTTTTATTAAACTCTGACTTTACTGAGACAGTAGTTTAGCTTACCTCTACATGTTTGCCCAGTAATGATGTGGAGTTTCTAAAAGCTGTGACCTCGGTCTCTGGTCAAACACACAATGATGCTGCTGCCTTTTGTTTAACTGACGCCAAAGTGTCACTTACATCTGACCAGGGGTTAACATCGTTTTTTTCTTTTTCATTTTATTCAGTTTCAACAGTTGGCCACTGAATTTTACTAAACCATCATCCTTTTCTATATTTCTCACATTGGTTTTACCATCTCCTGTTTTACTGAAACTGATCATTTATTCCACAAATGTGTTTCAGTGATCTCCTTTGTAGCCTTTTCATTTCCCTTTGACACAATAATATCCTGTTACTCATACATAGTTCATCATATTTAGTCTGTATTGTGTTTGTTGACTTTCTATTAAGATGTCTGCTGTGCTTTCTGAATGATTGCTTTGTAAACTTAGTAATGATGAACTGGAACTCTTAATGGTCTTAATGGTTCTGTGTCTTGGTTTAGTGAATGGCTGATAATATATAATTTTCTACTGTTTAACCTGAAAGTTCATAATTTATCCTTTTCCTTAATTTAGTATTGAACTCTAGACACAGAACCATTTATCTCATTGGGCTGTTTGAAAGTGTGTAGTTCTTTTATTTTATTTTTTTGGTAACAGAACTTCATATAGCTGCCATCTTCTGGATGACTTTAGTATTTCATATTTAGATTCTAGTACAGCAGGGGTGCCCAAGTCCAGTCCTCGAGAGCTACCACCCTGCAACTCTCGTCTGTCTCCCTGCTCCAACAAACCTGAATAAAATAGCTGAATTCCCTCACCAGTCATCCAGCTCTGCAGAGTAATGGTAATGAGCAATTCATTTCAGGTGTGTTAGGGAAGGGATGCTTCTAAAATCTGCAGGATGGTAGGAAAGGACTTGGGCACCCCTGTACTACAGGTATTTCTCAATAATTAGTATTTTATCAAAAATGTATGTTTTGGTAATGATTGAAAATATGACAGCTGCTGGATATGTACGTACAGTACTTTTTTTTGTCTCATTTTGGGGCTTGTTCAAGCAAGTGATGACTTCCCATCTTCTAAAAAATTGTCCTCATAAAATAAATAGAAAATAAATGAAGAGGAGGAACATAAAAACAGTCTTAATGCATGAATGCACAACTTGTAGAGTAGAACACTGTGGTGGAACATTTGTGCCACCAACTTGAGCGTGCTGTGAGACTGATCTGAGATCACATATCTTTGTGGATGAACAATAACACCTGCTCTGTGGTTGTGTTTCTGCTAGATTTATTTTCATGTGTTGTTGATGTAAATCCTCTCTTTTTATAATGAACTAGGGCAGACGAGTGTACCGAAAATTTACCGGCGTCGAAATGTATGACTGTTACCGACCTCATTTTGCCCATTCCGGTAAATTCACTATGTAAAAAAAATAAATAAAAAGAAAAGATGTGTTTTAGTTTAGCGGTGCTCCTGCCCCTTTAAGAAATCAGCGTTGCCTTGAGTCACGTGACTACGCACAGTCATGTGACATACAGAAGCAATAATACCCAACTGAGGGGAAAGCCTGCCAACTCAGCTACTGTGTAGCTATATTTAGAAAGGGTTTAGACTCGTCTACTAGCTGTTTTTCAGAAAAATGTGACAAGCGACAAATAAAGTGACTTTTTTATGTCATTGGATATTTGGCAGGTGTGAACGGGCAATCCAACTCTGTTTCGGACCAAACAAACGAACTCTAGTCTGCCTAAAAACGGTGGTCTCGGTTCGATTGAAACAAACTCTGCTTGCATGTAAAAATGGTAAACGGACCGGGGCTGCATTAAAAGCAGGAAACTGACTATTGTACAGGGCATCCTGGGTAAATAAAATCTAAACAAATGCTAATGCTGCTTAACGTCTGTATAAGGAGGTCATCTGTGCTGGAAGTTGTATTTCAGGTGGTCCTAATCATATCAAAATGCTCATCAGCCGTCTTGTATAAAAAACAACATTCTCCATAGTCCTCCGACTCATTCCATGCTCATCCTGAGTTACTGCTGCAGTATTTATCTGGCACATTTGCCAAACACAACAGATAAGTTCTAAAACCGTTGCAATCTGATGCTATTATGGGTTTGTTTACAATTAGTTTTAGGGAAAGTTCCCCCACTGCAGAACTATCTAATGAGGATGACCTTAACCCAAGAAAATTTCCGTAGAACCCGATGCCCTCATATCTATAAGTGTGTGTGAGCATGCAGGTGCTTATACACTAAGTTTTCCCCATGCAAGTGTTTGAGAGTTGGTGTAAGGTGCCGTCAATCCATCCTACCGGACTCGATGCAGACATGAAGGGGGTCCAGGTTACACATGTCCAGAGTGCCCCAGAGTTCAGGAGCCACAGGCAGACCAACGCAGGGCTGACCGCACCACCCAAGAGAGGAACAGATGTAGGCCCCAGGGGAACATCCAGCAGCTTCAATGCCGGAGCCCGGGAGGCTGCAGGGACGAGCACACGGGCTACGCTGATGACCGGGTAGGCCAGGGCGGGTCCGGTACAGTAGCCGGAAACTACGGGGGTTGGGGAAGCCAGACACTCACATGCCCCCCCCAGGCTCTCATTGTCTAAATGTAGTTTATTGTGGGCACCAGAGGCGATGCTCAGTGAAGGGCTCTGCCCCTGGGGCCAAGGAGTGCACCCATCACAAGGTCCCTAAATGTGTGTGTCTCGTGAAAATGTTATTAGTGAGGGTGTCTGAATTGTAAAGTAAAATTGGGACCCGGGCCGCCACTGGACAGCGAAGAGAGAAGCCCCTCTCCTCCCCCCAGTGACGTGCCCAGGCCCCAAGACCATACGTGAGTGGTGCAACGATGGAGCGGGTGGACGGAGGCGTCTGGGGATGAACGACTTGGATGACAAAAGTAGCCTCCCAGGGAGCCAGCTAGGGGCATGTAATGAATTTTGGTCGCCCGCGCAGGACCTGCTCAGTCAGAGCAGATATTACCCGGCTGAGTTGTTGCTTGAAGCCGCTGCCTGTTCCCACCAGGGCTCCAATGTTAAATATTTTCTGTCAAAAATAAACGACTAAACATTAAAATGACCTATTTTACTCAGCCCCCGTCACTTCCTCACCTTATCTGGTCTGTTTGACCACTTATGAATTTAAAAATGGACTCTAGGAAATACCGAAAGGAGGGGGAATAAAACACTGAATTAAAAGGCTGTTTGAAGCTGTTAAATAGCAAGAAGCGATCATATTTTAAACTTATTTTACATGTTTAAGATCACTATCTAAATTTGGCCACTATCGGACAGCTCCGGTTGATATCAGAGTATAAGGCAGAGAGCCAGAACATAATAAGAATTGGAATTTCACATCATCAACAGGAGCTGTAAACTTGAAATCTAAGTATAAGAGCACGCACTTATAAGAGTGCTATGTAGACCTGTTTACCATCTGTTGGTGGGAGGACTAATATTTTAAAAACAACTTAAATAAACCAGCTGATAGTTTCCCCCCATCGTATTGCTGTTAAGTTTTGTAAAGACTACTCTAAAGGAAATAGTCAATCATGCGAGAGAAGCTGCATCCAATCAGAGGCGAGAAAGGCGGGACCTGTCCCTACTTACTGATGAGTAACCCTGCATCTGAATCCTTAGTATTTACTACATGCTACTACTTGCCCGTTGATGCAGTAAATACTGCGTAGCAAACGAGCAATTAGTAGGCATGAAATCGGACGTACTGCTCCACTATTTTACCAGGATGTTCACGTTGAGTTACGTAGCGATCTCGGTCCCGATCTCGGTAGCCGACGTTACTAGTCTTCTACGATTTTGGGGCTTTCGATTGTGGGATAGCGTAGCGTACAGCGGCTTTTACTGTGAAGAAGTATCCAGGAACTTTAGGCCTACTACGCAAACCCTTACTAGAGATTTGGATTGACTTGATCGCTCGCTTACTGCTTTTCGCCTGCTACGTAGTAGGGGGATTTGGATGCAGGGTTAGATACTCGCCTCCTGTACAGCGGTCTGGCATGGTTAACTGACAAACATTGAAGAGTGAGCTTGCACATCTATGGGCCTGCAGGCGCATTGTTGCCACCTATCGGTCTGGATGTGGAACCCTATAATAAGCAAGAAAAGAAAAAAGGAAAAAACATGTGAAGGCTGCGCAGAGGCCGGTGGCCGTCCTGCTGCACCGGCCGTTCTGATATTATCCAGAACGTTCAGTCCGCCACTGCGCACATCTGTTGTTGTGGGCTGGGCCGAGTCAAAGTCCAGGCCTGTTTTTTAGTCCCAGTCCGCCACTGGACATCAACCCTCTGTTGTCAAAGATAATCTCTTTTAGTGAAAAAAATAATAGATGATGCTTTACACACCAACAGTGAAACAAAATTATTTCCTTAAAATACTTGGATGGATTTTAAGTGCCTTGAGTAAGCTCAAAATATTGGTGTCATCTGAAATTTTAACAATTTTGTTATTTGATTCTGTATTTCTACATTGATTTGTGTACAATGTAAGAAGGATAGGAGAACTTACAGCTCCTTTGGGCACAGACAAAGCACGATTTACCCTTACTTGTTGTGACCTAGTTGTCAGAAAAGAATAATACCACTTTACCAGGAAATGACTAATATTATCATATGTCTACACTAATGTTTGTATTAGACATAAAACAAGTATACACTGTAAAGGAGACCAAAGACTATAGCTACATCTTAGAGCTGCAGACAAGAAGATTAGAGAAGCGCCTCAGCTCTGCCGGAGAGAAGCATTCAGCCAGACGATCCAAGGGCCCTGGGTTCTCTCTCTGGGATCCTCCCTCCTCCTACAGCTGAATTGGTGCAGACACAGCAATAATCTAAACAAACAATGACAACCTTCAAAGGTGAGCACAGCAAATTTATTTATGCAATTATTACAAATACAAATATGCAAAAAAAAGGTTTTCTACAATAACAATAGAAGTAAACAGTATTTTAGAGGTGGTCGTGAGTTTCATGTTAGTTTCTGCAGAGTTTGACTTCTTTAAAACCAACATAAACCCCAAATGGGTCAGGGGTTTTCTCTCTGATCCTCCATATACAGCATGAAGATGTCCGTGCTGCCAAATAGTGCACTGTCTGTAGGCAGAGAAACCATACTCCTGGTTATCGGATCCAGGGTCTTGGCTGTCACGCAGAGCCAACACGTCATTCCAAGTCTACCGAACCAAACACAAGACTCCTTCATCTAAGCAGTACAAGTTAAAAGGAGCACGTCTGCTCAGACGTTCTTCTGGATACCTGCTAATCTCCCTGCTCGTCTACCTGCTCAGCCTCTGCCCTCTCCAGAGTCAATACACTCCTCTGAAACTTCTGAATAATCAGCTGGACTGGATTCCTCCAAGGAAAAGTAACAATGTTTACATGTTAATGTGATGGAATGCATGTTTTATATAAACTTCACTGAAACAAGCCATAAAATGTTTTATGTTGTATTTACAATGAAAAAAAACAATGTTGCTAATACCTCCTCTACCTGGATGCAAAACATGAACAGAAGTCGTTAGAGTGCACAAAAAATTGTACTCAAGTAACATTAGCAGTACCTCAACATATTTTACTTCAGTAAAAGTAGCCGTCAAAAATGCAATTCAAGAGCGAAAGGTTTTGGTTAAAAAAAAGGTGATTGAGAACTGACTTATCTGATTTTAAAATTATGTCATCAGACAGACCCAAGCATGACGTTCTTGGCAAATTCAGGTTTCTCAGAGTAAAATAAAACATATTACATAAATAACAATAACTAGCTTTGAGCGGAGGAAACCCTTCTCAAAGTCATTTTTGAAATGTAAAACCAATACAGTAGGTGATATATAAATGTATGAAGTCACTGGCAGTTTGTAAAGCATCCAGAGATTTTACTCTGTTTGGATTAGTAATACTTCATAATGATGAAACTTAACACAGATCATGAAACAACCTACCTCTGAATAAGAGTCACTATTCACAGATTTATAAGTAGCGAAAAAACTGAAGTGAACAAGACTTGTGCCTTTTACAACCATTTTACAACTTAGTCATACTATGCTAACTTCATTGGTCCCAGGAAATGTAAAGGGGAATATTTATTTTATCCTAGTAAAAGGCCTATACCTACTTGTATAGTAGCACCCACTAAAATGATTATTAGCTACCAATGGGATTATTTACTTTATGCATACAAAGTTTTCACTGTATTTTTTTTTTAATCCTTCAAATGTGATTTATTCATTTATCTTTATTATTTGGCTTCTTCACTCGATTCACTTTTCTAAAACTTTGCCCACATCCATAGAGATGCACTTAAATTGATTTGGACTAAATATATTACATCAGATTTATTACCTCTGTCAACGTCGTGCCTGCAAAGCTGTAAATACTCGACTACGGAGCTGACTGTCTCAGCCGATGTTTATGATTGCTGTCGAGAGCATGTACAGCATGCACACCTCATACACGAGTTTGAAACTAAGGCTGAAGTTACGCATTTGGCCTCTTGTGGCAATCACTAGCGCAACATTTTCAAACTTCTTTATAATCCCTTTAAAGTAGACGAAAGAGACTGGACTACGCTTATTATGCTTTAAACACTTGATAAGTAATGTTAACTATTAACAATATCACAATCAGCTGCTGATTGAAGTCACCTTAGATCACTGGTCCAGAGAATACAGCTCACATCCATTAAGAGCCGATAATCTAAAGCAAGTAGGCTACTAAATTCTTATTGTCTTAGGCATGAACCTGACCTCTGTTTTTCCTACTGTTCTTGTTTTTTACCCTGATTTAATCCTGGTTTTCTTTGCTTTCTGAGCAAATATACATACATACAAGCTTTTAATATAACAAACTATTACTATTCTCGTCACACTCATGACCACTGGATGTTCAGATTCTGCCTCCAGATCAACATCCCAAACCACAGAGAAAAGTCCAAAACCTTATAATACCAGCATCTGCAGAAATCCCAATATTTGATTACACAAACACTGTGAGCATTACACATTTCATTTCATTGTTTATATGTAGGGCCACAATCAGTGTTTTTTGTAATTGTGAATGAAAAAAATATATGCATGTATTTATCTGCCTGATGTGTGGTGGCACGATGCGGATTGTTCAACTCATTCAGATTGAGCATTAAAATGAATAAAAATAAAATGGATAATCTCTAATTTCTAATTACAGATTGAAAAAAAATGTTGCCTGGATAATTTGGCTCCGTTGGCCGAAATGATGAAAAAGTGCAATACAGGCAATATTTATATTCTATAGTCTACTCTCAATGTGACTTTTTTGTTTATTTTCTATACTACCTTACTCATATTTTTAGTTGTTAATCATCCAGAAAACATCTGCCTTTTTGATATTTACTTATTTTTCGTAACTATCATTCAAGTATTTTTATATTCTTCCCATGTTACCTCAATCATCACATTAACTTGCTAAGCACCACACGCCCCTAGCCGGTCGCTTGCACATTCGCACCTTGAAGCATGTCCAAAGCAAACTGTGAAGCAGAAACACTTAACTCATGGGAGGAACCTGACCAGAACCGCTCTGCTGCCTACTCCTCCGCTTCCCTCCCTCCTTCTCCAGACCCTCCGGGAGCTCCCACTGGACTCTGAGCTGACCACGTTACATTATCGGTCTGCCCTTGAGCGGAGTTGGGACCACTCCTGTGGGGGAAGACCCAGTCAAGCAACGGTGGAAGGATCTAAAACCTGGATATGGAGCACCATCTCCGCAAAGCCCAGGATGTGCGAGCGCAGCTGCCGGGTGGACTGTGGTCTCCGAGCTGACGGGGGACGGCGTGGACTACATGTTCGGCCTGGCCTCCGGCGGAGCTGGGACTGTTGCGGGTTTGGAGAGCTACCAGTCGAGCTGTGGCGGAGGAATCAAACACCCCAGATCCTCGCCAGTTTGTGCCAGAAGGTCCAAGCTTTGCACGCCGACACACCAACTACTAACCTGAGCGGCTGTCCATTTGTCTGCAGTCAGTAAAAGTTTATATGTGAGCGGCGCGGGACGTGCTTAGGTGGAGACATTACCAGGCCTGCGTGTCTGGGTGAGGAAGCTGTTCATGGTTCACTTCTCAGCAGAGAGGGCGGGGCCTTTTGCGGCCACAGTGGCCCTCTTTCTAATGTTTATCTTTTTATTCTTGTCTCTGTATAGAAAACAGCTGGTGTCATATAGCTCAGGGTGATTAGCCACAGTGTTTATCAATATCCATGTCCTGCTGATGCTGTGACTCCATTCACTCAGTCGCAGCATCACTGACACCTGTCAGCTGATTGGTTGTCACGGTGCGAGTTGAAGCTGGAATTCAGATTTTTCCAACTTGAGCGGCAGATGCGATAAGCGCGAATGTACAAAATTCACCTCATAAAATGCATTATGTATTTTAGTTTGTGCTTCAAACGCATTAGTCGCGGTACTTGATCACGCAAATCAGGCAGATAAGCTCTTTTGCGATGCAAATCTGCTTCTCATTTGTCGCGGGATCCCCAGTCGCGTCTCATCTCGCTTCTCCTTGAATTTACATGTAAACCTGACTCCCTGGTCGCTTCTATTGCGTTCAGTGTGTATACACAGTTACTCCTTTCATTACACAGTTAAAAATAGCAAATTCATTAAATTACTTTATATTTTCATTTTTGCTACAACATAACTGGGTTTGCTAAGCAGTTGCTTAACCAAATCATTGTGTTGCTATAGCGTTCCCAAGCTTCCAACTTGCCCCTGATTTATTGTTATTTGGGTGACCTGCTCAATATATTGTGATGTTGCTCTGAGGTTGTGGTATAGAACATTTAATATTAAGAATTATCTGCTCTGTGTATTCTTGAATACTAATGGTTTCTGTGTGCTCCTTATGATATGGTAACCAATCTGATCATATGACCCTGTAGGATTCTAGGTCAGGTCAAATATACCGATTTCTGTTGCTACATCTCTGGTTGGCATAAAAACCGTCGGGTATTTAAAGGGCACTTTGACATGAGCTAGATGATGCCTTTATCTGGCCAACAATGCCTGCAAGCTTTAAGCCTAGTTTATGCTTCTGCGTTTTGATGGAGACGGATTGACGCAACGCCATTATCCGTCAACGCAAGGGCTCTCCGTCACCTACGCAAAGACGCACGGAGTAGAGGCCCAAATTTTAACTATCCGTCTCCGTTGACCGTATGCATCTGATTGGTCAGTTTCAGGAACAACTACAGATAGCATCGCCAGAACGGGGCTTTATTGTCGCTGTAATCAGTAGTTAATGCAGCGTTTGGCCACTACATGCTTTATATTGAAAGGATAATTTATCTAAGCTGTTATTTAGGAGATTTTCAACACAAGATGTAGGAAAACAACAAAAACAGCTGCTCTGTTTGTTTCCATGCATTTCTAGGGTATTCTATAATCTGCACTTATAGTAAAAAGCTTTACAGCTTAATCAACACTTACTTTCTGTTGTTCATTGCTCCTTGAGGAAGAAATGCGTTCACAAGCCTAGAACAAAATAGAAGCGGCGCTGTGTGATAGTAGGCAAAGATGCCATGAAAACTTAGCACCCCCTGCTGTTCTAGTCGAGCAAAACAATAGAGAATGGAGTGGATGAGTGGAGGGCTATAAACGGAAAACGTCTCAGTCAATACGTCTGGGTCTGAGTGCAAATGTGCGGTTTGAGAAGCATAAACTAGGCTTTATGTTATCTCATCTTGAAGAAATGTGATGTAATATTGATAGTTCTTAAGATTACTGAATCCATAAGTCTTTGATGTTGGAAGAGGTCAGTATGCATACATTTCTGTGTAATGCTGTCCTCTTTGTTTGATGTACAAGTCTGATTAAAACCTAAAACTGCTGAAGGAATTCTCTCTCATCCCTTTTAAGAAAATCTATAACAGCTGTCACCAAGTGCTGTTTTTAACTTTAAATCAAATGACTGTAAGAACTAATCTAATGTAGCCTTAATAATAATAATCTTTATTTATATACCACTCTTCACATCCAGAGAGACACAAAATGCTGTACAGAGCATAAAATGGAGCACTCGAGTGTCCAGCTAAACAATAACAAATAACAGTAAAAAAAGTTAACAAATATATAACAAAAATAAGAAACTCAGCTGTTTTGGCAGTTTCTGATCAGCTGGAGAGTTTTTTCAATTTTCAAATTTAAAACGATGCGTCTTTAAAAGTGTTTTAAAAGTTTCTTAAGAGCTTGCCTTCCTTATGCTCAGTGGAAGAGCCTTCCACAGCCGAGGAGCCGCAACGGAAGAGGCCCCATCACTAGGGCTGGGTATTGTTAGGAATTTGACAAATCGATTTAATTTTGATTCTTGGGCCCTCAATTGGAATCGATTTTGATTCAATTCGACATAGATTTATTAGCTTCGATATTGATTCAATAAAAAATACACATGTAATTAAGTACATAAGTATATTTTTTAAATAATAAGCCTAGTTTAAAGATTAGCTGTTTTTTGGCCACCCTTTCTGTCCCCATCATATACCTTTCTCCCACCCTGACACCAGTACGTGCAGCATTGGAACCCCGTACGTCATGGTGAAGAGGACAGCAATTTGCTGTGCACCGCTGAGTTCTGCATCATCAAGTAATCAATAATTCAACGGTGAACAAATGTCTCAGCAACTTAAGTTTTATCTTCTTTAACTCGCTCTCTCTTTGCTGCGACTCCAGCCACTTCTCCCTCGTCTCCTCCAGTGGTGGCGTTGCTAAAAAACCCGATTTAATACTAAAGTTTCCATGACAACAACCAAAACTGGATGGGTTTGAAGTGGCTGCCTGATATAAAGTAGTAAATAAATTAGTGGTTATATCATCAGCTGTGGCTCCTAAAGTCAGCAATGTCGCTTGTTGTAATATTGCAACTCTGCCGCCTAAAGAATTAATCTGTGTGAATCTTCTCATGATAATTTAAGTAATGTTTGGCTGTAAAACGTTTACCACAAATTCTACAACAAAAAGGTTTTGCTCAGTTGTGAACTCTCATGTGACGAGTTAAAGTTCCTTTTTGATTAAAACTTTTGCCACACATTGTACAAAAGAAAGGCTTCTCACCTGTGTGAACTCTCATGTGACTGGTTAAAGTTCCTTTGTCACTGAAACTTTTGCCACACATTGTACATGAGAAAGGTTTCTCACCTGTGTGAACTCTCATGTGACTTGTTAAATGTCCTTTGTCAATAAAACTTTTGCCACACACTGAACAAGAGAAAGGTTTCTCACCTGTGTGAACTCTTATGTGACAAGTTAAAGTTACTTTGTGATTAAAACTTTTGCCACACATTGTACAAGAGAAAGGCTTCTCACCTGTGTGAACTTTCATATGACTGGTTAAATATTCTTTGTGACAAAAACTTTTTCCACACAGTGTACAAGAGAAAGGCTTCTCGACTGTGTGAACTCTCATGTGTCTAATCAAAGATCTATTCTCACTAAAACTTTTGCCACACATTGTACAAGAGAAATGCTTCGCACTTGTGTGAACTCTCATGTGACGAGTAAAATTTGCTTTGTCACTAAAACCTTTGCCACACATTGTACAAGAGAAAGGCTTCTCACTTGTGTGAACTCTCATGTGACGAGCTAAATTTCCTTTGTCACTAAAACTTTTGCCACACATTGTACAAGAGAAAGGCTTCTCACCTGTGTGAACTCTCATGTGACTGGTTAAATGTCCTTTGTCACTAAAACTTTTGCCACAAATTGTACAAGATAAAAGTTTCTCACCTGAGTGAAATCTCATGTGATGAGTAAAACTTACTTTGTGATTAAAACTTTTGCCACACATTGTACAAGAGAAAGGCTTCTCACCTGTGTGAACTCTCATGTGACTAGTTAAACTTACTTTGTGACTAAAACTTTTGCCACACATTGTACAAGAGAAAGGCTTCTCACCTGTGTGAACTCTCATGTGACTAGTAAAACTTACTTTGTGATTAAAACCTTTGCCACACGTTGTACAAGAGAAAGGCTTCTCTTTTGTGTGAACTCTCATGTGATAAGTTAAACTTCCTTTTTGATTAAAACCTTTGCCACACATTGTACAAGAGAAAGGCTTCTCACCTGTGTGAGCTCTCATGTGACTGGTTAAATTCCCTTTGTCACTAAAACTTTTGCCACAAGTTGTACAAGAGAAAGGCTTCTCACCTGTGTGAGTTCTGATATGAACTGTTAATCTGTTTCTCTTCTTAAACCTTTTTCCACATGTTGTACATGGAAAACGCTTCTCATCTGTGTGACTTTTCAAGTGTTGAGCCAACTTACTATTCTCAGTAAAAAAATCACCACAAATTATACAAAGATACAAATAGTTTTCTATGTCAGTTTTGTTCTGCCTTCTGAGTTCTGACTTGTTTTGCTTCATCGTTTTCTGTCGTCTCCTGCTTTGTTTCGGCTCTTTATCTTGCTTCGATCCAGAATCATTATGATGGTTTACTTCTTGATTCTGGTTCTCAGTTTCATTAGAGTCCTGAGAGACGACTTGGTTCCTGATTGGTTCTGGGTCAATGTGGCCCTTTTCTAAATGTGTGGGAGTCACCATAAATGTATCTTCAATTTCCTGTTTCAATAAAAGCTGTCCTTTATGTTCATCTATGCAGGGCTCCAATGCTTCTTCTTTTATCCAGGAATTTTCAGAGCCTTGCTGCTCTTCTTTCACCGTCAGAGATTCTGGTTCCTCCTGGTCCAAACTGGAATCACTCTCCTGTTTACAGAGCTGATGGTCAGAGAAAACCTCCTCTTTCCAAACATGATCCAGTAGATGGTCTGGAGAGAAAAAAAAGAGAAAAGCTTTTGATTGCAGGTTCATGAAATCAGTTTTCCTTGATCACTTCATAGATATAAAGATACTATGAAAACTATCCTGTCCTAAAATCAGCTAAATCTGAACTATCAAAACCAAATTTCTACCCAATAGTCTGTAGAGATTTCATATTACTTAAGATTACATGGAGATTTTCCTATCGGTGGCCTTTTATTGTGGGCAGTATAAGGTACACCTGTGCACTAATCATGATGTCAGATCATCTTGATGTGGCACACCTGTGAGGTGGGATGGATTACCTCAGCAAAGCAGAAGTGCTCACTATCACATATTTAGACTGATTTGTGAACAATGTTTGAGAGAAATTGTAATATTGTGTATCTGGAATGAATTTTAGATCTTTAAGTCCATCTCATGAAAAATGGGAGCCGAAACAAAAGTGTTGCGTTTATATTTTTGTTGAGTGTATATGGTAGGGGTGTCAGGGTCTCAATTTTGTATCAAACTCAATCAAATTTACATTTAAACTTTGTGCATCTTTATCTGAAGGAGGGAATTCTTTACCATCTAATGATCATGAAACCTTGCCATATGTGTCGAATGAAAGGGACAACAGCAACTTCAAAAATACAAAAGTTTTTTACAAAAGGAGAAAAAGAAACATTTAATCCCTCAAACTAATAACCAATGGACTACTGATCAAGCTAAATGAATAACTAAAAATAAAAGAAAGAAATGGATAAAAAATGCAAAAAACATAGAAAACATGAATTCTGATTTATGCTTGGAGGAATCTGGATGCTTTAAGAACCTAGGACATGATGTGCAGATGCTGGAACGAAAGCTAAAATAGTTTACCAATTGTAATTAGTTTTAACTAATTTAGCACCACTGATTTATGTGTAAACCAATAAAACAATGTAAGGAAAATGAAAACTTTCTTTGCATCAAGATTAATGACGGCAGTAAACAATTTAATTCCAGTATTTTTACACAATAAGGAGCTTCAAACACGGCTAGAAAGATTAGTTTCTGTTCTTAATCTTCTCTGAACTAATCTTTATTTGAATAACTGATTGTCTATTCATTGAGGGCCTGCACATGGGGCTAATCGTAGTTTAGCTCCCTGTAACACACCTGGGCGTTTGAAGTAGGTCAAATACATTTATTAAACATTAAACAAAGAAAGGAAAACTCCTGTTTGATTGAGTAGCTCAAATTGCAGGATTTTAAAACGACTCTTTGTCGGGAAAGTCTCTTAAAAACACGGATTAAAATTTCAGCCGGGGAAGCCTGTATTACCCAAACAGATATAGATTAAACTTGAAAAGTTAACAATAAAAAGGGAAACGCCTTTAAAATTAGTCATCCTAACTAATTTGCCTCTGCCCAAACAGACCTTGTGAATGTTTAAAGTTCTCCAAGTTGTCTCTGTGTCGATGATAAAGGGGGAATCAGGCGACATTAGCCTAGCGGCTAAAAATGGATTGCTAATCTGATTAGCAGCCTGGCAGCACTGAGAACTCCTGGCTTCGGTCGCCGGCTCCCCCTGGTTGGCTGCGTAAGGATCGGCCCAGGCGTTCACCTCTGGACAGTACACTACCGTTCAAAAGTTTGGGGTCACATTGAAATGTCCTTATTTTTGAAGGAAAAGCACTGTACTTTTCAATGAAGATAACTTTAAACTAGTCTTAACTTTAAAGAAGCACACGCTATACATTGCTAATGTGGTAAATGACTATTCTAGCTGCAAATGTCTGGTTTTTGGTGCAATATCTACATAGGTGTATAGAGGCCCATTTCCAGCAACTATCACTCCAGTGTTCTAATGGTACAATGTGTTTGCTCATTGGCTCAGAAGGCTAATTGATGATTAGAAAACCCTTGTGCAATCATGTTCACACATCTGAAAACAGTTTAGCTCGGTACAGAAGCTACAAAACTGACCTTCCTTTGAGCAGATTGAGTTTCTGGAGCATCACATTTGTGGGGTCAATTAAACGCTCAAAATGGCCAGAAAAAGAGAACTTTCATCTGAAACTCGACAGTCTATTCTTGTTCTTAGAAATGAAGGCTATTCCATGCGAGAAATTGCTAAGAAATTGAAGATTTCCTACAACGGTGTGTACTACTCCCTTCAGAGGACAGCACAAACAGGCTCTAACCAGAGTAGAAAAAGAAGTGGGAGGCCGCGTTGCACAACTGAGCAAGAAGATAAGTACATTAGAGTCTCTAGTTTGAGAAACAGACGCCTCACAGGTCCCCAACTGGCATCTTCATTAAATAGTACCCGCAAAACACCAGTGTCAACATCTACAGTGAAGACTCCCACCGCGCGCAGCTCTCATCTCCGTTTCTCAGTGGTCGGCATTCTGAAACTCACAGCGGGTTTCGTCGGACTCTGGAGACAAACAATATCTTTGTTTATCAATGTTTAAGATGCACGTGGAGTGGTCTTTGGGTTCCTTTGGAGCGAATTTCTGCCAGAAACTCGGGTCTTCATGTCGCCAGCGAGGGAGATGGTTGGAGATTGTCTTCTGCTCTCCGCCCGGCTGTGGCAGCATTCAGAAGGAAGAGCGGCTACTTGCTGGGTGGTATAGACTCATAGACTCTGCCCCCCTCCCACTTCCTGTGGAGCTAGAGTGCAGATTAGCGCTACCCGATGGCTGTGTGTGATCCAACACAAGTAAATCTGACTAGTTTTCATACAACTCACAAAAACACCTGGTAATATTTTAACTGCCTGTGTTACATCCCCCGTGATCAGAGCACACGTCTACAGAGCATATTAGCTGACGCTAGTAAGTAGCTATTAGCTATGCTACAACTTGACCATGGCTAGGATAAATGAAGCAACGGCACCGGAGCTAATGCCGCTCCTCCTACTCTCAAATCACTGGGGACTAAATTTTGAGTCCCTGGCGAGTTAAGTCCACATTTGCATTGTAAACAAGAGGACCACTGTTGCATTTTGCTCGGTCTAATGAGCTATCTGGAGCACTGCGTCTCTACTAGGGATGCACAGATACGATACTGGTATTGGATATCGCCTAATTTACATGTATCGTATCGGTTAAAGTTAACAGATACGATGAACCGATACTTAAAATTTGGTAAATTTGTAATAAATTCACAAAAACTGGTAAATTTTTCACTGTAAATTTTTGTTATGGTGATTTTATATTTTACATCCGTTAATTTGTCTTAGTTATGTTTATTAAGTAAGGCCTGGTGCCTTTAGTCTCTTCAAGAAAGGTATAATGTTGAAGATATAAATTTAAATAATTCAGCAATAGTATCGGATTGGTATCGGGTATCGACAGATACACAAAGCCCAGGCATCGGTATCAGGACTGAAAAAAGTTGGATCGTTGCATCCCTAGTCTCTACTTGTTCAAAGTCACTAGATGGCAGCCACCCTCTGTTACTTATCATTTGTTATTTAAACAATACTGTTATACTTTTATTGTAAATCAATTATTCCAATTTGACCATTAATACCCAATACACAAGAATAAAAATTACATCACTTTTGTCTTCTAAAATAACATTTATTATACAAAATGTAATGAATAATCCAATGATCGTACACCAATCCTAAAATGACATAGGGATCTCTACTGTAAAATAAAAAAAAACAAATCAAGGATTTGGAGAATTACGACACCATATATATATATATATATATATATATATATATATATATATATATTTATATATATATATATATATATTAACTTAATATATATCTTGATTAGTGTTTTATTCTCCCCAAACCAAAATAGTTATACATTTGATTCTGTCAGTTTGCCTTAGAGTAGCTGGGTGAATGACAATGTAGTGTAAAACGCTTTGGAGTCTACAGGGACTAAGTAAAGTGCTATGTGAATACAAGCCATTTACAATTATTTAAGTACTGTTTTGGGTCAAGGATAGGCTGTTGTTGAAATTCAGCCTGGGAGCTTGGTTCTGAGAGGTCAAGAAGATGAAATTAAATGAGAATATCTATTCCTATTCCACTAGAGTCGTGTTGGCGTAGAACGGGTCGGCTCAATACGGTCTTAAATGGGATTGTTGTGTTTCCTTTACCATCTCAGAAGCACGATAGAGGGCGAGGACATGGGCAAGGTTAGCTTAACAAAAGTTCCAGCAAAGAGCAGTTTTTAAGTCATCATGACAACCGCAATGCTGACAAAAGTTCAAAAACGTTTTACTCTCCTCACATCGATCTGTTCATGCCTCAATCTCCTGATCTGTGTTCCTTATGCCAGTACCGAACTACCCGGCAAACATGGAGTCCGTTGAGACTCTGCAGTCTTCCAGCATGATCTAGCCAACTCCCGATCTCCGATCACTGTGGAGACCTCCTGCCTCTCTGCTGCTATATCAGCCTTCTTTCTTTCTGACACCACTAGCCTTGCCACAGTTTCTCAATCACATGCCTACTTTGCCTTCTCCAACCCATGTATAGAATACGATGATTACCCTAATTGTACCGCCATTCCTCTAAAGTTTTCCGAAGTCCCAGATGCCCAAGCTGCAGCCGGTATCTTGTAGAATCTCTCCCGCTGCTTGAATAGCTGAAGCCTTTCTTTTTCCCCCAGCAATTTTTTTAACTTGTTGGCAGTGATACTTCTCCATTCTGACATCACTTCAAATAAACACTGTCAGGCTAATCATTGGTCACCACTGCTATTTAGGAGTGAGCGTGATATCACATTACTGGACGAATCAATCCATAGGTGTGCGTGTGGGTGACGTCAGCATGCTTCAGACCAAGGAAGAGGTAGTTCAAAAGAGTAGGGAATATTTCCCTTTTGTCCCCCAAAACCCCATTCAATGTATACGGACATGTCCCTAATATAGCCCCAGTGGCCCCGGGGCCTTCAGTTTGGCATACATGAATGGGGAAATTTGGGCATACTCAGGGACAAATGGGAAATACCCGCAAAGACCTCCCTGAGCCTGAGGGTGACGTCAAGCAAAACCTGCTTGACATAGGCTTTCGTGAACGAGGGATGTTTTGGGGACGGGGATCCGGGGCGGCGTACCCCGTAGTTTTTTGTCAAGGCTTGAGCCCCGAAACGTAGTGTTTTTTCACGTGCCATTTGACGGCCGACAGCCGTCACGTTTCGAGACGGGGTGGGGGGGTTGGCTGCACCCTCTCTGAAAACGGCGGTCGCAGCGCCTTTAGTGGGCCAGAAAATGCAAAGTCTAGGGAAAGTGTTCCCAAAGTTCCCTGACGGACATTTCAGTATACACTGTGGCCTCTTAAAACCCCAAGTGACCTTTTGACCTTGAAAGGGGTCGGACCGACGCGACCTCGACGCATGTCGCTCAGGTCGTCCCAAGGGTTCCGTGGCGAAAATCTCACGTCTCTATGTCGAGCCTAAGCAGAGATACGAGCCTTAACGAGCGCAACCTTTGTCCCAGTTTCCGAGTTGGAGTGGGGGATGGGCCTCATGTTTGAGGTTCAGAGTAAACGGAACAATTGGGCAACACGGGTTAAATTTGGGTCACATCACAGGGCTGTTTACCGAACGGGCTATACGGTTTCCCAAATATCCCATACAATTCGGAATACATTTTCTAAAATGGGGGTATTGCCTAAATTTCCCAATTTACCCTAATTTTGTGAAATTCCGCATACGTGCCCATTTTTGATAACATATTCCAAATTTCCTATGCGGAACCCTATTCCTGGGAAATTTGGAATTCATCGCATTTATAAAAAGTATACGGTCAACGAGTTCTTTTTTAAAAGAGCGGAGGGTTAACGGTGCCGTATTCTTACAAAATCCAAATATGCGGTATGGGGAAAGGTGCAGAACGTTATTCCATGCGGCCCCAATGAGTTTGGATTCCCAGATGTTTAGAGACACGCGCTTCAATGTGGAAGTAGAACAGGGGATTTCAAAGGAATTTGTCCACTTTTTGTCATTTCAGGAGTCACAATGCCCAAAATACAACATCTCGAACCTCAGACAATTGGGTTTACACTCACATTCATTTTGGGAAGTGAAATCTCCCATTCAAATGTATTCGAAATAGGAGAGCGATTTCTCAGACCCCGTGCACCCTGGGGGGCTGGGACCAGGTCAGAAACGTGCATCCCTTCTTCGGGAACATCAAAAATAAAAATCTAGACCTCTACCACAAGTGGAAAAATTGTAGGGTCATTTTGACCACTTTTCACTCTGAGGCCTTTTGGGGTCGTCGGATCTCAGACACTACGCGGTCCAGGCTTTGAAACTAGGACGACCTGTGACTTTTGGTTAACGGGCTAGGGACCACAAAATGTTTTTTGTTTGTTTTTAAACTAGAGATTTTGGAGTCCAATTTAATTCGTCTGACCCACTAAACGTGCACCCATCCTAACGAAATCGACAAGGCTGAATCGTCATCAAGTGGGGAGCTTTGGAATTTTTCAAATCGGATCAGGGGCGAAACCAGGTGGAAAAAGAGGAGGTGAGTTTCCCAATTGTGCCATTTTACGTTTGGCATACACGTTGACTGTTGCACATTCTGGGTCATGATCCGCCCCAAAACTTGGTCTGATCAGCACGTGCTAAATGTATTTTATCCGTGTACCCCGGGAGTGTGTGCCAAATCTCATATCTCTTCATCAACCTTGAGCAGAGATATAGGCTTAATTATTTGTCTTTTCTGGGTGGGAAAATCGGGGATGGGTGAGAGGAAACATAATGGGTGTATGCCAAATTTCCATGGTGTATCCCGAATGTCCCGCTACACTTTGGCATACATATTCTCTAATGCGAGAGTCTTCAAAGTTTCCCTAATTTCCCTAGTTTGGGGAATTTTAGAATACATTCACGTAGGGGTGTGCGATTTGACGATTTAAGACCGTGAAGCGATCTACAAGTGTGGCGATCTGTCATTTTTGGGAGATAGTTTTATCCCGATTCACAGTTTTGCTGCTGTATTTCTGCCTTTGTGTGCGATTAGAAAATCCTCTGCTCTCTCCCTTCTCTAAGCAAATTACCCTCCGCCCCTCTCCTCCCTCCCACTGTGCATGTGCGCAACCTGTTAACAAGCATGGCGTTGCAACGTCAGAGCGTAAATGAAGTTTTCATTCCAAAGTCAAAGTGTTTTACCAGACGACAAAGAGCAAACAAACATAATTTTCAAAGTTTGCAAGGAGAGCATCAAGGCAAGTGATCGCAACACCATAAACTTGTTTAATGACTTGAAGAGAAGGTATCCCAAACAATACAATGAGCCGTCTGGCAGCTAAAGCTATAAAGCCGACTGCAGCAGCAGTGGCTAGCGCTTCTTCTTCTTAGTTCAGAAAGCGCTAGAAGAAATAATTATAAAACTTACCCCCTACGACACAGACGGCAAACTATCCGTTCAATTGCCCAGCTGCGTTTTTTTACCCAAACACCGCCATCCACGCATGTACTCTGCGCAGAGAGTTGCAGGGAATATTAACAATATGTTTGGATGGATGGGTGAATGAATAATTAGAACTGCTTTCATTACCGTCTACCTTCATTATTTTATGTACAGGAGCACTTTGTATACCGTTGTGTTTTTACTACATTGTTATCACTTACATTTTTATTAGGCCGCTTTATGTGTGCCTGTTTATAATATCAGCATTCTGCAAAAACAATTGAACCAGTTAAAGCTGCATTTACCCCGTTGTATTAGAATTATTAATTGGTGTATTATAGATTACACAATACATCTTGCTCATATTTGCAGCTGCATATTAGTCTTTTCTTTTCATATTTTGAAACTAAAGTAAGTTCAACTCTGTTTTCTGTTTTAGTAGACAAGTCAAGATAAACATTTTATCTAATACATTTAAATACGTTTATGATTTAGATGCATTTGTCATTGAGGTTATTTGAAAAATGTTATATATATATATATATATATATATAGTATATACATACAGTGATTGTATGGTTTCATTCAGAACTTTCTGTGCATTTCTATGATCTTTGGTGTGGGAAAGACATATCAGTATTTTAATTTAATATTTAATATATGCTTTTTTTTTATAAATCCTGCAGCTGATCTACAGCGTTACAGGATCATTATCCATCCATCCATTATACGCTTCTTTAGCTTCAAGGGGTCGCGGGGTAGGTCTGGTGCCTATCTGCAGGTGTCAACGGGCGACAGACGGGGTACACCTTGGACGGATCGCCTGTCTACCGTCGTTTGTGTGACGATTTAGATTTTAATGATTCTTCCATGCCAGCAGCCTGAGGATGGCTTTAAGAGTCATTTGGAAAAAAAAAAATATAGGAAAACATGTAGTGTTGGAAAGGCCAATAGGTGGCGCATGTACAAACTTTCTTTCTATCCCTCAGAGCAGATGAGACCTCAGAGCAGTGGAGACAGCAGAGCATCGTGTGCAGAGACTTCGGTTTGTTTGCAGTTTTCAGTTGGCTTTGTGTGCGTAAATGACCATTAAGTAAGTAATCCTTTGTTTATCAGCCTTGTTTATGTGAAGATATGTTTGTTAGCTTTGCAGTGTTTTGTATGTTCATATTTTATAGTTAAACCTGACATTTCCTTAGACTGTTCGCATTATCTTTTAGTATGGCCAAATAATTGACTAATTTCCGTGTTGTACATGCCTATAAAGTTATAGCACTAGTTTTCACATGTTTAGTGGCTGTAAAACTTGGGTGTGAGGTTCAGAATTCTAGAAGCTTCTTAGTTACTGATAAATCCACAAAATGGCCACTAGATGTCCTTCCCATACTGTGCAACACCTTGTAAACCTGTATGATTCCCCTGCAGCCATTCAGCTGGCAATACTGCCCTCTTCCTTTTGGTATGGGGGTAATTTGAGTCTGTTGATTGTTGTACCTTGTTGTTTCCTGTTGATTGCTCGTTATATCGGCTTGTTGTTGTTTGGTTGAAACCACCTATAGATATGTTTGTATTGATCCGTTTCTCCTGTATTGTTCTTTCTCTGTGTTTCAGACCACACACACACATACTCCCATATACATACAGAAACCCCCACTTAACATTTTCCCTATAAACCAAATACTTCCTTCTTGGTCCTGGATCCTCAATCTGTGTGCCCTCCTGCGTATTTCTGTGCTGCTACCGGTTTCTGAATCACAAGGAGTTAATAAACAAGTCAAGTTCAACTAAAGCCTAAGCCTGTGTTCTTACCGACACACCAGGAAGACACCCTTCAAATTTCCACACCCTTACAGTCCTTCAACCTAATAACACTATAATTTTTATATTGGTCATTCGAGCCGGATTACGTGTATTTCCTGGACACAAGTCAGCAGTATGGAACCTGTCCCACCAACAGCCCCGGTTGTCAGGCCTCGACGCCAGTCCCAGCCACCTGTCTATCTTCAGGATTATGATCTAACAGGTGGACTTCGTCGTCTCAGTCAACCAGCACAGCATGCACAGGGCACTGAAGAGAGCCGACAGCTGCAAGAAAATGAAGAGAGGTTGTCGATGCCATCATTATCCAGATGTTTCAGCCAGTGCAGCCAATGGGAAATCCTGGATGAACTTCCCTCATATCATGAGAACCATCCTACCCTTTGGCAACCCAGCGAGCAAGGACCACGACTTGGAGCAGCATTGAAGAGTTCCAACCCCCATTCTGGTCAACCACCACTCACCTCACCCTACTGCTGACCATGGGAGGATCAGCAGCAAGTGCAGCCTCAACCCCACAAGAGGGAAGAAATTACCCAACCAGAACTTCCTGAAACCCGATATGCCTCATCGACAAGGCAACCTGTGCCACCCCGGTGTATCCGGGGTTCAGCTCCTCAGATCTGTGGCCAACTCAGCCATGTCCTCCCATCCCTGCATAGCCAAATAACTGACCCTTCGACTCAGGCTGTCGACCCATCCAGGATATCAGATCAGCCAACTAAGGACCCAGTCTATGACATGCTACAGAAGATGCTCTATGAGTTGCAGGTCGTGAAGGACCAAGTATGCAGCCAATACACTTGGTGGATCAAAGCTAGCCAATATTGACCAGCAACCGCAACCATTCTACAGTACTGGCCCAGGAGATAAGGCAAGTAGGCCCTACGGCAATATGCTGCAGCCTCCTGCCCCCCACATAAGAAGAACCTATGTGAATAGACTGCAACCTCCTGCCCATCTCACAGGTAGGCCTTCTCAGAATTGGTCGCAATGGTCTGAGTATGAACCACCTAGAGCTGACTACTCCCAGCCTCATTCATCCTGGCGAACCCCACAATATGCATATCCACTAGCTTCTACAGGTTCCCAGGAGAAGACCTACAGAGGTCCTCAGCCGACCATACCTGACTTCCGCTGTAAGGATCCCAGTGAGTTTACCCGCCTCAGGATAGCGCTGGAAAACCTCCTGCCCCCTGACGCTACAGAGTTATTCAGCTACCAGATTCTACTAGATCATCTGAAGCTAGAAGAGGCTCGGCTTATAGCTGATTCGTTCCTTAACTCACCATACCCCTACAGTGACACAATGGCTGCCTTGAATGAGAGGTATGGCCAGCCTCACCGGCTAGCTCTCCAGAAGATAGCACAGGTGATGGATTCACCAGACATCAGGAGAGGTGATACTGAGGCATTTGAGCAATTTGCTCTCCAGATCCAGTCCCTTGTAGGGATGCTGCAGACCCTGGGTAGGGAAGGTCAGGCCGAATTGAGGTGTGGGTCACACGTCGAACGGCTCATAAGTAAGCTGCCCGCAGAAATGAGAGCAGCATTCCGCAGACAGCTAGGACACCGTTCTGGCACTGTGTACACCCTGATGGAATTGGCTGATTGGCTTCAGTATGAGGCGTGGTGTCAAGGCTCAGATCCACAATTCAGCACTACGATCTCAAGAAATACCTCTAAGTCTAACCAGCGGCGAGAACACAAGCCCCTACCAACCCGCTCAGCCATAGTGTTGCTTGGAGCCAACAACACCACAGAGGTACAGAACCCTGAGTCACCCTCTACCACGTCATCTCAGTCATTAAAGGCAAAGGCCACTTCCAAAGCCTATTGCCCATATTGCAATAATGATGAGCACTACCTCAGCCAGTGTGCCACATTCAAGACCTTCAGCAAAGATCAGATGGTAGATTGGATCCGCTCCAACCATCGCTGCTGTCGCTGCGCACGTTCACACCAGGCAGCGCAATGTACCCTCAAGAAAACATGCAACCTCTGTAAAGGCAAGCATCTGCAAATCCTTCATGAGGTCAATGCTAAACAGGATTCCTGCCTTCTGAGTTCCACTTCGGAGACCCTATACCTGGACAAGCCAACCGATGACAGAAGGGTGTTACTCAAGGTCGTTGGTGTAGTAATCCATCACCAAGGTAAAAGCCTCAACACCTATGCCGTTCTTGATGACGGATCAGAGCGCACTATACTGCTATCGCAAGCAGCAGCTCAGCTCGGCATTCAAGGTACCAGCGAAAGCCTAGCCATAAGGACCATTCGCCATGATGTAAGCGCCATTAATAGCTCCTCAGTTTCCTTCCAGATATCCCCTGCTGCGCAGCCAAAGAAAAGATTCCGTATTACCTCAGCTTTCACTGCCCAGAACCTTGGGCTCGCCGAGCATTCCTATCCTGCATCCGTCATTCAGAGATTCAAGCACCTAAAGAATCTCCCCATCCAGTCCTTCGAACAGGTCCTTCCTCTGCTCCTGATTGGTGCTGATCATACCCACCTGATTATTCCTACAGCTCCGGTCCGGCTTGCGTCACTGAACGCCCCAGCTGCCATCAAGCCTGGGATGGGGGCTTCAAGGTCCTGCCCACCACCTCCAGACTCAGCTGCTATCTCAGCAATGTCTGCACATTTCTCTCACCCCAGCCGAAGTGGAACTGAAAAGGAATGTTGAGAAGTTGTGGCAAATCGATCAACTACCTTACCGTTGCGAGAAGCAGGCAACTAGATCGAAGGAGGACCAGGAACCCATCCGCCTCCTAGAGGCAAAGACCACCAGACAGGAGGTTAATGGTGTACTTCGCTATGCCACTCCCCTGTTCCGGAGAAAGGATTTCCCCCAGTTCCAAGCTCCCAGAGAAGCAGTGATGCCGCACCTCAGAGGTACAGAAAGACGCCTAGCTAAAGACCCTGTAAAAGGAATGGCATACATTACCGAAGTCCATAAACTCCTGGAGAGTGGTGTTGTAGCAAAGCTCCCTGCAGAGGTACAAGCTGGTACTTGCCAAATCACCTTGTAAGCCACAATGGCAAGAACAGACTAGTTTTTAACTGTTCGTTTAGATACCAAGGCCTTAATCTCAACGAGTGGCTTCTTCCTGGTCCCAACTTGAGCCCCTCCCTCCTAGGTGTCCTTGTGCGCTTCAGGGAGCACAGCGTTGCCATAAGTGGAGACATACGTTGTATGTTTCATCAGGTACTGCTCCTGCCCGAAGACAAGCCATTACTGCGTTTCCTGTGGCGTGACCTGCATAGCAGCGATGCTCCTGATGTGTTCGAGTGGCAGGTCCTCCCTTTTGGAACGACTTTCAGCCCTTGCTGTGCATCATTTGCCCTTCAGAGGCATGTCACCATGCACAGCAGCCCTGATGAAGATATCCGTTTCTCAGTGGAAAGAAGCTTTTATGTGGACAACTGCCTTCAAAGCTTCCCATCCTGCCAGGCAGCAACCCACATAGTCAACAAGCTCAGAGCTGTATTAGCAACTGGAGGATTTGATATCCGACAATGGGCCAGCAACATGCCCGAGGTTGTGAGTCACCTACCACCCGAAGCTAGATCCCCCAAACTAGAGCTATGGCGCTCTCAAGATAAAGTAGAAGCACAAGAGTCTACTTTGGGACTGAGCTGGAACTGCAATACTGATCACCTTGGTTTCAAGCACAGACATGTTCCCTACAGCATTCTTACGATGAGGATCATCTATCGCATACTGGGAACACAATATGATCCTCTAGGTGCCATATTACCTTTTACCACTCGAGCAAAGGTGATAGTTCAGCTGTTGTGGGACAAGAACAGAGATTGGGATGACCCCGCCTTGCCTGAACATCTCCTGCTGGCATGGAAGGAGTGGGAAAAAGAGCTCCAATACCTGCCACAAATCACCATCCCAAGGTGTTACACCCCCACATCCATGGACAACCCCCGGGTCACCCATGATGTACACATATTCTCAGATGCATCGGAGATGGCATATGGGTCTGTAGCTTACCTCCGCTCTGTGGAGCCTGGGGGACATGTCAACGTTGCATTTCTACTCGCAAGATCCCGTGTAGCACCCCGGAAACAGCAGGTTTTGGCTGAGCGATTCTGGTCAACCTTCACAAAGTATTACCTGCTTGGACAACAGACCAGAGGGAAGTGGCAGACTTCGTCACCAAATGTCCAAGTAGGAACAATTGTGATGATGGTGGACCCGCAGCTTCCCCGCTCAGCCTGGCAGATTAGGAAGGTGCTCAAGGTTTTCCCAGGTGTTGATGGAAGAGTGAGGATTGCCGAAGTGCAGATCCAGGATCGAATCTACACAAGACCCATCACCCGCCTGATTGTGCTGCCAGAGATTCCGGACTAGCAGACCACTCCTGACAAACCTACTTCCTGATGTTGGCCTTTCCAGGAGACAAATTTGCTCCCAAATTTGGGGGCGGCTGTGTTGGAAAGGCCAATAGGTGGCGCATCTGCGAACTTTCTTTCTATCCCTCAGAGCAGATGAGACCTTAGAGCAGTGGAGACAGCAGAGCATCTAGTGCAGAGACTTCGGTTTGTTTGCAGTTGTCAGTTGGCTTTGTGTGCGTAAATGACCATTAAGTAAGTAATCCTTTGTTTATCAGCCTTGTTTATGTGAGGATATGTTTGTTAGCTTTGCAGTGTTTTGTATGTTCATATTTTATAGTTAAACCTGATATTTCCTTAGACTGTTCGCATTATCTTTTAGTATGGCCAAATAATTGCCTAATTTCCGTGTTGTACATGCCTATAAAGTTATAGCACTAGTCTTAACATGTTTAGTGGCTGTAAAACTTGGGTTGTGAGGTTCAGAATTCTAGAAGCTTCTTAGTTACTGATAAATCCCCAAAATGGCCACTAGATGTCCTTCCAATACTGTGCAATACCGTGTAAACCTGTATGATTCCCCTGCAAGCCATTCAGCTGGCAATACTGCCCTCTTCCTTTTGGTATGGGGGTAATGTGAGTCTGTTGATTGTTGTACCTTGCTGTTTCCTGTTGATTGCTCGTTGTATCAGCTTGTTGTTGTTTGGTTGAAACCACCTATAGATATGTTTGTATTGATCCGTTTCTCCTGTATTGTTCTTTCTCTGTGTTTCAGACCACACACAGACACACATACTCCCATATACATACAGAAACCCCCACTTAACATTTTCCCTATAAATCAAATACTTCCTTCTTGGTCCTGGATCCTCAATCTGTGTGCCCTCCTGTGTATTGCTGTGCTGCTACCGGTTTCTGAATCACAAGGAGTTAATAAACAAGTCAAGTTCAACTGAAGCCTAAGCCTGTGTTCTTCCCGACACACCAGGAAGACACCCTTCAAATTTCCACACCCTTACAGTCCTTCAACCTAATAACACTATCATTTTTATATGTAGCCTACGGCTTTCAACTTTTAATTGAAGATACGATTTTCAAAATCTGTTCATGCACTGCAGTGGATGTTGTAATGAAACATCGCTCAGATGAAAACATAGCTAATATCTCGATTAATATTTAATCCCTAGCAATATTTTATATCGGGACACCCTACTCACTTGCGCTACGCAATTAAAGTGCACAAGGATGCAAGTACAAGTATTAGGACAGAGCCTAATACTGAAGAAATGCAGGATTCCAGATCTATACAAAATATTAATTAAGCCTTTATAATAACCCAAACTCTATTTTTAGACCAAAAAATGTATATATAATATTTCCCGTTAGGTTGTACAAATCCTAACCGGTTGTTAAATATTCTCCAATTACTGTAAAATAATCTAGTTCAGGTTTAGAGTCTAGCTTTTGTGCTACATGAGCTGGACCAGTTCTACAGTGATAGAAATGCAAAAAAAGGAAGCAATACTATGTCTCTATTGTAGGTTCACAGATCAAATATAGCTTTCGAAAATCACAAACAAGACATTACGTATTCTTCAATTAGTATAAAATAATCTAGTGTAGGTTTCAATAATCTAGCTGTTGTAGTTTTGTACCTGGGGCTGTTCTAGTCCAGATGCACAATAAAGTGCTGAAATAGTATTTTTTTCCCCCCCACAAACCATATAAAGGTTTCACAATAATACACAATAATCCCGGTATTGTAGTTTTTGAGCTACAGCTAAAATAGTTTGTTACAGATGCAGAAAAAAAAGCTGAAATCTGCCTTTATTGAAGTTTCCCAAATTACAGAAATGGTTCATGAATCCGGATGATTGGAGCTGGTTACAAATGTTCTGCTATTAGTGTAGAATAATCTAGACCCAGTTTAAAATGTCTGTGATATGTAAAATTAAATCTAGACAAGATTAAAACTCCGATTAGAGAGAAATTTGCTGCAATTGCCCTTTAGCCATTTCCCGAATCAGAAACGGAAACCAACTTCGGCCTCGTATAGCCTACCACCACTTTATCTAGCACCAGGAGCTAGCTTTAGCTTCGCTGCCTAATCTCCGCTAAAATCTCTCCCCAAATGGTGGATTTAAAGCCGTAATCTCCATCCTGCGTCAACAGTAAACCGTCAGCATCGTTGCTGTTTCCTACCTATCCGGTGTAAGATGATCTGGGGTGTCCGGGTGAAATCCAGCGGCCTGTTCTGATCATCCATCTCTTCCTCGGACTTGAAGATTTCTTTACAATCCGTGAATGTTTCTTCAGCAGGAGTTAACTGCTCGTTGATCAACTCTCGTTGAAGCTGGACTGAAGACATTCTGACTGCAAACACTCACTAATTTAGCCCCCAGATGATCAGAATCTCTAGAATGACTTCATGAGGACAAAAACAGTTTAGCTTCTGCTTCTTCTTCTTGGGGTTTATTGGGGGTTGAAAAACAACGAATCAGCTCATTACCGCCACTAGACGCAGAGAGGGGGAACAGCAACGTAATTTAAACAAGATCCTGTCGTACAAATGCATCTATTAGATAATTAATCATTATATCATAATGTTTACTTTATGAGTTATTTTCTAGTAAAATAATTATATCCTGTTTAACTTTAATTCTGCTCAGGATTTCAATCAGCTGTATTCTTTCTTCCTCATATTCTGACAATCAAAGCTGGAAAGAGTACAAAAATATTCTACTGAACTAAAAGTACTACTACTGTGATGAAATTTTACTCAAGTACAACTAAAATTACCAGTCTAAAAATGTACCCATGTTAATGTAAGAAGTAGGTTATTTTAAAAGTAGTGAATAAACCTTTTTTTTTTACAGCAGCTTTTACAGATACTGAATTGCATGTTTTGCATCTTGTCAACATCTTTTAATGCTGATTTGACATTTTCCTGTTCAGTGGTTCATTATGAACTCTGCTGCAGTTCTTGGTCCTGTGATGATGGTTATAAACAGTAACTAATTATTAATGGTTTATTATTCTAGCCCAGTGATGGACTGGTGACCTGTCCAGGGTGGACAACGGCTCTCACCAAATGACTGCTGGAGATATGATGGATGGATAAGAGAAACCTTCTTCTCCCAGAATCTGAAAATTGTTATCTTGGTGATGCTGCCCCCTGGTGGATATAGCCTGGAAGATCATTCAGTTGTTGCTTAAATTTACGGGTTTCTTTTATGGGGTGTCGTTTGTAGTTACACAGTCAAATAATAACAGCAATATTTTTAGTGATTCAACCTTTCATAGTAGAAAAATAGGATTAATTTTTCAAATGCATATTTTCACCTTGTTATTATGAATTTATAAATGCTACATTACTAACTAAATATTTAGATAGTAAGCTAAATATTACTTTAATATTAAATGTTTATTTTACAAATTAAACATTTAAATTAAGAACTAAACATTTAATTTGCAAACGAAATATTTTTGTTTGAATTTTGTTAGGTCCAACCTTAGTATTTATTTAGCAAACAAATTATTTATTTTTTTCCAAAATAAATATTTATTTTTATACTAAATATTTATCTTGATAACAAAAAATTTAGTTTGCAAATTAAACATTTACGTTTAAAGCTGAATATTTAGTTCCAAACTAAATATTTGATTTAGAAACTAAATATTTAGTCTCTAAATTTAAGCTAAATAGTTGATTTAGAGCTTAAAATTTCGTGTGCAAATTAAATATTTAGTTTTGAAAATAAATATTTGTTTTTACATGTTTTTGGAAATGAGGAGGAAATTAGAGTAACCAGAGAGAACACTTGTATTCACAAGGAGAACATTGAAACTCCCTGCAGTAACATCAGGACCTGAACCCAGAAAAACTATAGAATAAAACCAGAACTTGTCCTTTTTCTTTCCTTTTCTCCAGTATTAATAAATGTTAGTGAACAACAATGGTTAAAGCAGAACGCAGCAAATCAAACAGGTTTGACTGAAAACAGATTTATTTCCGGTCTGCTGGTTTTTAACAGTGAGGATGATGATGAAGTGATTGCTCCTGCAGAAATGAAGACAGACGTTCTTTCCCAGACGTTCCTCTCATTTTTTCTCACCTTGAGTCGTGTTTAATAGGTGGAGTTGATTCCAACATCAGCAGCTGTCTGGCGGTCAGAGACTGACGGCGTCATCCTCTACAGCCGTTCACTGATCACTGAGAAAGACCAACAACCAGAAGCTGAACAGAACCAGAGCAGATGTGCATCCATTCCTCTTCAGTCCATCAGCGCCACCTGCAGGACAGAACCAGGTGTCAGGAGGAGACTGGAGAACATCATCTACTGATCTCAGACCAGCTGCTTTCTGCAGAGTCTCATCATCAACATCCAATCTCAGATATTCCAGCTTCACCTCCAGAACCAGAAAGCTGCTGGAGGTTCTGATCCAGAGACGGACAGACTCACCTGGAGTAGGAGCTACATCCAGGTAGATCCTCCAGATGAGGTTCCTGTCTCTGCTTCCTTCTCTCTGAACGTGACATTCATACGTTCCTCTGTCTCTACTCTTTACCTTCCTCAGGACCAAAGACACGTCTCCGTCCTTCATATGTACGTCCTGCAGATCCACCCGGTTCCTGAATGATGGATCCTGGTTTTCCTTATCAAACCGGTCGTCTCTGTAGCGAAGAACGTATCCTGATGCCGATTCAGTTTTCCTCCACTCCACAACTATAATGTTCCCTTCCTGGTTCTGGTTCTGACAGGGCAGAGTGACGTTCTCTCCAGGTTTAGCTGTGATGGTTTCCTGAGCTGGAGGAGAGAGAGCAGCACAAAGCAGAGACGTCAGTGTCTTATCCCCTGGTTGGACAGAACCGGATCTGGTTCTAAAAAAGGATGCACGGATACCTGTTTTGGGGCCAATACTGTTCTAATATACTGGTATCGGTATCAGTTAGTTAATCGATACTATGAATTGATACTTAAAATATGGACATTCTGCAAAAAGTTAACAGAAAATGTTAAATTTTTTAACTTGAAATTTTTTAGGTGTTTTATTAATATTTCATTTTTTGTCTAATTCACCATCATTTTCTGTAACAAGCAGAGAAGAAAAAAAAACCTGTCTTCCAATTCATTGCATTTGTTTGTGTGGTAGTAGTATCAACATTGTTATTCGGTATCAATTCCCACTGCAAAAAGACACGTTGGAACGTCTGTTTAGGGTTATTTTTGTATGTCCAATTTTGGTCCACTGAAGGTGCAGACTGTAAGGCCAGATGACGTCTTTTTTCCAGTGTCTTCGAGACGCCCAATATTGATGTTCTCAGGACCTCTGGATGTGAACTAATTCTAGTCCAAATGAGGACATTGTTTACGTCTTTTCAATGTAAAATTTAAACCAATTTTAGACACGATGCATTGATAGGCAGCACCTGAATCGACCACTACCCAATAAACATTAGACATTCTGTGAACGTGCAGATCATGTCTATATTGCGCCGGTCAGTCCAAGACCAATTCTGGTCTACTAAATGATACGGCTGGGCGGATCGATCTAAAATATCGATAACATCGATCTAATGTTGGTATTGTGTATTGATCGATAGCTGCGGGATGAGATCTATCCTTAAGTTTCAGTTTCTCCTCAGTCCAACTTCAAGCGGTTGTGTGATGGTAAAGCAAAAGAGGAGCGCCGTTTGGAGCTATTTTAAATGGTAAATGGACTGAACTTATATAGCGCTTTTCTAGTCATACTGACAGCTCAAAGCGCTTTACATTTCACCAATTCACACTCATACACCAATAGTCAACATAGTTCGATGTAGAATTTTTGGGGTTAAGTGCCTTGCCCAGTGGCACATCAACATGTGACTGGAGGAAGCTGGAATCAAACCTACAACCCAACCGTTTCAGCATGGTCAACAACAATATCCAGGTAGCTTATAGTGATTTAAAAATAAGATCGTACAGCACTACTAAACGACATGCAAATTAGGTCCACTATTTGGACGTCTATTCATGACATAGCTTGCCATCACTAGTGTATGAATCTATGTGTGAATGGTTGATTGACTGAATGTAGTGTAAAGCGCATTGGGGTCCGTAGGGACAAAGTAAAGTGCTATACAAATACAGGCCATTTACCATTTTACCATTTACCATGACCCCATTCGGACGTCAATATGCAGTTTAACATTTGAACCGCGGAATATGTGACTTTTTTTAACGTCATAGAGACGTCTTCACCCTGGTGCAGAAAAATGGCGATATGAATATAACACTTGCTTTTATTCATATATCAAGATATTATCATTGTTAATATTATTCAATAATAATTTCGTTTTGTAACTAATTATTTGTTTGAGTACACAATATTTTGTCACCTGTTCAAGTTTCTTTTAGTTGTTGTATGCCGCAAAGACTCATGGGTAATGTGTTCGTGTTAATTGTAGAATTTCTCCATTTTACTTAATAATTTATGTTTCAAATGTAGTCATTTTCTTTAGTTATCCTTTGAGTTATGTTGTTGTCAGTGTTTGGTTGTGTTTGTCCCTGCACCGCCTAGAGATGGTAGTTTGCGGGTGTTACATGTCTGCATCGAGTGCATTACTGTCAATCTTTGCCCACTCATGTTGAAGTTGTATAAAATGTTGCCCTCTATTAGGTGTGCGGAGTGAAGAATGAGAGAAATTAAACCTCAACATTCCCTCCTCTTCAAAGTTTTAGAAGTAGTATAAAGCAACATATGAAATTAGTCTAAATTTGATGTTAAAAAGATGTCTTAAGTAACCACATTTGGACTATGAATAGCCTTTATATAAAGGTCCAATGGACGGACACATTAGACGTGCAGTAGATGTCCAAAACAGATGTCACCTGGTTTTACAAAAACAACTCGTTCAGTGGGCCAGAATTGGACGTCCAACAATGACGTCCATCACATTGCACAGTGGGTATTGTCACGGTTGCCCACGGCGTAAAGACACGTTAAAGCTACGTCTTTTTAGGGTCATTTTTGTATGTCCAGTCTTGGTCCACTGAAGGTGCAGGCTATGATGCAAAATGGTTTGTTTGTTACAACGTCTTCTGGACGTCCAATATAGACATTCTCAGAACCTCTGGATGTGGGCTAATTCTAGTCCAAATGATGTTATCGTCTATGTTTTTTCTACGTAAACCAATTTTAGGCCGTTTTTATAGGCCGAGGAGTGACCCCGAATAGTCGGAGATTAGATGCATCGATAAGCGTAGCCTGATTTGACCACCATTTTCAGGGTCAAATCTTCACAGATAAAACAAGCATAATTCCAGCGATGTATTGTTGTGTGAAGTTTCAACAATTTTTAAATATTAATCAATTCATAACATAAAAAAATAATAATTAAATTTACATACCAATACACATCTGAGAAGTTACAAGAGAATGTTCAAATCTTATGTTTTTCACACTTCACTCTACAAAACCAGTAGGGGGCAGAGTTTTACACAAACTTTAGCATAAGTGGGCAAAAATTGACAATTACATTTCCTTCAGATAAGGTCTTTTGTTACAATCACTAATAATTAGACTATTAATTATAAGACCGTTGTTGATAACGATCACTTCTTTATTAATTTTAATTGATCATTACATAACATCCCTCATTTATTATATATTGAAACACTTACATTTAATGAATGATTGTTGGGTTGGTATGTGATGATAGAATGTATTACAATAGTAATAACTGCATCAACATGTAGTATATCCATAAAATGAACTATTTATATTGTAATGGTTGGTACCGTAGATACATGTAATTATTACATATGTTGGACATTATACATGTTAGTAGCTGTTTATTATGATGAACAGGGGGCGGGGTTCTACAAGCCACCACCTCCATCGATTCCCGTCAGTGTCTTTCTTTCTTTCTTTCTTTCTTTCTTTCTTTCTTTCTTTCTATATATTTCTCTCAAATGGTAAATCCATCATTACATCAGACATTAATTTAATTTAATTAATTTAATATATTATGTACCCAAAGAGAAAGTTCAATGCTGAATGAATTACTTAAATACAACTATTGGATCTGCTGACAGCTGACAGAACAACATATCTGCTGCGGTCTCCTCCATCCTCACTTCCTTCATTGTTTTTCCTTACTTCATTTTCAGCTGCAGAGGAGAAGCTGCCAGGAAGGAGATGAAGACTGAAGAACACAACCAAATCTATTCCCTCCCCTCTCTCACCTGATCTAACTATGAGGTTGATGATTCTGATGAGCTCCGTATCAAAGGTGTCCCTTTTCCAGGTGTGTTTGTCTCCTCTCTGGACGACGTTGCACTCGTAGATCCCACTGTCCTCAGTCCTGACCTTCCTCACGACCAAAGACACATCTCCGTCCTTCATCTGTCTGTCCCGTAGATCAACAGGTCCCTGAACGATGGATGCTGGTTTTCTGGATAAGAGAAGTCTTCTTGGTAGAGCAGGACATGTTGTGGTTCTAGATCAGGTCTGCTCCACTCTACAGCTGTGATGGGGTTCTTCTTGTCAGGAGCTTCACATGGCAGAGTGATGCTCTGTCCAGGTTCTGCTTTGATGTTGATATGATCTACAGAAACACAAAGTAGAGAGGTCACAGGTCAAAGAGAGCACCCCAGACCCTTAACCAGACAGAAACAAACCTCCGTCTCACCCTGGAGGACTCAGAAATCTCCTGATCGGCTGCTACCTATGAAAGTAGATCATGAATCAAAACATTTACAAACTTTTATCTTGGAGGTGAATATCTGTGCATTGGGATGTGAGAAGTTGCACATCAAATCCAAACTTATACAAATATATTTTTTTAGTTGTATCAAATAGTCAAATACATGAAATATCTACTTAAAAGTGTGTGTAAATGTTTAAAATATTTTACCCAGCAGATTTCCTATCAGCTCACTACTCTTACTACACTGAATGACAATTACACGACCTGAACATCATGGTGCATTGTAAATTAATACAGCTATAATGATATATAAAGTATTTCTAAAAAATATATTCAACTCTTTCCTCTACTGGTTTATTAATGCATACAATTTTATAAAATCCTATCAGAACAACAGGTTATATTTTGTGAATTTTCCACTGCATCATCTTTGAATATTAAGAACCAGAACCATCTTATTTTGCCAAGATTATTGGATTTTAAACAAATAAAATGATCAAAGTAACTTCAGCACCACGGACAGCTCCAAGGTGCTGAAAGTCTTCAAACTGAAGCAAACTTTATCTTTGATGTCTCCCCAGCTAACGTTGAAGCCCTGGTTACAAAGTATATCATGTTAAACATGAGAAGGAAATCATTGCATCCCTTTAAATGTTCCTTCTTCTTCAGCTCCTCCTTAGTAACTCAGCCTGGTCAGGGACAGATCAGAAGGGACAGACACTGAAACACAAGCAGGAAAACCTGCTGAGGAACTAAACTAGATAAAAAAAACGATGGTAATGACAGTAATAGTTGACTAAACTTTACCCATCCCGATTTTAGCTTTTGCTTCCGCAGACACTTGTGTTATATTAAGTGTGAAAGAAACTAAATTTGTAGGCGTCATAATTGATGAGGACTTTAACTTGATATATCAGAAACATGATACAAAAGGAAAATTATCTAAATGAATCGCAGTGTTACATAAAGCAACATTTTGACTAAAACACAAAGCTTTGATCACTTTATACAGTCAAATGATTATGCCAAATTTAACTTATTGTATTTAAATTTGAGGGACAACATGTAAAACATATACACAGCCAATATTCATCTTACAAAAAAGGGCCTTGTGAATAATGAATAACAAAAGGCACCGAGATCTATCAGATCCTCATTTTGTAAAATAAAGGTGTTGAAATTCGATGATATTCTTAATAACAATATCGTGCAGGTTTTGTATTGGGCTGACAGTAAAATATTAACAGCAAATATCCAGAAAAACTTTAAAAACAGAGAAATTCATTACAATCTTAAAGGAAGCGATGTTTGCATAAAAGCAATATTTAGAACCAATATTTAGTTATGGACCAGACTGTTTCTGCAAAAAGACCAACAATCATCACAAAGAAATAAAAGAATCACGTTACGTACTTTAAAAATGTGGTGAAAAAAATTATACATATGTACTGCAATGTAAAGATTTGTAATATAATATTGTAAATATATTTTGGAACAACTGTTTTGTATGTTGAATATTGTAGAGAAGCAACATGGAGTGTAACTGTGTGCACAATAGTAAGGGGCCAGATGTCATTAGATTAATCTTGTTTCTGCTCTTTTTAGTTCAAGTTACATTTACCTTTGAATGAAATAAAGATCAACAATTAAGGAATAAATAAGCGGCAGTTTAAATTATTCCTGTTTAGAGGTTACTGTAGTCACCAACTGTTCTCTCTTTTATCCTACAGTCTTTAAACTTGACGCAGACCTGATCAGTTTAACTGTTCTGTTTCTCTCCTAGATGAAGCTGCTAACAGAGCTGGTTCTGATGTTAACAACTGAATTTCTTTAACACAGAAAGTATTCCATGAATCAGTTCTCTTGTTCTGTCTGTGTCAAAATTATTTATTCTCTTCAGACGTGTAGCTATTTTTATTTATTTATTTATGCACCTATATCACATGGATACAGTACAAGGAGGGGAACAAAACCCAGTTGGGTTTATACAGCGTTATATCAAGGAAATTTCAATCAAACGCAACTGGACTTGGTAATTTGTGTTGGAAGACGTTTCACCTCTTATCCAAGAGGCTTCATCAGTTCATGCTCGCCGCTGACCAGGCTGGGACTGGTCCAACTAACTGGTGTGGAGACTCAGCTATTTAACCTCTTGAACAAGAATCATTATGTCATTGGATTGGATAATGATTCTTGTTCAAGAGGTTAAATAGCTGAGTCTCCACACCAGTTAGTTGGACCAGTCCCAGCCTGATCTGCGGCGAGCATGAACTGATGAAGCCTCTTGGATAAGAGGTGAAACGTCTTCCAAGACAAATTACCAAGTCCAGTTGCGTTTGATTGAAATTTCCTTGAGATAACCATGACCTGGATGAATGAGAATATTCACAGGTTTATACAGCGTTCCACTCCACTTGCATGAAAAAACAAAAATGGCATGAAGACAAATAAATGGAATAACAAGAAAAGGGGAAAAACATATAAATGACTGTCTCCTGTCTCTCCATGTTGGTCCAGGAGTAAATGCTGACAGTTGATGACTTTATACAATCTGCTGGGATTCCTTGGATAGAAAACGGTTAAACTGATCAGAATAATGATAATAATAATATATTATAATGTATGTATTAATGGACTAAAGCAGGGGTCTGCAACCTGTGGATTTTTAGACCTTCCACAATGGCTATTTGGCTAAAAATAATAATGAACCAAATAATGTTTTTCCTCCAATAACAAATGTAGGTTTTAGCAGGTTTTCTCTGTTTTTGGTTGTATAATTGCCTCTGTGGAAGCAAAAGCTAAAATCTGCCCTTCTCTTCATATCATAGTGATGATGACGCTTATTGAAGAAACTCACCTGCAGAAACAAGGAGGCAGACAGACAGCAGAAACCAGCAGAGAGATGAAGATTCAGCTGCAGACATTTTCTAGTCTTAACTACAACATCTCATATGTTAAATTTATGTTTTTAAAGAACATTAAGAAAAAAGTTCAAATATAAACAGTAAAGTTGCACTGAGGCTTACAGAAACCCTGAACTGTTCTCCTTTAATCCAGGAAATGTTTTTTATCAGAAGAAACGATAAGATCAGGGCTGTTAATGATCTCTGTTACAGAAAATAAACCCACCTTTCATCAGCCAATCATCAACTAGCTTTTTTTCCAGTTAGATTATTTTTAAAAAGGTTCCGGATTTGGTGGATTCTGAATTCTCTGTTTTTATTTCAAGTAGAGCCGTTGTGATATAAGATTATTATTTCTGACTCAGTCAGGATGGTTTTCTAGAAAACGTTGATTCTGTTCAAGCATCTCCAGTAAAAGGTTGTGATTTTGAATCTGAGCGTAGATTTGTGTCTTTATTATTCAATAGCATAACGGTTCTTCAATCAAAGTAATATAAAAAATAATATATTTTCAATCCCAAAAACATTTTCTCTGAAAATCTGACCTCTGTTTCAGCTTCTCCTCACCTCCAAACACTCTAAACATTACATTTCTATTCACTTCTAGAAAAACTGTATAATAGCTCACTATCTCTCTAACTCGGCTCATTATTTTTCATTCTTATTAGGAAGTAAAACATATTAGGAATAATAAAATGGTCAAAAACTAATGAAAACATTGTGGTAGCCTTGAGCTTCTCTCTCCATGTGAACAAAGTCCAGCTCATGTTTGTTGGTTTACCAGTGAAGACTGAAGTCCATCTGGGAGGCCAGCAGATAAAGCTGGTATAAAGACAGCAGCTCTCTAACCTCTCAGAGCTTTAAATGTTGAAACAGAAGCTACTGATGAAACAACACTGGGTCATCATGATGAGAATTAATGCCAGCCTTGTTTGTCTCAGAAATGTTAACATCTCTTCATATCTCTAACCTTCATCCAGTGGCATAAAGAGCAAATTTATGTAGAACAAAACTCCATAATTCTGTTGCTCCATGGATGCTCAGTAGGAGGGATTGCTGCAAATTCACTGACTCAACTGAAGTAGAAGAAAAACGATTTAGTAATTTGAACAATAAACTGAACTTGAGTTTATTCTTTGGATCAAATTAGAATTAAATCTAACTGGATTATTGCTATTATCATACTCTCTTTATTAATGAATATGTACAATTTTGAACATAAATGTTGCCCTTTGATGCATTTTACCAAAGTTAGCTAAAGGCTAATTTACATCTACAGTCCTGCCAGAATAAAAACCAAACATAACCCCAACCAAAGTAGAAACTCATTACCGGAGGAGGGTAGGGTGCCCAAACGTTGTACTCAAGTAAGAGTAGCACCGCTTAAAAATATTTTTACTCAAGTAAATCTTAGCCTATAACAAAATGAATAAGAGTAAAAAAGTATTTGGTGAAAAGGCTACTTGAGTACTGAGTTACTTCTGATTTAATCTTTTTAAAGTTACGTCATCAGACCAACAAAAATATAAAGTTACGGTAAATTCTAAAATTCTAAAGACTAAAAAAAAAATAAAATAAAAAAATAACGTAATTACATAATAAAAAAGTGAGTAGAAAAAATACCTTCCTAAGTCAATATTTTTCAATACAACACCAATACTAACAGTTGGTTATGAATTAACATATCTTTGATCCAGTCTATACTCTGCCGCCTAGCGGGATTCTTCAGTACTACATGCAAAGCAATTAGAAGATGCAATTTGTTGCTTGCGCCAACGTGAGGTTTAAAAAAAAATACATTCAGCCTTAGAACATCAAGAGTGTCTACTAGAATCAAAATCATTTTAATTATTTTCGTATCATTCACCTGTGTCTGGAAAAAACAACATGATACAGTCCATATGGCAGCACATTTTTATATTCTTCGTTCTCGTAAGGTAATGTGGATGTGAACGGTCTTGTATGGCAAAAAATACTGTTAAATACAGTCAAAAGTTATGATTTAAGGTCAGACGTCTTGATTCAACAATAAAACAGAGAGAAAATGGCCTCCATGGTAAAGTTCCAAGACCAGAAACACTGCTGACCCAGAAGAACAGAAAGACCCGTCTTACATTCTCCAGAAAACATCTTGATGATCCCAAAATGTTCTACTGATCAACGAGAGAAAGGCTGAACTTTCTGGAAGGTGTTGGTGCCATTACATCTGGTAACAATCTAAGAACCAGAACATATCTGGTTTATTTACATATCAGCTCTCAGCGAGGACGGTCGCTTTTTTCCCTCCCTCCCTCCTCCTGTGTCTTATCCCACAGCTCTTTGTCTCCTGTGCCTCTATCTGGAGTATCTTTTGGCAATTTTCTCCAAAACCAAACTGAATAAGCGAAGATGGAAAAGGTCAGCTGGTCTCTGAATGCTATTGATAAAATCTACTCAACTCTACGAAGCGCCGGTAAGGGTCAACCGGGGTGTCAATCATGGTGATCGGGTTTCTGCTGATTGGAATGGGCAGTTACTGGAACTGCCGAAAATTGGAGCAACAAAGATCTGAAACACGGTCGAGATTGGTCACTGTTCTGGAAGCGATTGGACGGCTGAAGGAACAGCTGGATGCGTTGATTCGTACTGATGGGACTCAGAACCAGATGCTGGGGGAGCTGGGACGCAGAACAGACGCTGTAAGAGGCGATCTGGCCGGCGCTCTGGGACTCATCCGCAATTTGTCATCGGACTTGGAGAAACTGTTGGTGCGGATTGGGGCAACTGGAAATTAATTGGATTTGGAACTTTAATTTGAACTACAATTTGGCTGAATTAGACTATAAAAGAAACCACTGACAGACTGAAAGGGCAGAGAAGAATATTTGCTCTCTCCCTGCTATCCAAATAATTACTGTTTTGGCTCCCATGAAGACCTTCAACCTGGTATTAATCAAATGTCCCTGAGAAGAATGTCAACAGAGTCTCCTCTCCCCCGTACACCTGCATCTACTGACGCACACACTGACATGCTGACACACACTCACATTCACACACACCGTCTTGCTGTATCCTTAATTCTCTCTCCTGCAACAGGAAGCTGGATAACAGCGCGCCTCGATGGCAGCGCGTTAACCTGTGGACTGGAGCTCATACCTGCCCATCCTTCCTGATGTGTCATTGTTAATGTCTGAATATGTGCTTAAATGTTTGTTGGTGTGGTTTTTTCTATTACCTGCGTTGTGAGTGCTGTACGGCCGGTTTGGTATGACTCATTGTTTTTCGACTGGCAGAAGTCAGGCTGAGCCTATACCATTTTTCATACCAGCTTCGCTGCAGTTCTAGCCAGACAAGCAGGAACTGAAAACTGACGTCAAAGGACGGCTGTCGCTCACTGATTGGGTGGTGGGTGGAGTTACTGGCTGGGCAACATGACAGCACCCAGCCCACCCCCGGCTCGGCCAGGCATGCACCAGGGTCAAACCCCTCCGCACCAGGGCCCCCCAGCCACCAACACACCAGGAGGGCAGAGGCATCAGGTACCACCAGGGAGTGACGGGGGGAAATAGGCCCTCACTAGGTGTGAGCCTGGCGAGAGGGGAGCCGAGGACCAAACCTGACAGGTAGACAGAGACATACAGAAACATACATACAAACCCTCCCTCTTACACACCACGGGCCGTATTCACAAAGAATCTTAGGGCTAAAAGTAGGTCCTGACTGCTGAATTTAGGAGTAACTCCTAAAAAATTTGGGCGTGTCACTCTTAAATTTAGGACTCCTAGTATCTTAAGATAATAGTAATTCACAACCACTTTTAGGCCTAAAGGTAGCTCCTAAGTCTGGGAGTCCTTAAAAGAAGTCAACAGGACTCCTAACTCCCTAAGACCTATTTACAAAGACTCCCAAAATGGCTGCAACCAGACGCAATGTGTTGGACACTCTGGATGATTCTGAATTGACCTGACGCTACCGACTAAATCGTTTTTTGCAGATTTGGTGCGGAATGCAATCACGTCTCCAACTAAACGTAACAACCCGATCGGTCAAGAAATTCAATGTTTAGCGAAACTAAGATATTTAGCCACAGAGAAAATGCAACTTTGCATCGCAGAGGACTTGGGTATATCACAACCATCTATCAGCCGATCAATTCACCAAACTCTTAAAGCGCTCTGTCGACCCCACATTATCCAACAATTCATCCGTTTCCCATTAGACATCCAGCAACTGCATCGAATTAAATCCAATTTCATGGCGATTGCACGTATGTCGGGCGTGCACAAAGAAGAAAACGTGCACATTTCCAATTTATGCAACATGTAGGGATGCCTATATGACGGACATTGCCAGCATGTTGCAGCAGCATCCTTTAATTAAGCGGTGTTCTCGAGCCGACACTGGAACTGTAGAGAATACCATCTCTTCTCACAGTTTTCTGACATTCGCGACACCACTGGATAAGATGCATTTATGTTTCTGCTCATTTCCACCCATGCCTCGCTTTTCTTTATTCGTAATCCCGGCTCCGAATCGCCCTTTGAGGACCGTCCTCCTCTCCAGTACCAACTGTGCCAGTAGGGGGCTGGAGCTTATCCCAGCAGCAGGCGTTAGGCAGGGTAATATGATGCATTTCACGTTTTTTCGTTTGTAAACTTCACCCTCTCTGTAAGTAGGCTATTGTGTGTAAGTTGTATGAAGTGTCAGTCTCGTGGCCGACACAAAGATGCCGTCATGCATTATTTCTGCTATTTGCGCTGTTCATAATTACGCCTTTATCGACATTGAAATTTTCTCTATCTTGGTTTCACACGTGTCATTTAACAACCAATCACACTGCTGTCTGTTTATTTACTCATGCATAGGAAATGACGTTTTCCATTGCAACGGGACGTCACTCTTAACTTACTTTTAGGGAGTTGTCGTACGTAAAAGTAGCTCTTAGTGCGTTTGTGAATACGTTTTAGACTACAACTCCTACGTACGACCTTTTAGCGCGAGTTAGGAGTAACACTTAGTGGTAAGATGAGTCTTTGTGAATACGGCCCTACATTTACACCAGCACACTAAGACAACAAAGAGAGGATGCTCTACATTCCTTCATACACCCCATATACACTCTATACTCTCAGGTCCAGGCACCAATGCCCCAGCCGAGCAACCTGTCCCTGTACCCGGGAGAAGTACCCCCTACCCCCTAGGATGGAGTCAAGCAGACTGCCAAAGCTCCACATTAGCAAGAGCAGTCAACCCTCCCCAGACCCAACCCCCCTGGAGCCGAAAAGTGTTACCACCGCAATGTCCCCACATGTTTGTCTCCTGAAAATGTTATATGTGGGAGTGTTTAAGTTGCCAAATAAAAATTGGGACCCGGGCCGCCACTGGACCGTGAAGATGTAAACCCAGGGCCGTTGTGCTTAGACAGCCCGTCCCCAGCACCCCGCAGAGCACAAGGACCGAAAACAAGGAGCTATGTCCAGCGCAAAAAGGACAGAGCGGGCCCGGAGACACCCACTACACACCGCAGCCACCAGCCAACACCCCAACGCGCAACTGCGGCAGGAGGCCATCCAGGACCCGGCAACGAGAATCAGCCCACAGAGGTGGAAGAAAGGCAGCAGCACATGTCGCCCGCCAAATGACAACCATTCCCACTGTTATAGCAGTACTTACTGTATGTTAATCCTTTGTAACTGAAGGATTTGTTTTGCAGTTAAAACATACACATTTTCATAATGCTTTATCTGGACACAACGGAAGGTAAATGCCTTGCCTTGCCTTAGCACTTGACATTAATTGAGCAGCAGCAAATAATTCACAAAAAATAAACAATACATTTTACAGGTATATTGCTAGCAAAAAGTAGAAAATTGAAAATCTTAAAGTTTAACAATTCTTTAAAAAAATTTATTTTTAATTCAAATGAGTTTTTACCAAGTTAAATCATTTATTAACCAATAATTTAAATAAACCAATAATTTCAACAGAAAAAAGTTTAATCTGACAAACTTTCAGTTTTAGGATTATTAGTTTTATAATGAACCACAGACTTAGCTTCCTTGTTCATGCTGGGACTGATTATATAATTTTAAGCAAGATTTTCTGAACTTACTACAGAAACTTAGCAACCTCAAGTCACAGCTATTTGTTTCCGGCCCGATCCCTGCATGTCGCATGGATGAATCGATTAAGCAGAATACACTTATTTCATAAGTTTCTGAAGTCTGTCTGTGCTTAATGCTCAATTAAATTTATTAACAACTTTAAAATATTCTGTGGAACGCAGCACCTATTTACTAGAGATGAACACAGCCTCAACAGTATAGTCCAGAAAATCTTCCTATCAAGCTTGTTTTCCCATATGAATTCCAAGACTCTTCTCTGTTCCTAAGCAAAGATTACAGCAGCGCCTGATGCACCTTCAGCAACCACACACAGTCCCATCAACAACTGAGTCACTCAAACAAGTGATTACGTCTCCAGCTGACTTTGCTGATTCAGCTCCATGCAGAAAAATATTAGCTGACATACTAACTCAAAAAGCTGAGTTACTACGTCACCCCTCAACAACAGCAGTGATTGCAGCGACTCCAGCTGATCATGCAGATTCAACTCTGTGCAGAAACACACCAGCTGATGGAAAGACCAACAACAGATCCAACACACCCTCATCTTCATCATCCTTGACTGTCTCGCCATTTAGGTGCTTCTCTGATGCCCTTCAGACTCAGGTGAACAAGGGAATCTATGAGGCAAAATCAGTCTCATTAAGAATAAACTCAAGCAGTGTTTTTCACAAATGCACATGCTCATTCGGAAATCCACACAGGCTGTTTCACAAATGCACATGCTCAGGTTCACAAATATAATTTTCAGGGACTCTTGTAATATAAATTCACAAATGCACACGATGAGGTTAAAAAATGCACGCGATCGGTTTCACAAACGCACACAATCTCTTTCACAAACGCACACAATCTGTTTCAAAAATGTACACAAGCTGTTTCACAAATGCACACAAGCTGTTCCACAAATATAATTTTCAGAGAAGCTTCAAATATATACTCACAGATCATACAAATCCCTGAATGTGCATGAACCCACCACTTCTCATTTGTGAACCTCTCTGCATTCGTGAGAGAATTCCGTGCGGTAAGTTCTGAGACTCACCAAGCGTAAATAGACAACAAATGTCACATTAGCTAAGGAATCTGTCAATCAAATTCATCACTACCCAGCCGTGTTCACTTTCAGCCAATCGTATGGCTCCTAACATGTTCCATCCTCATTGTGGGCCGAATGTACGGACCCCAGCAATAATTACTAATTACTAATCCATTTCCTCAGTTTATCAAACAGTAGGCATAAATTACTAACCTGTTTCCTCGGTTTATTAATCTGTGCGCACGGACTCGCAATCTATTCCCTCAGTTTAATAAACTGTGTGACCATGTGGTGTTCGGTTTGCTTGATAAAATGCCCTGCCTGCCCATTATGTGTGTGTTTTGACTGTAGCACAGTGGTTAGAGTGCAGGGTTTTTGACCTTGTTATTTGGGTTCAAATCCAAACATGGTAGTATATTCGAACTGTACCACAAAGCTTTTTTTGGAGGGGTACCAGCGGGAACCAAAATCGTTGTTTAAAACGTGGACCTTTACAGGGAATGTACATGATATGCAACACTGTCAAATATAAGATCATGAAAAGGAGACTCACAACTGGTAAAAAGTGTGGTAAATTTGCATTAATTGGCTAAACTGGCTAGATGTGCAGAATTCGCGGAGGACGTTTCATGTAGGAAGGACGGAAGTGGCGATCGGAACGGGTTAGCTTTTAGCTTAGCTATCCAGATAAAGTGATTGACTGAACAGTTTTCTTTTTAAAGTTTCTGGACCAAAGACAACTATTGTCATGTCTGAATTTAAAAGCAGTATGTTTAGAGACATCCAGGCTATGTCTTTAAGACTTGCCTGTAATCTACCTAGCTGATTAGATTAATCTGGATTTATGAATAAATATAATATAATATAATATAATCATCAGCATACCTTCGAAATTCATGCCATGCCATCTCATCATTTTACCAATTGGAAGTATATATATATATATATATATATATATATATATATATATATATATATAAAGTAAAGCGAATTCGTCCAAGCACAGAACCCTGTGATACTCCAAAAGTAACCCTTGAGTGTGAAGATTTATCATTAACATGAACAAACTGTTATCTGTCAGACAGATATTATTTTAAACAGCCTAGTGCTGTTTGATTCCTGCAACATGTTCAAGCCTTTCTAAGAGGATATTATGATAGACTGTGTCAAAAGTAACACAGAGATCCAACATAATCAGAACAGTCACAGAGTGGTGCGACTGTGGCTCAGTGGTAGAGTAGTTGGCTTGCAATCAGTGGGTTGGAGGTTTGATTCCAGCTTCCTCCAGTCATATGTCTATGTGCCCCTGAGCAAGGCACTTAAACCCAAAAAACATAGTCCTACTGAGCCATGTTGGCTATCGGTGTGTGAATGGGTGAATTTGGCTTCAATGTAAAGCACTTTGAATGGTTAGTATGACTAAAAAAGCACTATATAAGTTCAGTCCATTTACCATTTACAAGTCCATTATCTGAGGCCATTAGAATATCATTGGTAACATTCACCAGTGCTATGATGAACTTTAACACCTGACTGAAATTCTTCAAACAGGTTGTTACTGTTTAGATGCCCACATACTTGATTAGCAACTATTTTCTCAATAACTTTGCATAAGAAAGGATAGTGCTGTCATGAGAAAACCCCAAGCTTCATTAATTATGATCTCTAATTAATATCATTTTAATCTCACCTAATAATTGCTGAGAAAAAACCCCAATCTTGAGAATTTTTTATTTAAATTCATTACTTTAATGTCATTGAACAAAGTCTGATATATACTGTATAATTTAAAAAGTGGTTTTATGAAGTCATTTATTTAACAAACTTGAAGAGATGCAGTCCCAGCATTTACATTCTGTTGTATTTGCGACTAGTGCCAAGTGGAGATGAAAACCTTCTGCTTCGAGCATGCCCAGTTCATAAGTGTTCTGAACTTAGTGGAGTAAATATCTTTTCTGAGTCCAGCTGTATTAGGCTACATGTTAAAACAACATGTATATACGCCTTATTTTTTTTTTTATAACAATGGCTTGCCATACACCTGGAGCAGCCGGGTTGAGCTGCTTTGTTTACTTCCCACTATGTACTCTGGAGCCGCCCACCATACGACGCACTCGCTCACTTGAGATGCTCTGGTTCTTTGCAACTGTGAATTAACACAAAACGAGTTGTACTGTGTCATGCCAAGTAGCGAGTAGTCAAATACAGTACGGCACGGCAAAAAGGTACCAGTGGAGAAACACCTTTAGGGTGGGAGAGTTAGGAAATGTATGGGATAAACCTGTTTCCTCAATGATTCTGGCCAGAACATATTCTTGTAAAAAATACTGTACAATAGTTTCAAGGGTTGTCTGACTTTATTTTATGAACCCTGAATAAATTTTGCAATAACAGACCTTAACAGAGAAAAATAGATCAATCTAAGAGTCTGAGTACCAAACAGCTCCACGGAGCAGGAAATGATGCAGTGACAACATGAAGTGTCGCAATACCACTTAATTACCCCTATAATCGAAACACAGTGTCAGGCTTCCATCCTGCTTCCTCACAAACACTATAGGAGAGGCATAAGGTGAAATTTATTGGCAAATTAAGTCTTTACTCAAGAGGTCCTGAATGTAATTTTAAACTTCATTGTTGAGAGCATGTGGGGCTGCATTGTAGGATTTTGCCCCTGCAATCCAGTCAGTTTAATGTTCAAATTTCAAATATTCTCATTTCAACTTCCATTTTGTGTTTAGCAAATCCACTTGACTCCTCCCTTACCATCTCCATGACAGCTGCCCGTTATTCTGTGTTAAGATGAACTAAATTGACAGCTGGTTCCTAAAGCTGTTTAGGTAAGGTAGAGATAAACCGGGTTGTGATCTGTTCTGTATGTGTGCTAGTTCTTTGAATAATTGAATAAATAACTGGGCAAATAGTTGCTCATGTGGCAAGCCATATGAGGGCCTGGGTGGGATTCAATCCCACGACTCCCAGGTGAGAGACACGCGCGCTAACCACTCAAGCCTAGTTTATGTTTCTCCGTTTCGACGGATTTACACAACACATTATCCATCAACGCAAGGGCTCTCCGTCACCTACGCAAGGACGCATGGAGTAGAGGCCCATTTTCTATTACTATCCGTCTCTGTTGACAGATAGCGTAGGCATCTGATTGGTCAGTTTCAGCAACTGCCAGAGAGCGCTTCACCAGAACATGGCTCTACAGTCGCTGTAATCAGTAGTTAATGCAGTCTTTATATTGAAAGGATAATTTATCTAATCTGTACTTTTGGCGATTTTGAACACAAGGTGTAGGAAAACAACAACAAAGGCTGCTGTTTTGGTTTCCATGCATTTCTAGAGTATAGGATAGTAGGCAGAGACGCCATGAAAACGTAGCACCCCTTGCTGTCGTGGTCGAGTAACGCTGAAAAAAACTAGAGAGTGGAGTGGAATAACGGAGTACTATAAACGGAAAGCGTCTCTGTCAATACGTGTGCGTGCAAATTTGCGGTCGGAGAAGCATAAACTAGGCCATTCAGCCAAAGCGATTTCCCTGTGCCCAAGCAGCCAGAGCACATGATCAACCAGAGCCATAGTGACCTTCACACTGTCACACTCTTACTGCATTGTCTTGGTAGTGTTCTTCGTGTATTTATTGCCCAACATTTTGTTAGTTTTCTTGCCACCCTACTATTCATGTCTAATTACAAAGTTGTCAACAAAGATCGTCCTATACAAGGGTATTATTTATTCACAATAGGTTTGCTCACCGGAGACTGAATATTTAATGCTTGTTTGTCAACACACATTTAAAGAAACTTCTCAAGTGGTTCATTAAAACATTTTTTTAATGTTTGATTCATCAAGCAAGAGTAAATGTAAAACAGCCAAAGCAGAAAATCATGTAAAAGAACAAAATACAATAATTTTATTTTATCTTAGTGAGTAAATAGCACATATCAAGGGAAAAGAACAGCATTACAATTAATAAGTAATTTGCAGAATCCACTGTAAGCATTACCATTATTGCTGTAAATCCCATGAAATAAAAATCAGAGGAATTTAAAGGTCAACTTCAGTCTAATATTTCAGACAAAAGTTAAAAGCAAGATGTGGAGCCTGATTCGGCCCCCATCCTCAGGGTCGAATCTTCACAGATCAAATCATGCTTTATTTATAAAGCGCTTTTCAAACTACAGAGCTTCTCAAAGTGCTTTACAGATTAACATGACCCCACCCTTCACAACCCAAAATACCCCCCGCCTCCCAATCACACCCTATCCCAACCCCACCCATCTCCAAAGCACACACAAACGCAAAACAAAAAGCAACAACGGGCTGAGTACAGATGAACCAGGAAACGCCATCATAGGAGTTATCTGCGTCGGTAGCAGCAGATCAACAGCAGCAGCCAAGGCACTGACCCAAGGCGCCCAGAGGAGGGAGGGATGGTACCCCTATCTCCAACCAAGCAATACCTGGGGAGCTCCCAGGCAGCTACAGCCGACCACCGCTCACAATGCAGAGGGCTCCCACAGAGGAAACAATGGAAGGATGACTAAGATAAGAAATTGAAATATTAAAATAAACAGTAGAAAATAAGATTAACTAGTAAAATTCTGAATTTTTTTTTAAAGTCTGATAGCACTTTCAATTATTAAGTGTAAAACAATTAGAAATTATCAAATAAAAATGCAAAACAGATAAATAATAAACAGCCAGTTAAAAGCAAAACTAAAAATTCAATCAAATAATACATGCAGAGCGATTAAAACAGATATTAATAAATAATAATCAGTTAAAAGCTGTGTTAAAAAGGTGAGTCATGAGCCTGCTTTGTCCTGACTTTAAGGATGATACGGAGACGGCTGCCAGAGGAGCGCATAGACCGCGAGGGTTCATATGGTAAAAAGATGAAATCATTTGGTTAAGGCATTTACAGGATGCCGGTGATGTGCAGTTAAGTGAAGATTAAACGGTCTTTAAATATAAATCTGCAAATTTAAATGCAAAATAATGAAGTGTTTAATTATTAACATGACCACACTAAGCTGAGATTTACAGGAGTGTTTGAGTTTTAGGTCTCTCATCCTTTACATTGCACAACCACTAGGAGGCAGTGTTTTGTGCAACTTCAGCATACTTCACTATATTTTTGAGTACATCCGTGTTAGATTGCCCACATTGTTCTAAGTTTGTATGGTGCAGTATTATTATTGTTTTGTTTTTTCACTATAAGCTGAAATAGCAGATGCTCCTGAACTCAGCATAGAGATCCCACACTAAATGAATGCCTAACAGCTGCTGCTCAACATCTGCCTTCTTCCTCCTCCCCGCTGTGGGAGCTGAGAGAAGTTTTCCTGTTTATTTTGGTTTATTGTTGCATGTAAAATGTCAAAAGGTGAGTTTTTATATCGTTGTTTTATAGTTTAAAGTAAGGTTAAGCTTATTTGTTGAAGTTAATCCATATCAGAATTGTGTTTAATCTACTGTGCCGATTTGTGGTAATTAGGGGTCCTTGTTTGCACCACTACAGAGGTTTGAATTATTGCACAATCAGAGTCAAACATAACTAGGAAATACTTACATAAAAATATGTACGACTCGTTAGCTAATATAGCCGATCTCCAATTCACTGAAAAATGTGAGAATATCAGCCCGGCCCGATCTTGAGATTGGGACATTCCTACTTTAAATACATTACTATTAATTCAAATGAGTTTTTAATCAAGTTAGAGAATTTTTAAACTAATTAACAATTTCAAAATAATTAAATGGCAGCAACAGGTTTAATCTAATTAAGCTTCAGATACATCCTTTTTTCAGGTGTTTTACGATTTCAGTTTAATAGGGGAACCATAGACTTCAGGCTGTAATGTTTTGTGGCATCGCAATGCATCCCTAAGGTTTAAAATATTAAACCTGTTCATTCTTAGTTCTCACATAAACAGTTGTATAACAACTGTTAATTATTTTTTTCCTTAAACATCACAAGGAAAAGGCCTTTAATCTGTGTGAATCTTCTCATGACTTACCTTTGCTGGTATGACATTTGCCACAAATGCAAGAGAAAGGTTCGTCTCCTGTGTGAACTCTCATGTGACTAGTCAAAGTTTCTTTGCAAGGAAAACATTTGCAACAAATTTAACAAGATAAAGGCCTCTCACCTGTGTGAATAATCATGTGCCTAGTCATCGTTCCTTTCCTACTAAAACTACTGCCACAAACTGAACAAGAGAAAGGCTTCTCCCCTGTGTGAACACTCATGTGATTAGTCAAAGTTGCATTCGCACAAAAACTTTTGCCACAAATTGTACAAGAGAAAGGCTTCTCACCGGTGTGAACTCTAATATGCCTGGTCAAAGCTGCTTTCTCTTTAAAACTTTTGCTACAAATTGTACAAGAGAAAGGCTTCTCACCTGTGTGAATAATCATATGTCTAGTCAACGTTCCTTTTCTACTAAAACTTTTACCACAAACTGAACAAGAGAAAGGCTTCTCACCTGTGTGAATTCTCATGTGCCTGGTCAAAGTTATTTTCTCATTAAAACTTTTGCTACAAATTGTACAAGAGAAAGGCTTCTCACCTGTGTGGGTTCTGATATGAGCTGTTAGATGGCTTCTAGTTATAAAACTGTCTCCACATGTCTCACATGGAAATAATTTCTCACCTGTGTGAAATCTCATGTGATTAGCCAAAGTTCCCCTCTGAATAAAACTTTTGCCACAAATTGTACAAGAGAAAGGCTTCTCACCTGTGTGAATTCGGATATGAGCTGTTAAAGTGCTTCTATACATAAATCTTTTCCCACATATTAAACATGGAAAACGCTTCTCTTCTGTGTGACTTTTCAAGTGTTGAGTCAAGTTACTAGACTTAGTAAAAAAATCACCACAAATGCTTCTGTGAGTTTGTGAGTCTTTTGTTGGAGTTTCGTTCTCACTTTTGGGTTCTGAATCATTTTCCTTCATGGTTTTCTGTTGTCTATTTTGTTTCGATTCTTTATCTCGCTTTGATCCAGAGTCTTTATGATGGTTTCCTTCTTGATCCTGGATCTCAGTTTCATTGGAGTCCTGGGAGATGACTTGGTTCCTGATTGGTTCTAGATTAATGTGTCCCTTTTCCAAATGTGTGGGAGTCACCATAAATGTATTATTAGTCTCCTGTTTCAATAAAAGCTGCTCTTTATCTTCATCTATGCAGAGCTCCGATGCTTCCTCTTTTATCCAGGAATGCTCTGGTTCTTGCTGCTCTTCTTTCACTTTCAGAGGTTCTTGTTCCTTCTGGTCCAAACTTGAATCACTCTCCTGTTTACAGAGCTGCTGGTCAGAGAAAACTTCCTCTTTCCAAACATGATCCAGGAATTCTGGAAAAACAAACAAGAGAAAAGCTTTTGATAGAATGTTCATGAAAGTGTGCTTTGTCATTGCATGTGAAGATGCTGTGAAAACTATTCAGTCCTAAAATAAGCCATATCGGTATTGCGAGTGTGCATGCTCACGAATGCGGCTTGGATCACAGCTTTTGGAACCCCAAACAAACCCCCGGCTCGACTGTAAACAGCGTATGTATGCGTTTGTTTTTGTTAATACTGAGTCTATTAAAGCTTCTTAAAAGCAGTTTTGCGGAATTTGCAAATATACCCGGTACTCATTGTGTTGTGGTTGGCTATAGAGACGGCAGTTACTAAATTAAACGGTGGAGAATGCAAAACGAACCTGTATATGAATGATACCGACCCTTGTAATGAACCACCATTTATTTTATATACATTACATACAGAAAAGAACGATCCCAATAAACATGCGAGGTGGATAAAAGAGGTAAGAAATGTGTGATTAAACATGTTAATTGTTTGATATTTCTGTTGATTGTCTAGATCTAACGGTTTTAGTTTTGGTAGCATAGTCATTAGCACGCAGGCTTCGCATAGCCTACTGCTGGAAGTCAATGTGAAGGATTCATGTTTAGAGCATCTCAGCCTTATCCGGGCTCTTAGTGTTTCTAACAAGAAAAAAACCCATTCAAAAACACAAATTGTAAGAGTTTAAAAACACGACGGAAGCTATTTAGCTACGTGCTAACTGCTATACACAGCATGTATATTTAACAAGCATGAAATACCTGCGATAGGATACAGCACATCTTGACTCCATGAGCTCTGGGATGAAAAGTAGCTGAGGCCACTCTACATGACAACATTCCCTTCTTCCCAGCGATCTAACAGCGTTTGTGGGTCTGGGATTGTAACTCCACGGAATGTCAGCAAGCCCGGCATAATCAGTCTGGACCACGCCACTTTCCTCTTCTTTCATCAAAAACAATCAGTAGTTTCTTCACTATAGCTGCACACGCTGGCTAACATAGTTCTTTATATTATTCGCGGAGACATACAGCCATCTACGGCAAATATATGTTTTAAGTTCGTCGACTTTCCACTGTTCAAAATACAAAATTTTGCCGGTTTTGCTATCTATATGCATGTTCGCTTCTGCCTGCTTGGGGTCCAAAACCCCAGAATGCATTGCGCGCATCGCAATACTGAAATGGCTTATTAATGTCATGGGGCGACTGTGGCTCAGGAGTTGGGTGTTTGCCTTGTAATCGGAAGGTTGACGGTTCAAGCCCCAGCTCTGACGGTCTTAGTCGTTGTGTCCTTGGGCAAGACACTTCACCCGTTGCCTACTGGTGGTGGTCAGAGGGCCCGGTGGCGCCATTGTCCGGCAGCCTCGCCTCTGTCAGTGCGCCCCAGGGCAGCTGTGGCTACAACGTAGCTTGCCATCATCAGTGTGTGAATGTGTGCGTGAATGGGTGGATGACTGAATGTAGTGTAAAGCGCTTTGGGGTCTGTAGGGACTGAGTAAAGCGCTATACAAATGCAGGCCATTTTTTAAGTAAATATCAGATTAAATCATCAAAACAATATTTCTATCCAATATTCGAGGAAGGAAAATCTCCACCCTGTAATCCTGAATTTTAAATCTCTACAAACAAAACAGTATTTTCAATAATTACCTCTACGTTGAGCTCCTTTAGCAATCTGGGCTTTCTTAAAACCTCAACGGTAATACAGGCTGATCGCCCCCATGCCACGTCACAAAGTGTGGCCTCTACCAAGTACATATACAGTACTTTATGCTACCATGATATTACAACAATCCCAGAGTAATATAATGTTGGTAGGGATGTTCGGATCCAGTCCTGCGATCGGAAATCTGGCTCAATAACGTGAATTTCAAATTATATGAATCGGGTGGAAAAGATTGGTTACAAATTTGTAAAACAAAGTTTTGATAGGTCAAAAAGAATGACAATGGCTACCATTTTAACAAAAATGATCATAATCCAAAGCTAATCAACACACTGATTTATGATAACACAACCGCAGGACCTGATAACTAGAAACTGAGAAAGCAGTGCAGAGCAATAGGACAGGTCACAGGTCAAGACTATTAAACTTTTAAATTAACACATTTGTAGTTATGCATAGATGAATATTACAATCCCCGGTTATAATTTCATTAACAGTATTTAACACCAAATCAGATCTGAGATCTGATCCGATAATCGAGAGTAAGGGCCTCGATAACGATAAACAAATATAAGAAGAGAACCATGGCAAAGCTGTACCTTTAATACTAGCCATTTAGTTTAGCTGGAACAGCAAGCTTCTATGGTCCACACAGTGTAAAAAGCGGCAGACAAATCCAACAAACCTAGCATATCATAGCCAGAATACATATTAAATAAAATGTCATTAAGAACGAGGACAAAAGCAGACTCTGTACTGTGCAGAGAGCTGAATCCAGACTGAAATCGATCCAATAGGCTAAAATCCTCTACATGAGGTATAATCCAATAAAAAACTGCCTGTTGCATAGGTTTTGATAGGAATTAGAGATTTAATACTTAATCCAAAAAAAATCTGTGATCTGATTTCAGAACTCAGTGTAAGGGCATGGTGAATGATACAAAACAACAAACAAAAGGGGTCTTAAAGTGGGCAGATCTACCTTTTTACATCTAAATCATTCATTCATGGTCTATATAAAGTGCAATTGCAAAGAATAAATAAATCAGAGATCCGTACTCTAAGGCAAGGGTGACCAAACACGGTCTTCAAGGGCCTGCATGTTTTACTTCTTTCCCTCGTTCATCTCAAATTAAATGATAGCTTATATCTTATATCTATACCTGCATGTCTGTGGACGCTTTCTCCACCTCTGTGGGTACTCACTCCACCTTCAACACCTGTGCTGTCCCCCCTCCCCTGCATCCTGAGCTGCTCCGACTGTTGATAACAGTAGAAGAGGTTGGAGTTGAGCTCAGGAAACTTCGACCAGACAAGGCTGTTGGTCCGGAAGGTCTGAAGGAGTGTGCAGGACAACTGCCAGTTCCTCTGCAGAGGCTCTTTAATCTGAGTCTTCAGATAAAACAAGTCCTGAACGACTACAGACCTGTGGCTTTGACATCCCACATCATGAAGACCTTGGAGCGGCTCCTTGTCCGTAAAATGAAACTGCAGGTTGCTGAGGAATTAGACCCCCTCTAGTTTGCCTATCAGGAACACTTAGGAGTTGAAGACGCGGTCCTTTACTTGCTGCGCCAGGCATACTTCTACCTAGATGTGCCTGGATCTTATTAATGATTAAACAATTAAATCATAATCTGCTGTTGTATATTTTTATATTTGCTATTTTATATACACAATATGCAGCATGAGGGAACATTGTCCTACATGTTATAACAGTGTCCTGAAGGAGACGCATGTCTGCTAGTGTGGCAGGCGTAACTCAAATGTTTCTGCAAAAATAGCAGTGTAAAATATGCAGATGTTAGAGATTACTATAAAACCCGCTATTAAATAGATACAACGTTGAAGAAAGTGAGAGAGGGAGTTTTCGTGAACACTACAGCTTCGTTGGGTTGGTGGGAAGACTCGCGTCCTAAGATTTCCCTTATTTTCATATCCAAAACATGACATATGTATGGATCTCAGCCTAGCACCAGGAGCTAGCTTTAGCTTCGCTCCCTAATCTCCGCTAAAATCTCTCCCCAAATGGTGGATTTAAAGCCGTAATCTCCATCCTGCGTCAACAGTAAACCGTCAGCATCGTTGCTGTTTCCTACCTATCCGGTGTAAGATGATCTGGGGTGTCCGGGTGAAATCCAGCGGCCTGTTCTGATCATCCATCTCTTCCTCTGACTTGAAGATTTCTTTACAATCCGTGAATGTTTCTTCAGCAGGAGTTAACTGCTCGTTGATCAACTCTCGTTGAAGCTGGACTGAAGACATTCTGACTGCAAACACTCACTAATTTAGCCCCCAGATGATCAGAATCTCTAGAATGAATTCATGTGGAGAAAAACAGCTAGCATCAGGGTTAGCTCCTGCTTCTTCTTCTTGTGATTTATTGGGGGTTGAAAAACAACAAATCAGATCAGTACCGCCACCAGCTGCTGTAGAGGGGGAACAGCAACGTCACTTAAACATTAGATCCTGTTATACAAATGCATTTATTAGATAATGAATCATTATATCAGAATGTTTAATCTATGAGTTATTTTCTAGTAAAATAATCATATCCAGTTTAACTTTAATTTTGCTTAGGATTTCAATCAGCTGTCTTCTTCCTTCCTCATATTCTGACCCTCAAAGTTGGAAAAACGAAAATGTTATAATCAACTAAAAGTACTTCTGTTGTGATGATTTTTTTTACATAAGTACAACTAAAATTACCAGTCTAGATGTTTACTAATGTTAATGTAAAAAGAAGCTTATTTAAAATGTACTAATTAACTTTTTTTACAGTAGTAAATCCTAAATTGTGCAAAAACACAAAGTAGTTGCTTTTTCATAGATATATTTTTTTACAAAGTATAATTATAGGTTAACTACACATTTCTAAATCATAACAGGTAACACTAACAGTCACAGGTGCTGTGACTTTCTTCAAATGACCCAAAGAAGATAAAACTGTCGGCTATCATCAAAATGTAGGACAATTAAAACTTAACTATGACAACAGAATCAACTTTATAGAAGCTCTTTTATCCTTTCTTTTAGTTTCTCTAAATTCTCAGCAGGCAGATTAAATCACATCAGATCATCCTGTTTCAGGAACTCATAAACATATGAGGAAAAAAAACACACAAATAACGTGAAACTGTTCTGAGCTGATGGATTAGAAATGATGATCACATCATCTGCAGATGATTCTCTCTGTGAATCAGAGGTTACAACACATTTATTACACTGACTTCAAATCTCTAATGACTCTTCATATCTACATCACTATAACTTTCTTCCATCAGGTCGCAGATTCAGGGCTCCTTTATGAAGAACAAAAAGAGCTTCCTCCAGCATTCTCCCCTCTTCAATTCGCCTGCTAAATTCCAGATAACAGGCAAAGAATGGGCTTGGTTTACTGAGCCATTTAAAAAAAATAAATTCGAAGGCGATTTTATTTATTTTTATTTATCTATGTATGTATCTCTTTTTTACTTTTAATGTTTACCCTTGTATGGTTGATATGCAGTGTACGATTTGTGAAAAAAGCAGGGGGGGGGTGATTTTATTCATGAAAACGACAGGTTTGTGTATGCTGGCTGCAGGGCATCATGCACACACATTGCAAAGAAAAATGTGAAAAACAAAATTATTGTTGACATTAAAAAAATAAGATAAGCTCAAATATTTGAAGATGAGTAAAATTAAAGATAAGAATTCACTTGATTTATTCAGTCATAGTAGGTGAGATTATTTCCCCCCCAAGGCAGCATTACCAGCACTTTGTCCCCCCTCTCAGACCCACAACTCTGCATATCGCAAATCGCAAAATCGCACCCTGGTGATATGTGTATTGTGGGAGTTGGACGTTTGTGTGGGGCTCATGCCGGTGACTCTGTACTCTGTGACTGAAGTTACTAATGGATAAATAAAGTGATTTGATTTAACTCTAAAACTTAAAGCCATAATTTTTGTAACTTTTTTTTTTTTTTACTGATGAAAGATTTTATAACAGTGACTCTTGTCAACGTCTTTTAATGCTAATTTAATATTTTCCAGCTCAGTGGTTCATTATGAACTCTGCTGCAGTTTTTGGTTATGTGATGATGGTTATAAACAGTAACTAATTATTAATGGTTTATTATTTTAGCCCAGTGAGGGACTGGTGACCTGTCCAGGGTGGACACGGGCTCTCCCCTGATGACTGCTGGATTAATGATGGATGGATTATTCTATGAAAAACCTTGTTCTCCCAGAATCTAAATATGGTTGTCTTGGTGATTCTGCCCCCTACTGGATATATCCGGGAAGATCACTCAATTGGTCCTTAATTTTACGGGTTTCTCTAATGGGGTGTAATTTTTAGTTAGAACGTCAAATATTAACCACAAGATTTTTTGGTGATTTTTCTTTTCATAGTAGAAAAAATGGGTAAAATTTATAAATATATAAGGTGAAAATATATGGTTAAAAAATGAACCAATTTTTTTTCTCCTCTGAACAGCTAAATAACCAAAAAAATATTTAATATTTGACTGTAACTTTACAAATTGCACCCAATATTTTTTTATATCACAGTGAAATTTTTGGAAATGAGGAGGAAATTAGAGTACCCAGAGAGAACACTTGTATTCACAAGGAGAACATTGAAACTTCCTGCAGAAACATCAGGACCTGAACCCTGAAAAACTATAGAATAAAACCAGAACTTATAATTTTTCTGTCCTTTTCTCCAGTGTAATGTTAGTGAACAACAATGATTAAAGCAGAATGCATCAAATAAAACAGGTTTGACTAAAAACAGATTTATTTCCTGCTGGTTTTTAACAGTGATGATGATGATGATGAAATGATTGCTCCTGCAGAGATTAAGACAGGCGTTCTTTCCCAGATGTTCTTCTACTTTCTCTCCTCGAGTCGTGTTTAATAAGTGGAGTTGATTCCAACATCAGCAGCTGTCTGACGGTCAGAGACGGACGGCGTCAACGTCTGCAGCCGTTCACTGATCACTGAGAAACACCAACAACCAGAAGCTGAACAGAACCAGAGCAGATGTGCATCCATTTCTCCTCAGTCCATCAATTGCATCTGTTGCTACATCAAACAAATAAGCAACTCCGTTACCGTTACTGGGGATGTAAATAATGCGTTAATACAATGTTGCCGAATGAAGCACAGTGTTATCTGGCTTTCTGACAGTCACACTGCAGCTGCAGGGAGAGAACGCAGGTGTCTGTGATGATGATACCTCTGCAAATATGATGATGATTTGGTGAGTGGGCAGATACTCTGAGTGCTCTTTCTGTCTGCATGCTGTAAGAAACTTAGTTCTGAACTTAGTTTTAAGTTGGATATTAGGCGGACATTCATTTCATTAAAGCAGACACTCCCTCCTACGTATCTCCCAGAAATGCGCTAATAAAACGGCTGCATCGCCACTCGCTCCTGAAGCCGGTGGGTTTGGTTTTTGATAAATCTCCATACATCCCAGAAAATACCTGAGATCTATCAACAAATTAACCCCAAGATATTAATAGTTCCTCGACAGAACTTGACATACCACACCTTTTATCCATTGTAGGCATCGCTCACGTTTTTTCGGCTTTGGAAATGGAAAAACACATGGAAAAAACACAACTCCTCCAGCCAATCACTCTTGGGTATCTAGTGTCCAATTTATAAGTGCTGTAGGCGCAGTGCTTCACCATCTGGCTTGGAGTCAATGTTTGTCAGACCTGCTCACATAATAACTGTTGCTCTGATTGGACAATGGCAGTTTAGGGCCTGCAAAAGGTCAATTGCAGTCATACCCTGCATCCAAATACCCCTACTATGTCTAACCCATGTGACAAACACACCTGCAGTCAATGCAGCATTTCACAGTACAACCCATTAAAGAGAAACCAGCACCCATTGATGACCAGCTGGGGGAGCTGCAAGGGGGGTAATGTTAAGAGTGTATCGGGCCCTTATGAGATCATCCTTGGATTTTGGTTGTGTTGGATATATGGCAGCTGCAGAGACTCATCTGAAGAAGCTTGACAGGGAGCAGGCACAAGGATTAAGGAGATGTTGTGGAGCATTTAGGTCTTCTCCTGTTGATGCTCTTCAGGTAGAGGTGGGGGAGCTCCATCACCGATTAAGAAGAGTAAAGCTAATGCTTCCCTACTGGATCAATCTGCAAGGACATGGCATCTATCACCTTACAATGGCAGTGTTAGTAGATTGCTGGGAGCATCAGGAGGCAACGTCTTTTAGTTTTGGATGGGTTGGGGATATTAAAGCTCATGATTTTGGTTTAACTCAGTTTAACTATTGTCCTACTGTTCCATGCTCACCTTTCCCTCCATGGATATTTCTGCTCCAGATGTAGAGTTGTCTTTACAGCAGGCTTTGAGGAATAGAAGCAGGTATACTCCTGAGTGGTTTGTGGTACAAGAGTTATTTAACAGGTACAAAGATGGTGTGATTTTATACACAGATGGGTCTAAGGAGCCTTGCAGTGGAAGGACAGGTGGTGCAGTGAACATTCAAAGTTTTGGGATTGGGATTAAAAAGAGGTTGTCTGACTGTCTTGCTGTTTATACTGCTGAATTAGTTGCAATTGCGCTTGCACTGATTTGGATCCTTGATAACTGGGGAGGAAGGATGGAGAAGATGATTATTGCTTCAGACACGCAAGCAGCTCTATTCAGCATTAAAACGGGAAACTCCTGTAGGATAGATCTGTTGAATAAAATGTACTACCTTCTGTTGCAGTTAACTAACAAAAATATAAAGGTTGTGTTCATTTGGGTTCCTACCCACGTTGGTGAGGATGGTAATGAAGAAGCCGATATTTTGGCTAAACAGGTGCTGAGATCAGAAGAGATAAATATTCATGTCCCAATTAGTCCCAAATCACTCATTAACTCAAAAATCATACAATTGTGGCAGGAATGTTGGGACATTAGTGACACCGGGAGACATTTGTACAATATCCAAAAGAGAGCTGCATACAAGAGAATTGTTGAAGGTAACCGTAGACAAGAAACAGTTATATCTCGATTGTGGATTGGCCACACAAGCCTAAATTATTCGCTTATGAGAATTGGGAAACATCAGTCAATGTTATGTTGTGGTCAACATGAAACAATAAAACATGTTTTATTAGAGTGTCATCATTATGCGGAACAGCTGTGGCAAAAGAAAAAAAAGTGCTATCACTTTGCACTCTTCTGGGAGGGTCAAGGAAAGTAATAAGGAAAGGGCTGTTGCGGTATCTGATAGATACAGACTTATATTCTCGCATTTAAAAGCATTGATAAATAGTTGTAATCAGTAGCTTTTGCCTTTGAGTGTAAATTTCCCTCTGACCATTCTCTTGATGACTAACAGTACGGTAAGTGGCGGTAATGCCTCAACGCTGGTGGCCAATAAATCGAATAGAAGAACAAGAAGAAGATGAAGATGACCAGCTTTTGCTGCCCTGCCCAGAGCTCTGAATCCTCAGAGTTCAGTTGCTTCTGTAGCATCCAGCTCTGTGCTACCAGCCTTTGGTGTTTGTGTTGTTTCTACCTGGAAAAAGACAAACTCATACTTACCTGGTTGTGAGTTTGGTTTGCCATTCCTGCTGCTCAATTCAAGAGTAGGAAGTAAGACAAACCGTGTGCTGCATTCTCTTTGCGCTGTGGACTACTGGTGAGTATCTTTGTTGTCATTTACTTACCCAGAATCTCATTTCTTTCCCTGTATTAATTTGATTAATTATTGCCACAGATTCCCCTTCATTTCACGTGACTGCTGTCAGTAAGTGTATTTGTGCATCTCTACTCCCCGGTGAGTAACAAACTGCATGTGCATACAGCTAGTTAGCTGTATGTAGGCCACAATCCTTAGCCACATGATCAGCATTGCTTTGAACATTCTTTGGTGTCACCTTAGAGACCAAACAGACTTATATATATTTTGTAATTCTTGTTGGGATATTTGATTTGAACACACGTATTTTTCTTTTTTGAAAATAGAGTGTTGCGTTTAGAATTCAGCTGAATATTGGATAAATAGTTTTGTGAAACAGAAAAAGAAATAATTAGACATTTGAAAGTGAATTAACATTAATGTACAACATTAAATTAGTTAAATAATTTAATTGAACTTAGAAAAAACATGTCTTCTTTATTATTTGGTTTATTTCTTTGTATATGTTTATATGTAAATAATTGTTTTAATGATTTCTTTTCTGGCTTATTTTTAGCTCTTTTTTTTGGGTGGATACTTTTTCTTTTCTTCTCCTTTTCTTCAGTTTTTCATCCTGAAGACTTCCTCGTTGGACAGACAGACGGGGAAGAAGCAAACAGGGAGGAATAAATGACACAGACAGAGATGGATCATAACAGAAGGTCCTTGAAGTCATTAAGGATGTTTGAGCTAAGACCTTATTTGACTCTTTTATCTCTGTGGCAAGGTATTCGGATTGAAAAGTGCCCAGAAATATATTTTTAAAGTTCAGTGTTTGTTTGTTTTTTAATTGTGCCCCATCCCCACCCCCCTTCTTTGTTTCCTGTTTTAAGTCAGAAAGCTATAGTTAGGAGTAGCTTCCAGCATTGAGGACGCTTCATTATTTGCATATAACCAAGTTTCAAATGAAAACAGAGCCTGTAAATTGTGATTAGTAATAAAGTAATTGTGTTAGGGAAAAATAATAATGTTGTATTATTATTTTCTTAGGGTGTATTTCTTTATCACATAGTTTAAATGTACTTTTTAAATGTCATTTGGTTTCAAATATATGTTCCTTTGTATGACAACTTTTTCTTTTAAGATGCTAATGAAGATTGACCAAATAAAGAGAGACTGCAGTGGGAGGGCCTTTTGAGATCAGGAGACAGAGCTGTGTGATCTTCCTGGTCTCCCACTGCAGGACTTTACTTTATTCTATCTCCCACTGCAGAGCTCATTTAGAATCAATTTCTCTCCGACCCCTGTGTGTGATTCTTTGTAGTTTAAACTCCTATTTTTTACCATAACAATTTTGGTGCCGAGACCCGACGTATGGAGCACTTCCGCCGGTGGTTTTCGTTGAAGGACTTGCTTCACTGGCCAGCTGACAGGCACTACAAGAGACGTTCCGTGCGGATTTATAGGTCACAAAACACATCCTTAGATTAGGAAAGCCATAAAAAGGCTCAATCCAGTTGCACAAAAGAGACACTTAGAGTAAAAAACCTATACGATCCAGTTTTAGCAGAAATTGATTACAATTAAAAAATCTCAAATAAATGACAAAAAAATTTATTTAATTAATTAAAGAATCAATGACTAACTTTAACTCATCGACAGACTAATTTAATAGTACTTGCTTTTCCATTCCTCCTAGAACTATTTTGGTATTCTAAAATCAGACTTTACCAGACTAATTAATAGAATCCATTAAAAGTTATATAAACATAACGCAAAATTGGGAAACCATGTTTCTATCAACAAATTAGAGGGGGATTCAAAGTATATGCATAAAAAGGACCCAGAAAATCTTCAATTTCTGAAAAAATGGCGCAAAAAATATAAAGTAGATGGGAAGTTAAAAGGAAATCAGTGGAAGGATTTAGTATGTATTCTTCAGGCAAAAGCATTTCTCGCTAGGGGGAAAAAGAAGGAACGGAAACAAACAGAGTTGAGAATCGCCCGTCTGTGGGCTCATGAAACAGAGCAGAGGAAGCAGAATTTAAATAAGAGAAAAAAACACAGAGACTCTAATGATGGGGCTTTTGTTATGAAAAAGCTCGCTGACGAACTCACACTGTGTCCTCCTACTTATGCAACCCAGACAGAACCCCCTGTGGTGGTTGGAGATTCGGCCTCAACAGCACCCCCAGGACACCTACATCCTCCTGTCCCAAGAGACCAATTTGCAATTGAAGAAAAAGCACATGGTACCTCAATAAAACAAAGGCTTAGAAATTCAGAGAAGGATAAGTCTGGTGAGAGTGAACCAGAGGACTCAATAGATGTTAATCCTATGGTCGAAGTACCATCTGCCGATGGCACTCCAAGATATGTTTTTAGACCATGGTCACTTAAATATGTTAAAGAGGTTGTAGAACAAATCACTAGCCATAAGGAGGATCCAGAAAAATGGACAGACGATATGGTTGATGTGGTCAAATCCTACCGGTTAAACGGTCAAGAATTAGGACAAGCTATGGCTGCAGCGTTGGGAAAAGACTGGCACCGTGTAGCAGGAAATTACACAGGAAGAGATGAGGCCGGAGTTGTGTTGCAATTTCAGAATGATTTCCAGGGAACATTAAAGGAACAATTCGATGCAGTAGCAAATCAAGTTCGTGCACAGTTTAAAAAGAAACCAGATTATAGGCATATGGCCTCCATAAAACAGAAGCCTGGGGAAACTGTAGATGATTTTAGATTCAGATACCAAAAGGAACACGATATCCACAGTGGCCTTATTAGAGACAGTGGTGATGATAGCCCATATATGCGACATTTATGTAATGGCTTGCTACATAGTTTCCACCCCACTATCACTAATTGGATCAAAAATCACATTCTGACCTGGGAAACATGCAACCTTACCACCCTTACGGCCAATGCATGTTTTGCAGAAGGGAATTGCTTAATGTTCTGAAAGAGAAGCCTTACTTAAAATTAATGAACAAATGGTAGAGCTCCGTTGTGACACCGGAGCTTGCAGAACAGTGATCTCCTCTGGCGTTAACCTGCCAGAATCTAAAAAAAGCATTTTAGTAAAATCAGCTAATGGTGCTACTACGCTGTCATTTTTATCTAAACCAGTGTTAGTAACAGATCCACAAACTGGGTTTAGTTCAAAAAACCAATAGTCATTTCACCACAATGTCCACTCAATTTGTTGGGCAGAGACTAAATGTCAGACCTAAAAATCTCCATTATCCCAGTGGATAACAGACACACAGTCAACCACAGTATCTTCCTTGGCTCCCACTGCAGAACTTTACTTTATTCTATCTCCAACTGCAGAGCTCATTTAGCATCAATTTCTCTCCAACCCCTTTCTGTGATTCTTTCTAGGTTAAACCACTAGTTTTTACCCTAACAAATAGATTAGGATAAAGTCATTAATTAGGAAAGATTTCCCTGACAAGGATCTGATATTGAGTATTACCAGTTTAAGAGATTCATTGTAAAGAATTGTCTCAGCCAGGTTTTTCTCTACTGAAGATTTGAAGCTCCAACGAACTCCTGAACGCGGGGGTGGTTTGAGACCACGACAATTTGGTGCCGTGACCCGGATTTTCGTCTAAGAAAAGGAGTCTTGGTAGCATTGGAGAACTGACAGAGGAGAAAAGAGACTGACACAAACTGCGCGCATGACATAAGGTAAGCAGACCTTTTCTTCTGCTCATTGGTGATTACTAAAATGATTGTGTCAGGCTCCTAGTATCCAAAAGTCTATAAAACATCTCAGTGGAGAGAAACACTCGGTGGAGTAGAAGTGACGAGGTCACTGATTAGAAAAATGGTGTGACAGCGAGGCTGATCACGATTCCTCGAGGAGGAATTTAATTTTTTTTGAGTGTACTTTAAAGCAGCAACGAGGTTGCTAAAGCGTAATCTAAGTGACAACGAGGTTGATTCACATGTATTTTTGTTAACAACGAGGTTGTTAAGGTGTGACATCGAGGCTGATCACTATTCCTCGAGGAAGAATTTTAATTTTTTGAGTGTACTTTAAAGCAGCAACGAGGTTGCTAAAGCGTAATCTAAGTGACAACGAGGTTGATTCACATGTATTTTTGTTAACAACGAGGTTGTTAAAAGGTTCCTCGAGGAGGAAGTGTGATTTAATGTCCTAAATGATTTTTGTGTAAAATATAAAAGAGAGGAGAAGGTGTGTGTGAGAGAGATCTCAGCGCTGGGTATGTGTGTGTGTGTGTGTGAGATTTCAACTTGGTATGAAAGCAGGAAGTTGAGAGGTGAGCTGAACTTTTTGGGTTCGTGTTAAAACAGGACAATCATTAGTAAAAACTCGAGTATAAACTATTATCTAAGAATATATGAATGGATAAGTGAAATTAAACACTCTAGAATATAGATATAAATATTTTAGAACAGGCCATCGAAGTGGAAGCTTTTTTCCCGTGGGGAGAACGGGGGTGTTTACATTTTTGACCCAGCTCGGTGGGGAGAACGTCTGTGCTCGGAGCAAGGTTTTCATAATTTTGAGCTTAAAAGCATGGATGAAATAAACAGGCTTTGAGTATATGCTTTAATAAATAAATTAATGGTTATAGGGGGCTTGTGCCGTCTGTCCGAGTCTGCGGAGTTGTTTTCCGGAGCCGGCACCGGGAAATCACTCAAGCCAGACTACGGGATTTGACTCTTGGTTTTTTAATAAATCTCTGAATAAAAATAACTTGATAAGAAGCTAAACATCAGTTTATAAAGCCTTTTAACTTTACTAAGCTTCGGCTTGGGGCATTCACTCTTAAGATCAATGGTGAATGAACAAATAGATAGAAAAAAAAAATAGAAGTTTGATAAAGAAGGGATTAAGAAATACTATTAAGATAAATACTTGATAACATTTAAATTAGTCTTAATTAAAAAGAAGGCGCGCCAGGACAGTTTTGCTTGTATAGCACACTTTCAACACAGTGCAATTCAGGGTGCTTTACTTATGATTAAAATACAAATGAGCATTTACAGTGATTAAGACAATAATTCGTGTGACAATTAAAAACAAACAAGTAAAAGCAGTTACTCCTAAGCGAGTCTAATTTGGTAAGTTTTAGTTTAAGATTTAATAGAAGAATTCTGAATTCAAAAGCAGGAGTTTTTATAGTAAATTCAAGAATTTGCATTTTTTCACGTTGAACGGTCTAGATGTATTGCTATTTTTATAGTTTTAAGTAAAAGAAGGATTTTTCAATGGATTCTAAAATACCTTTAAAGGACGCTGTTCAGAATGTGTCTGAACAAGCTCAAAAGAAAACCGAAAATTCTCACTAATGATCAGATCTGCGATCCTATTAAAAATAGGGTAGAAGAATTCTGAAGCTCGAGATAACTACATGTAGCTGAAGCAAGCGACAAGATCAACCAAGTTGCAAAATGGAGGACGGTGCAAAAATTTGAATAGTTTAGGAATATGTCCATAGTTGGTTTCTGAAACAGGATTAAATTGGCTAAATAAGAATAAAAATACAAGCTGTATTGATAAAGGACAGATTGAAAAGCAAGTAGATTTTTAATTGAAATAAATATAAAATGGTTAAATCACTAAAAAGAACTAAGTGTATTGATAAAAGATTGCGATGGTCAATCTTTATAAATGTTTAATTTACACATGAAATTAAAGAGACATTTATCAAATTGACAAAATAGAGAAAGGCATTGCATTGATAAAGTATAGAATGATAATGACTCATATATGTTTAAAAAAAAACCAACAAAAAAACATTTTGAAAGTAAAAAAGGGGGAGGGGGCTTCAAGGATGAACAGTACGTGTCTAAAGGTGGTTAAGTGGAAAGTGATAGAAGGAAAGAGTAAGTGTAGAATAGATGGCTAACTGGAATAACCTCTATATCATGGGTAAAAAAGATCGAGCAGTTATGCCTGAGAGATGAATTTTTGCAAGGAGTGAGACGGATGCGGCAGAGATTGGACGGGAGGAACCTAGGCAAGAGAGGAGGAAAAGAAAGCAGAAGGAAGAGCAGAGATAGAATATAAATTAGATGGAAAAATGCAGGAAACATTAATTAAAATAAGCAGGGGAAGAATTAGAACAACAGTTTAATTAGACATATAAGGATTAATGAACATCCCTGTTGGACAGAGCAAACCTACAAATTAGTATATTTTTACCATAACTAATACTGAAGAAATTATTGCTAATATAACTGATTAAAATAAAAGTAAAATAGAGCCCACATAGGCAGTCTGAGTGGAAAAGATATTTGAATTCAGCTTTTGAGGAAGGAGATTAATGAATATGAAAATAAAAAGTTTAAATAAAAGATGATTTGAATAGGCTGAGAGGACCGACTCTCTGTCTGTCTTTTTCTTCCTCTAATTATATATTTTTTCTCTCTTTTTCTCTTTCCCATCCCGCCAACAGAGAACCCCTCAGATAACATTCTTGAGATGTAATTTATGTTCCTGGGGAGATGTGATGGGAGGAGGTGCGTGGGCTGATGACGGATAGTGCCAGGTGCCCGCCATAACTGCCAAAGAAAGAAAAATCGATACAACCAGCGCAGAAGTTCTTCTGTCTTGTGCTCTGCTCCCAAACCAGGGGGGCACCAGTGACTGAATATTTTCAGGGGTGAAGCAGGGGGCACCCTCAAAAAAGAGCACATTTCCTCATGCTGAACTGAACTTTCAAGGACAATATGTGTGAATCCACTTGGCTGGTGTAATATGGACAATTTCTGCTGAAGAAGTGACGATCAAAGGCTGCTGATTCAATGTCAATGTTGCTGAACTAACCACAAGGGTTTCTGTTTTTCTGATCGAAGGTGGCCCTGGTTGCTTGAACTCTGAAACCCCGTGCCTTCCCCTGAATTATCTCCAGGTAAAACACCACCATTTACCGGGAACAAATTTGAAAGTTGGGTGGAAGGTAGAACTGGGCCTATAGCATGGGGTTGCTGGCTGGTGAGAGAGAAAATTTTTATTTACATAGCAAATTCAACACCTAAGGAATACAAAGGATACATTCCTTATTAATGCACAACTGTAACGGTTACTTAAATGATATCTTTATTTTTACGTTTCATCCACAGGGATGTACTAAATTTAAGATAGGATGAATTGTAATGGAACAGCTAAATCAAAAGTAAGTCAGAATTGTATTTGATTTCTATCAGAAAGAATGAATCAAAGTGCTTCACGGATTAAGGTAATTAAAAAGCTGAAATGGATAATAGAATAATTGATAACATTTAAAAAGAGACATAGTAAAACAGACATATAAGTATGTCTTAAACTTGATAAATAAAATAAGTAAATAAAACAATCAATTTAGTTGAACAAGCAAATGGATAGTAATCAGTTGAACTGTAGACAAAAAGTAAAGTCTTGAGCCTGCTCTTGCTTTTAAATCCATCAATGAGGGAGGTGTTTTTGTTTAGTTTTCAGGAATAACAACGGTGTTGCACCAAAATAAGATGGATTTGCTCTTTCCCCAGGGATTATTTTTTAATTAGATGGGTGAAATAATTTCTCAGCACAATACAGTTGGATTAGATTGAAAAGGAGTGGATGTCCAATGAAAGAACACAGAAATCGGGAAGTAACTTTTACCTTATATTTCAATGTTAGATAATAGTTTAGTTTTTGCATTTTAGAGGGTGCATTTGTAGTGCTATGTTATTAAAATGACATACTTGGTTATGTTGGTATATACTCCTCCTATCAATATGGATACTAAATAAGGCTGAGGTAACTGGCAGAAACTAATCTCTAATTGGACGACACATTCTGCAGGGGTACTCAGGACACAGAAAAGAGAAAAACAAACATTATATTATGAGACCAAAGTATTATTAATAAGGGAATTATGATATAGCAAAATTTAATACAGTTGCTGACATTCTAGGCTAATCCTTTTTCAGATTATGACTCTTTTTAACTTAATGAACCACCGGATATAAAGCAAAATCTTTTAATCAAAATAAATGTAATTTAAATAGGGGATGACTATGACAGGCAAACCAAGTCTGTGTAGCAGATTGGTTCAGGGCTATATACAATTTAGGACTTAATTTTTAGCAAATTGATAATGTATGGTTGCAGGATTTAAACATATTTGGGATTTAACGTGATTATGCAAAATAATAAGTAGGTTTAACAATTTTTAATAAATTGCAGTTCGAATTAAATTTTATGAGGCCAGGTTTGAGGATAATTTTTACCTACTGTCAGTACTGTGATGGGAATTTTTTTTTTTTTTAGATCTGTCTGGGTTAAATGGATAGGTGATGATTGATTACATACGTGATGACTTCGGTCAGGGTTGCGGATTTCTTTTGGTATTCACTTGTACGTCTGCATCTTAATCTAAGATCAAAATTGGCTAACATGACTGCGCAGTTGGGGCTTATCGGCGAAAGGCCCTCTAAATTGTTTTGACGATCATCAAGAGTGATCACAAGACCGGATCAAAAACTGTCATTTTTAGATGTTTACAAGTTTATGTCCCCAGGATTCAACAACAGGTGTCATTTTTAGGGAGAATGGTGTCCCAAAAGGGGGTCTCCCTCTCCCCTGAACATAGATCTTCTATTTTACATCATCCACTACCACACACAGTGAAATAAATGTTGTCTTTCCTGGGCCTAACGGGATACAGCAGAAACTTTGTGGCAGTTTATGTATGCCTAACACAACCATTAAGGGAACTCGTCAGGGAGCTAGGCATGAGAAATCTGTCTGCTCCTCTGAAATGGACTCAAGCTGCAGAGGAGGCTTTCATTACGCTCAAACAACGTCTGTCCACAGCAACTGAACTGGTCACCCCTGACTATAGTCTGCCGTTTCATCTGGATGTTTCTGGAACAAAGGAAAGGATGAATGGCGTTTTGTTCCAGAAAAAAGGGGGAGAAAAAGTAGTATAAATGTATGCTAGTGTAATGCTAGACAATATGGAGAGGACAGTAGAACGGTAGTCAAATGCCTGATAAACCACTACATTCCCCAACATGGGTTTTCCTGAAAAAATCAGATCAGACAATGGAACTCATTTCAAAAACAAAGATCTACAAGAAGTAGAGCAAATGCTGGGGCTAAAACACAAATTTGGAACAGTCTATCATCCACAGTCTCAAGGAAAAGTGGAAAGAATGAACCAATCATTAAAAACCAAATAGGCAAAAATCTGTGCACAGACCAAATTAAACTGGGTAGATGCACTTCCATTAGCATTAATGTCCATAAGGAGTTCAGTAAATACCTCCACAGGGTTTACTCCACATGAACTACAAACAGGTAGACCATTTCCTGGGCCCAGTACTAAACTACCTTTGTCTGCAGATGACAATGAGAAACTGTGCAAAAGAGTGTATTTTAACATATTGCAAAGTGTGGTATCTCAGTTTTTCAAACAGGGCCAGGACCAAAGAGGCGAAACGGAGGTCACCAGCTCACCAGAAGTCGAGTGGGCGTTGCTAAAGGTCACTAAGAGAAAGTGGTCAGAACCCAGGTGGACGGGCCCATACCAGGTGGTGGAGAGGACGTCTCATGCTGTTCGCCTGAGAGGAAAAGGAGAGACCTGGTATCACTGGAGCCAGTGCGCCCCCACGGAGGGACCTCAGAGATCCCTCTCTGAGACAAAGAAAGATCTCCAATTAGGTGAGGAGGCCAACTAGTGGGGCAGAATAATCCCCGGCCAAATCACAGGGCTCAGGGTAGTCGACCCCTGAGTCCACAAAGAAGAAGAGGACTGGGACTAGAAGTAGACGACCAGGAGGAGGAACAGAAGGCCAGCCAACGGCTACAAAGACAAAGAGCGAAACCACACTTCCCAGCTGCCAGGAGCCAGAGAGGGGGAAAGGAAGTGCCAGGTTAAGAAGAGCAAAACTTGGAACTATTATCATTTATCATTTTACTGTTTTCACCTCTGCAGACTAAATAATCACTTGTATATCTAATCAACTTTGAAGCAAAAAATGACAACCGCTGGGCTCCACGTGCTTATCGTTTTTTGGTGTATAATCATGGCTGTATTTTTATGGGGACTCCTGAGGGCAGTGGGACTGGCCTAAACAGCTGAAAGAAGGATCAACTTACTTACAGTAGCATAGAATAATTATTACCTGTTACAGGGCCAGAAAAAAACAAAACACACATGATAATTTGGATCACTCGATTGGTCTGGCCGGAAGAAGGCAGGGACGGACAGATAAAATATCACGAAGGGTATAAAATTCAGGAGTGGACCAAGAAATGTGGGACTCCTGGCTTAATATGTTTGGTAAATATAAAAGTTTAGTTCCCTAGCAGTGTTTACAGCCATTATGGTCACGTGCGGATGCTGTTGCATCCCATGCCTACGCGCCCTCCTTAACAGATTAATCACCACGGCCATCTCCCCTGCTCCTCAGGACTCTACACACATGATGATTGCTCTCTTAGGAGAAGAACCTGTGGAAGAGAATGAAGAGGATGAGTTTGAAGTACTTTAAAATTTTTTGAGGTGTGCTTTTCTAACATGATTATGATTTTTGATATGTTTATTTACTTTCTAGCTACTATCGGTATGTACTGCTTTGACTTATGTTGAACTCTTAAGAGAGTTCAAAAAGGGGGATTAATGAGGATTTTTAATGTGATTAAATGTTTTATGCTTGCTGAAAGTAACTAAAGCCTGCAGCTGTAAGAGGAAAAAGTATCTGATATGAGATGTGCTGTACCAGGCTCTACCAAATATGGAGTTGTTTTTTAGAGATGAAGCTGCAGGATCAGGCACCATCAGGCACCACCAGGTACCCTGTTATCTCGCAAGATGTAACTGAAATGTGTGTGTGGGGAAATAAATCAGCAAATGTATTGGTGTGTATGTGCTGTGAGCCACCATGTTGAATGAATAAAACGAGCCTGTCTGCAGAAGAGCTTCAGAACGCTTGGGACTCAGCCTGCTGGGTACAGGTCTTCTCCACGCTCTGCAGAGGTGAAACTAAATTAAGTCTCAGCCAGGTTTTTCTCTACTGAAGATTTGAAGCTCCAACGAACTCCTGAACACGGGGGTGGTTTGAGACCACGACAATTGGTAGGTTTAAAATTATTCTGACAAGTGATATTTATCTGATCTGATTTAATGAGGGGGGGATTTGCATTTGTAAAATATTCTGGAAATACACAGGAATTTGCTTGTGGGGGAGTTGTCTTGGAGTTATGTCTGGTGACCTAATAAATCATACATCAGTCATTACCAGTGGCGGGAGGGGAGAATCACCATGTCCAATAGGCAGTGAAAATCTTGGAGTAAGTCGAGTTCCTTTGATGATTTGCTCCTGTTATTTACTGGAGAATTCAGTTGGTGAGCCTAGGTTTGCTGAAACATATGATCCCGATTCATCCCTCCACTTTAGGAGAGAGATGGGTGCAGTTTCCTTGGAGTGATCAGTCTCTACATTATCAGAGGGCTGCAAGCTGCTGGAGGCGCCGTCTGATTGTATGTTACCTGCAGGCTGAGATGAGGCGCTGGCATTTGGGGTACTTTGTTTTGAAAGTCTCGAAGCACTGTTATTCAAATGGGCAAAAATATTAGCAGCAAGCAGATTTTCGTTGAATAGACGAGTCGCCGAGCCAAAAATCTGAAAGTTTAAAATACTAGTATTTGTGCTGCAAAGTTTTCAATCCCATTTACAGAGCCATCATGAATTATCAGAACCTTAGCTGGGGAGCGTCCTGCTTTATGATGTGGCCAATTCACACTACTTCTTGATTTCTCATGCTGCCCTTGACTGCTCGCGGGGGCTGTGTCTTGCAGAGAGTCTAGCACTCTAAATCTGTTTTTTAGGGGAATTCCAGGGGGAGAAAATAATGAACTTCCCTTAACTTTGAGCTTCTTTTCGTTTCAGAGGCTGCCAATTCTCCTCGAAATTCGAGTTTGGCGTTCTGCCCATTCTGCACCTCAGTGAGGGAATGGTGTTTTTCAGTGCTTTCTGACTAAGGCTAGACGGAAGCGGGCAGCTGTCAGTTTTTTGTTGTTCCTTCAGTGAAGCCGGTAGTGTAGTCTCATAATCATATCCAGCATTAATCTCAAGGTTTATTTCCAGAAGGCTTAGTTTTGCTTCCATATTCCGGAGCTGTTCCCCCAAGGCATTCTGTCTTTGGAGTAGCTTATCAAAGTTCTCGGCTGAGCAGTGTGCCATGTAGTTAATCCACAGTTTTTTGCAGTCTTTCAAAGGTATCCAGAAAAAGGTGATCCGGTCTAGCAGAAAACTGGGCACAAGTGTTCAGCTGAATAAAATACCATGTTGTCAATCCACAGCCTTGCAGGAGTCCTTTAGAAGTAATCCACATGAAAAGGCGATCCTGTTAAATGGTGTACTTCCAGAGACTCGGTTCATAAATGGAGGACAGGAACAATCTGTCTGTGCATTATCAACTAGTAAAGGTTCAGAATGGATCATGGAGGGTCAGAACAGCTCAGATTGGATCTGGTCAGAAAATACTAATTTAAACAGATTGAAGAGAAAATAAATATCAACAATTTCGGGATGGTTGTGGGTCTATTTCTGATTCAGTGACATGGACATCAGATTTTTCTGTTCTAGATGGTTATGGATCAGGTTCTACATGGATCAGGTTCTGGTTGGTTCTGATGTTTATGTTCTGGAAGAGGAAACCTCCACCTGACTGATGGACGCTCACTCTGAGTCTGATTCTTCTACCTAAGATGATTCAAGTTCTCCAGAACCAATACTGATCAATACTGGGTCAGCAGACCAGAACCAGAGGACCAGGAAGTGTCCTCTGGTCGTGCATCAGAACCTTCACTCAGATCTTCATCTTCTTTCTGATCCAATGTCTGATTGGATCAATAATCAAAGATGGATCAACAAGATTATCAGACTGATTAAACAGCCAGCAGAGGATCCTGGTTGGAGTCGTTCCTGGTGTCCTCTGGTTGCACCTGATTTGTCCGTGCTGAGGAGACAAAGAGAGATGATCAGACAGAGAAACGGTCAGATGGAGAGACGGAGACTGGAAGACAGAGAAAAGGAAACAAACCTTTGACGTTGAGCTGGACAGTTTTTACTCTCAGCAATTCTCTGCTCCTCCAGACTTCCACTGTCTTTCACTGTGGGATGTCTCAGAGCCAGACTGTCTCCAGTCTTCAGTGAGTCTTCCTTCTTCAGCAGGTTTTCATTCATCCTGGTTCAGCCTCTGTAGAACCGTTGACACAGAAACAAATCAAGCAGAAACAAATCAAGAGTAACATCAGTAAATACAAACAAAAGTATTATTAACCATTATTAACCATTATATATATATATATATATAAATATGTCATTATATATATATATATTATATATACTATATATATATATATATATATATATATATATATATATATATATATATATATAATGTGTGTGTGTGTTTGTAATTTACATTAAAGGCTTCTCTTGACGCGTTTTAATCTTTTAAACATTTTATAACACTTTATAATATTAATGGCTGAAATGTTTGGTTTAGTTTGTCAATAAAGGTTATTCTAATTCAGGTCACGTCTTGAGTCAGCTATTGGCTAAAGCTAACCAGATACTCACCAGACTGTAGATGGAGCCCAGAACACTACAGCCCAGTCTGGTTACTGAGAGCTGAAGCTGGCAGGTATATCCAACCTCTTTTGAGGCATGTACAAGGTTTGCCTTTTAAAAAAGGGGGATTATATTGATAATTTTGTTTTGGATTTTTTTCTTAACTTAATCTTTACAATGGATGAGAATTTAATTTAGTTTATGGTTGGCTTCAGGATTTGCTTAATTTGTTAGAAATCCAAATTTGAGCACTTTTATAATTGTTGCCCTATGCATATTTTATTTAAGAGTTCCCTTAGCCTGTGTTTGGGGCCTCATCTTCTTTTCTTTTGTTTTTGATTTTATTTATTTATTTTTTCTAACACAGGACTGTAATTTTGTCTTCATTAATTTTTTATTTACGTACTCTTCCCTAAAACGGAAATACTCTTTCACTTTACACCCCCAGCATGGAGGACGCTCGGTGACTTTGAGCATTATCTGGACCGATGTTCCCCATCCAGCAGAGGGCATTGTAGCTGAGCCCATGTGGAGCTTCTATGGGGAGAAAAAATACTGAGAGAAAACTGGGCTAACAATCACAATAACAGCAGAAAAAAATATATCTGGAGAGTGGTAGAAGAAAAAGTAGAAGAGAGAGTCTAAACCTATAGCAGCATAACTACAAATATAGCTCAGGATAACCTAAGCCACTCTAACAATAAGCTTTATCAAAAAGGAAGGTTTTAAGCCTTGTCTTAAAAACAGACAGAGTATCTGCCTCACAGACTAAAACTGGGAGGTGGTTCCACAGGAGAGGAGCCTGATAACTAAAAGATCTGCCTCCCATTCTACTTTTAGAAATCCTAGGAACTACCAGTAGACCTGCATTCTGAGAACAAAGTGCTCTGTTAGGAACAGGAACAATCAGATCTCTGATGTACGATGGAGCTTGATTATTAAGGGCTTTATAAGTAAGGAGGAGGATCTTAAACTCTATTCTGGATTTAACAGGGAGCCAGTGGAGAGAAGCTAAAACAGGAGAAATGTGATCTCTCTTTTTAATATTAATCAAAACTCTTACTGCAGCATTTTGGATCAACTGAAGGCTGTTAATTGCATTTTGTGGATTTCCTGATAATAAGGAATTACAGTAGTCCAGCCTTGAAGTAACAAATGCATGGACTAGTTTTACTGCATCACTCTTGGACAGGATGTTTCTTATTTTAGCAATAGTAGTATTGACGGCATTATTAGTCAGTTCCTACTTTCTCTCCTACTTCTCCCCAACTGCATGATGTGCTGTCAATTCATGCGCTAACTTGTTTTCTCTTAGTCTCTTCCTACAGTAGGTGCTCCTGACCCGCCCTGCTTGACGACCCTGACTAAGATGGCATTCCGGTGGAGGAACGTTCTCCACCTCCTGCTACCAGCTTTTGCATCAGTTCTGTTGCTCTTTCTGTGTCTCTGCTGCCTTCTCCAAACACCAGACAGTCTCGGTAGATGACCGTTTATGCTGAGCCTGGTTCTGCTGGAGGTTTGTTCCTGTTAAAAGGGAGTTTTTCCTCTCCACTGTCGCTTCATGCTTGCTCAATGTGAGGGATTGCTGAGAAGTCACGACGCAATCTTCTGTGGTTCTCTAATTCTTAAATTAAACATTCTATTGTAATATCTCTTCTTGTAAAGTGCCTTGAGATGACATCTGTTGTGAAACGGTGCTATATAAATAAACTGAGTTGAATTGAATTCCAGAGGTGAAGGACGGTTTTTTTTTATATAATATGGGATTTAAATGTCATGTCTTGGTCAAAAATTACACGGAGGTTCTTTACATTATTACCATGCGCCAAATTAATGCCATCCAGATGAGGTGATTGATTTAGCAGTTTCCTTTTTAAAGGTTCTGGTCCAAAGACAACAACTTCTGTCTTGTCTGAATTTAAAAGCAGAAAATTCAGTCATCCAGGTTTTTATGTCTTCAAGACATTCTCGTAATCTACCTAACTGATTGGTTTAATCAGGTTTTATGGATAAATATAATTGTGTATCATCAGCATAACTTTGGAAATTCATACCATGTATGAATATATATATATATATATATATATATATTATATATATATATATAAATATAATATATTATATATATATTTATATATATATATATATATTTATATATCATATATATATATATATTTTATATATATATATATATATAGTATATATATATATTATATTATATATATATATATTATATATATATATATACATAGGGCTGCACGGTGGCGCAGTGGTTAGCGCTGTTGCCTTGCAGCAAGAAGGTCGTGGGTTCGTATCCCGGTCCAGGGCCTTTCTGCATGGAGTTTGCATGTTCTCCCCGTGCATGCGTGGGTTCTCTCCGGGTACTCCGGCTTCCTCCCACAGTCCAAAAACATGCATGATAGGTGAATTGATCATTCTAAATTGTCCGTAGGAATGAATGTGAGTGTGAATGGTTGTCTGTCTCTCTGTGTTGGCCCTGCAACAGACTGGCGTCCTGTTCAGGGTGTACCCTGCCTAACGCCTGATAATTGCTGGGATAGGCTCCAGCTGCCCCGTGACCCTGAATTGGATAAGCGGTTAAGAAGATGGATGGATGGATGGATATATACAGTATATATATTACAGAGAATCAGTCCAAGCACAGAACCCTGTGGTACTCCACAAGTAACCCTTGAGTGTGAAGAAGATTTATAATTAACATGAACAAACTGGAATCTGTCGGACAGATACGATTTAAACCAGCCTAGTGCTGTTCCCTTGATCCCTACATGTTCAAGCCTTTCTAAGAGAATATTATGATCCACTGTGTCAAAAGCAGCACTGAGACCACAAGAGTCACAAATTCATCATCTGAGGCCATTAGAATATCATTAGTAACTTTCACCAGTGCCGTTTCAGTGCTATGATGAGCTCTGAAACCTGACTGAAATTCTTCAAACAGGTTGTTGCTATTTAGTTGCTCACATATTCTATCATATTCTATCATATCATCCACATTCTCAAGAATTGTGGATAGGAAAGGAAGGTCTGTTAGCTACGTAAGTCATCTTGATCCAGGGAGGGTTTCTTAAGTTAAGGTTTAATTACAGCAACCTCAAATTCCTGAGGCACATATCCATTTATTAAAGATACATTCATCACGTCTAGAATACGGCCAGTAACCAGAGGGAACACTTCCTTAAATAATTTGGTTGGTATTGGGTCTAACATACAAGTTGAGGGTTTAGATAAAGCTAATATTTGTGATAATTCCGAAAGTTCAACAGAATCAAAACGGTACAGACATAGACATGGTTCTACAGTTCTCTCTGATACTGCCTCATTTACTGAGGGAGTTAATAATATTTGGGAGAATGCAAATGATTTTATTTTTAATAGAATTTATTTTACTTATGCAGAATTCCATAAAGTAATCACTGCTGAGAGAAGGGGGAATAGTTGGCTCAACAGAACTATGACTGTGTGTAAGTTTGGAAACTGTACTTAAAAGAAACTTAGGATTGTTTTTAATTTACCTCTATTAATGACGAGAAATATGCTGTTCTAGCTTGTCGAAGAGCATTTTTGTAAAGTATTAGACTATTTTTCCAGATTAGAAAGGAATCATTTAAGTGTGTAGAGCGCCATTTTTGTCTCCAGTTTCCTAGTATTCTGCTATAAAGTACGCAACTCTGCATTAAACCAGGGAGCCAACCTCCTATGGCTGATTACCTTTTTTGCCATTTCTTTTGGAGGCTGTCTGAGTCTGAGGCCAAGTTATTATTTTTTTCTCAGCCTGTAGTTCACCAAGAATTTTGTTCAGACATAAAGCAGCCTGATAAACTGGAAGTCTGACGATTTTTCTGTGCCCAAAAACCCAAACACCATGGGCTCCGAAGAAACGTCAATGGCAAAAAAACTTAGTAAAAAAAACTTGTCACAAAAACTTAAGAAGAACACAGTGTATTACAGCTTATTAAATTGTTATTAATATAAAATTTTATTTTTTGTTAAGGGCACTTGGGCATCATGGAGGAAAGTGGAAGGTGCCCCAGCCCTCTCCACCCTTTTCATGTACCTGAGTATCAACATATTTAAAAATGGGAAACCGGCAGATATAAAGACCACAGAGAAAGAAAGTGGTTGTACCCATCCAGGTGGTGGGCGGGGCTTGGTGGACATCCAGGATGTATTCTTAGTTCTGCATCTCTACCTGCAGAGTCTAAAACCTGTTGGATCAGAAATTAACCAGTTGAAACTGGTTATATCTGATCTGGAATCTGTCCAAAACATCCACACTGAGCTGCAGACAGAACCAATCCCTGGGTTGCTTTAATGTTAGATGTTTTTTTTTTGGCCATTTGCACTAATTTAAACTTAGCCAGCAGGGTGCAGCAGAGGACTGGAGCAGTAAGAGTGGTTTTCTATAAACAAATAGTGGAGGTAGAGAGAGCTTTTTTTCTACGGTGGCTTTATTTAATAAATACATCAGATTATTTAAAATTCTGATTTGTTGATAATAAAAATGTTCAAATGAGAAGAACCTAAGAGTCAACCAGTGATCCAGGATGATCTACACCTTCTATAAAGGTTTGGTTGTTTGTCACAAACAAACAACAAATTCACAAATTCTTAGGTGTGTTGCGGATTAAAAAGGGATATATAGGTTTTTGGCTATTAAAAGCCAAAGGACTGCTTATGGGAGTCAATAAGATTAGTAATTTATGGAAATTTGTTTTTTGGCGCACCATCTATTTCTAGGAGTTATTAATAAACAAATATGTATATTTATCAGTATCTTATATTTACTTGCACCTGCCCAGCTAGGGCCGAGGTTAAAACATGAAGGAATGAGTTCTTAGCATGTATTAGAACATAAACCTTGCTAAATGTATGATTACAAAATAAATGACAACAGTGACTTTACATAATGCAAAAGTTTATTTAGAAAAGGAAAAATAAGAAAAACATTTTAATCACCAAACTAGAAAAAGAACACACTACTGATTAAAATAAATGAATAGTTAAAAGTAAAAGAAGACAAAAAGATGAATATGTAATAAGATGAGAAACCATGAATTCTGATGTTCTGCTTTTGGAGGAATCTGAAAGCTTTAAAGGACCAAGGCTTGATTTGCAGATGCTGGAATGAAAGTTAAACTGGTTTACCACTTGTAATTAGTTTTAACAAATTTAGCATCGATTTATGTGTAAACCAACACACAACGTAAGGAAAATGAAACATTCTTTGGATAAAGAGATGTTTGTTTAAGGTTATCTGGATAAGAAGCCATTTATCTTTGGAGAATTACTTCTATTTGGATTGATTACGGCAGTAAATAATGTAATTCCAGAATTTTGATACAAAAAGGAGTCTCTAACACAGCAAATAAGATTAGTTTCTGTTCTTAATCTTCTCTGAACCGATCTTTATTTGAACACCTGATTGTTTATTAACTGAGGGTGACCTGGGCCTAAACACGTGGGCTGATATTAGCTTTAGCTCCGTGTAACACACGTGGGGCGTTTAAGTAGCTCAAATCCATTTATAAGACATCAAACAAAGAAAGGAAAACTCCCGGTTGATTGAGTAGCTCAAATTGCAGTATTTAAAATGACTCTTTGTTGGGAAAGTCTTTTAAAAACCCTGATTAAAACTTCAGGGCGGGAGGCCTGTATTACCCTAACAGATACAGACGAAACTTGAAAAGTTAACAATAAAAGGGGAAACACCTTTATAATTGGTTATCCTAACTAATTTGCCTCTGCCCAAACAGACCTTATGAACAATTAAGCTCCAAGCTGCTCCGTGGTTGATGAAGGGGGTCTCCAAAGGCCGTTAGCCAACAGGCTAACAAAGGATTGCTCTGGTGCCTATCTCCAGCTGTCGATGGGCAGGGGGTGGGGTACACCCTGGACAGGTTACCAGTCCATCACAGAGCAAAAAACCATGCACGCACACACTCAAAGACAATTTAGAGTGACATATTAACCTGACATGTTTTTGGACAGTGGGAGGAAGCTTTGGTACCTGGAGGGACCGGGATATGACTCCACAACCTTCTTGCTGCAAGGCAACAGTGCTAACCACTGCACCACTGTGAAGCCCTAAAATAATATCAAAAAAATATATCAGAAAACGCTCAAATGAATATTAAATAAAACAAACCAAAACTGTTTTCTTCCCCTCAAATCTCAAGTACATTTCCGAACGCTTTCTAAAATGTTTTGCCAGTTTCTTTTTTTGAGTGCTTTGAGCACCCCTGCAGAAACATCAAAGTTTAAATCCACTACCAAAAAAAAAGAAAAATTGGTTGAAACAATTCACTTCACATCTGACTTTGACCATGTTTGGTCAGGTTTTGGTGCACAGAAAACTTGAACAAACCAGCCTCACATGAATCAGGTCTGCTCATTAGTCTGTTTGAGCTTGTTCAGACCATGTGCGCATGAGCACGTCAGTAATCTACGGGGTTTCTCAGTGGTTCCCAACCTGACAAAAAAAAAAACTACTTAAAAGTTGATAATTTTTGTTAAGCAAAATAGAAAATCTTAGTTAAGACAACACTGACAAAAATTTGTTGGGTAGACAAGCTTTTTATGTTGTAAGTGGAAAGCTATAGTTTTTACGGCGCGCCTTGTCTGGTCTTTGAGTTCCTTGAAGCGAGTTTCTCCAGAAACCCGGCCCTCCCTCTTGAAAAGCAGAAAGCCCTGATGGGGGATGAACTGGTTTTTGAGGCTGCTGTGGCAGCAGGACTGACTGGAGCTAGAGGTGCTGTGGTTGGAGGCGCACATGCTGGATGTTAAACATCATAAATAGTAAGACGGGAATAGGGATCAGGTGAGTCTGATTAGGAACACAGGTTAAGTCAATAATCAACAGTCTGAGCAGATGCCTGGAGGCTCTGACAAATAAAGGTTAAAATTAACATAATTTAGAATGAGGAAACTTTTTGTTCAGCTGCGACTCCCCTCATGAAATGTTTCACCTTTGTCCTCAAACCAAGTTTTGGTGATCAACAGAATCTTTTTCTGCAAATGTGAAATGAGTCTCTGTGTTCTGATTGGTCAGCAGCAGTTCTGGTTGTGCAAATCTGTGAATAACACCAATTTCTGATCCATGTTGAACCTCAAAACTGACCTTGATGGAGGCAGTGAGGCCTGCTGTTCTTTAAATGCTGTAATAAGTTCTATTGTGCCCTTCTGGATGGCTCATTGATGCTTTGTTGGAGTTATTTTGGTAGGTCTGGCTGTCTGAGTAATGTACTCCTCTGTACCATGTTCTCTCTATTTGTGGATAATATATTATTATTATTTAAACAATCACAGACATTTAGCAGTATTTTCATTCGTAATGAAAAAAGGTTTTAAAGTTGTACCTTATTCTATTTCTTCTAATTTAAAAATGAACTAATGAGAAATGGGAAGTAACACCTAATCTTGTAGCTACCACCAGGCTGAGACAGTTTGTGGTCTGCTAGGTGTGATTATTGGTTCTGTTCAAGTTCTTTGTTATGTTCTACTCTGTGGTGAAATGTTTCATCAAACAAAAACAGTCTGGAAGCTTGAGTTTCAGAAGTTCTCTGTCAAGGCCACAAACTGACTATTAACATTTGACTAATGTGTTCTCTACAAAGAAATTATTCATTATATTCATTATAAAAGCAGCAAATACATCCATGTTCCAGAGCCCCCTTCAGCTGTGGCTTTATTAGACAATCTTGCAGGGTATGGTTAGGGCAGAGCTACTAGCATCACACAGCCCAGTCCATTGAACATCACAAGACATAATAGTCCATCATTTTTTGGCATTGTACCAGGATGATGCTGTTGTTTTCTCAAAAGTTCATCAAGAGAGAAAAGTTAAGAATGCCTTCTGACATCTGGATCTGATAATTCAGCCTTCAGACAGTCTATTTATGGGTTATAAAGAGTTGGTTCAATGGGAGAGTTAAATAAGACAGACCCAAAAATCTCCATCTTCTCTTACCTCCAGTCTACCTGCCACTAGTTTTATACACATAATTAACGCAGATGTCACTAGTGAAGAACAGATGTCAGGTCAAGTCAAATTTATTTATAAAGAGCTTTACCAAACAGCATGACAGCTAAACAAAGTGCTGTACAGAAAATTGAGAAAAAACTAACAATAAAACTCAACAACAAACAAATAGCCAACATGGAATGAATATGGGGAAAAAGAACAATATAAATTCTAAAAGTACAATATAAAATGCAAAAAAAGCATCCCAACAGGCGATAAAAAAGCTAAACTAAAATAATGGGCTTTCATTTGTCATTTAAAATCGATTACAGAATGGATTGTCTCATCAAAAGTCAAAGGTTGTTCCATAAATATGAAGCAGTAACCATAAAAACATGTCAGTCTCAAGATTTGTAATTTTCATCCATAGTTTACAAAAGCTGATGGTCAGCAGACCTCAATGTGGTGAGGTGGGAGCCTGTAATTGGTAGGTAACTCCATGAGGTAGGAGGGAGTCGGATTGTAAACAAAAAGCAAAATTTTAACTGTATTTGGTATAGAACAGGGAGCCAGTAGCTTGGAAAAATTCAGACCCTGTTCTATTAAGATTAAAGTTCTGGCAACGAGTAATGAAAAGGGCCAAACTCGAGGGGCGGAACCAAGCATACGTTTGAAACTCTCACTGCACGCAATTGGATAACGCCACGACCAATCACAACAATACACGGTGTGACATATCCATAGCTACCAGCGGAGCTAACTGGTAGATTAAACTTTTGCTACATCTAGTCGGCAAAACAGTAAAAACTTCCTTCTTGCAAAGGAATGAATTGAGCGCGGTGTTCATCTTTCAATGTTTACTAAATGATTCTGGACGTCGCAGTGATGTCACCATCAGCTCAGCTCGCCTCTACATCAGATTCACTGATTTTATTGGTTCCCCAGTCTAATTTAGCCAAAACTGGAGTGAAATAGCTCAGGTTTTGTATTCTCTGTATGATCGTGTGTCCGTGTTACGCTGCGTCCACACTGAACGCGACTATAGGGTGCAACACACGCCTAGCTGGTGGCGCTTAAAATGTGTTCACGCGCGAACTGGCCTTCAGCGGAGCTGGGGCTACAGTGCATCTGCGGTGGATTATGGACCGAACTGACGGAGGAAAGAGTGGATTAAGTGTTCGGCCTGGCCTCCGGTAGAGCTGGGACCGCTGCACTGGGGGTTTGGTGAGCTACAGATACAGTCTAGCTACGGCGGAGGGATCCATAAATAGCAGCGAGCCTCTCATAAACACCGGCTCCTCGCCGCCTGGAGAACGTGACCTGCTCACCCAGTTTGTGCCGTGAAGGTCCAAGCTTCGCCTGCAGAAACACCAACTACATTTCTGAGCAGCTGTCCATCTGTCTGCGGTTGGTAAAAGTTTATAATATTTGAGTAGTGTGGGACGTGGATCTGCTACCAGGAAACCAGGTGAGGAGGCTGTTTCAAGGCTCACTTCTAGGCCGAGAGGTGCTTTTACAGCAACAACGGCTCTTTTAAGAGCCACCCACGAACCTCTTAAGAGCATTCCTGTCTACATAGTTTATTTTTTTATTTCTGTCTCTGTATAGCAAACTGCTTGTTTCGTGTAGCTCGGGGTGATTAGCCACGATGTTTATCAGTATTTCCTCCATGTCCTGCTGAGGCTGTGACTCCATGACAGTCACAGGTTCACTGAAACTCTGTCCCCTAATTGGTTGTCGCAGCGCGATTTGACGCTGGAGTTCAGATTTTTCCAACTCGAGCGATAGACGCCATGAGACCGAATGCACAAAATGCACCACATAAAAAGCAGCGCGAATTTTCCATCGCATCTGTAGCGCGAACTGTTCGCGCAAATCAGGCAGAAAAGCTTTTTCACGACGCAAATCTGCTTCTGAAGTGTCGCGGGACCCCAAGTCACGCTTCATAGCGCTCCTCCATTGATTTTACATGTAAACCTGAAGCTCTAGTCGCTCCTATCGCATTTGGTCTGGACACACTGTTAGTCAGAGTGCTGCTGCATTTTGAAACTTCTGTAGACGGTCAAGTGAGGACTTGATAACACCAAAAAGGACAGCATTTGTGTAGTCAAGTCTTGATGTGATAAAATCATAAAAAACATGTGTTAAGAATCGTTAAAGGAGCAGTTTCAGAGTCTGTTTCTGGAATCTGACACAAGATGGAGGACATGTTTCTACAGGGAGGGCATGTGGCTGATAAGAAAGCTGAGACTTGTCTTTTTCTGCCTCATTTCCTTCTTCTGTAATATGGTGCATGTCTGACATGTTTTTACTAATAACATCAGTTGTTGATAGAATGACAGACAGACAGACACAGTAACAGAAGCGACTTTTATTTTACTGCAGCTTCTAAACACATTTATTTCTACCTGACAGTTTGTCAGTAAATAACCATAAGTATATTTAAAATATGGCATGATCCCCCTAAGTGTTTCACGGTAGGCCTATCAATCTGGAACACACTTCCAAAGCACTGCAACACTGCTGCAACACTCATTTTATTTATCATTTTCATTTTTTATCACTGGAACATCTTTAGTTTAGTTTCAGCTTTTATCACTCTCTTTGATCTTATCATGGTAATATAATGTTTATTGCATGTTTGTTTTGTGTTTTCATTGTGTAAAGCTCCGAATTGGGTCTATAGCAGTAATTTTATTTGACAGCCGTACACCTGTTGCCCAGATCAGATGTGCAGGGCTGAGGATGAGCCTAGTAATTTTAGATGAAAGGAGCAGAAAACGACCTGAAGGTCGGCTGTAGCTGAACTATAAGGAGTGTTGCTCAGGTAACAGACAGGGACAACATGGCAGCAACGGGGCTTAATGCCTCAGGTGCAGTGTGGGAATGAGAGCCTGGAGGCGACGAGCTGGGGTCGGGGACTGACCCCTTTTTCAGATGCTGTGAAAACAGGGGTCGCTTGAAGAGCATAGAGCCCTGATGGGGGATGACCTGGTTTCTGAGGCTGCTGTGGCAGCGGGACTGATAGGAGATGGAGGTGATGTGGCTGGAGGCGCACAAGCTGGATATTAAACATTACAAAAGGTAAGAATGGAATATGGATCAGGTGAGTCTCACTAGGAACACAGGTTAAGTCAATAATCAACAATCAGGTCAGAGACCTGGAGGCTCTGACAAATAAAGGTTAAAATTAACATTAGTTAGAAAGAGGAAACATCTTGTTCTAATGGGAATCACCTCATGAAAAGTTCCTCATACCAAGTACTGGGGATCAACAGAATCTTTTTCTGCAAATGTGAGATGGGTCTCTGTGTTCTGATTGGTCTGGAACAGTTGTGGTTGTCAGGCCCGGAGTTGCTAATCGGGAGGACCTAGACATTTCCCGGTGGGCCGGTCTGATATCTGGGCCTCAATGCCGGTTCTACAGCAAGCAGAGTTGTACTAGTGTGCTGAATATGCAACTAGTCAAAAAGGAGTTGCTATTAACAGTATTTACGCACTAGTTTAGCAAAAGTTTAAGGCTGTAGGGGGAAAAGTTTAACTGGTCCCATGTAGTTGCATACTATTTAGCATAGAAAACAAAGGATATAAGGATATAGTTTTTCCCGAAACAGTTTGCCATAAAGTGTCGCTTCACAGCTGCCAGCTTTCATTTTTTCTCTCCGCGCACCTCAACATTAAACGTCAGAGCAATCAGTCAACGGTGTTTGAAAGGTAAAATAGGGTGATGCAGAAAGCACTACTATTATACACAGGAAAGCTCAAACAGACGGCCATACCATTTTTGCTTTTGTGCAAAAAACGAGGACCAAAACAGCTAACTGACAATGGAACAAGTAAGAAAACATGTTTAACTTTCCCTGATAACCACCCTTTGAGTTAATTTATCTAGTCAATGGTCTAGAACCATTGACATAACATGTCATTTTAATAAAAATTATGAAAAAACACCACATAACAGTGAAACTTTGTCTCGTAGCTCCTAAAAGTTAAAAGGAAAATCCAGGATGAAGCAAAATGAGCTCACAAGCCCAAAGTGGGCAGGGTTATTTATAGGGTTAATATTATAAATGAGTACTAATGTAAGGAAGAGCATGGTAGACCTGCTATAACAACGCACACTGCAATGCTAGATTATTCAGCACTACAATGATAAAACTGAAGTGAACTAATCAAAGGCTTTGTAAAAGTTAGAGACTTGTGCTGAGAATTATATATTTTTTTTTTATAGAGAATCAGTTTCTGAACCAGAGTCAGGAGTCCGAAGTGATGAAATGATTTATTTTGTCAGTATAAAAGAAATATGTGTTGACATGCATCCATTAGTTCCAATTAAACACTTTCTATGCCCAAATGATAGTTTGACCTGTTATATTTTTCTTTAAAAGTATGACAATAAATACACAAGGTCCATACTTGAAAGAGAATAGAATGAAAGTAATATAAATTAAGCCTGGATGTTTTGCCAATGAAAATATCTAAATATGTTAAGTAACGTGTTTTCCATGTTAAATGCACTAAAGCTTTACATAATATTATCTTTTATTGTGGCAGGTGCAGCAAATGAGATTAGGGAAAGTAGAGGAAGTGTGAACATGGAAACACTTCTTCGTTTTATTGTGGCCTTCTGGGTGGCTAATAACTCTCACTGAGGTTCTCTGGAGGTCCACTCTCAGAAATAGCTCTGAAACCCTTTGTAGATATATATAAGTCAGTGACTTCCCAGCTGTTCTTAAACATTTTAGATGCATGAACAATACCTATGTTAATGGAAGAAGCAGGGTTCACCTGGGGATGTATTTATTTAGCCCTTCTTTAAAAGAACTATAATATATATTTATGGTAATAATGAAAAGATACAGGTAATGAACATTTTTTTTTAATGAAAAAAATTACAATCTTCATCAGAAACTTGCTCTAGTTATTCAAATGTGACTAATTTTGAATTTAGTGAGGAATTGATATGGATGATTGTAAAGTTGAATCCTAGAAAAAAAACACAATAAAGACTAATTTTTATTACCAAACTATTACTAATTGAAAACTCAGAAACATTTAGCAGCATTTTCACCAGTATTTCAAACAAAGCTTTTAAAGTTGTTACTTTTTCTATTTCTTCTAATTTCAAAGATGAACTGATGAGAAATGGGAAGTGAAATCTTATATTGCAGCTACCAGCAGGCTGAGCCCGTCTGGGCCTCTCATTGTGGTCTGCTAGGTGTTATTGTTAATTGGGTTAAAGCTCCAAAAGACTTGTTATTTTCTACTCTGTGGTTAAGTGCTTCATCTAACAAAAATAGTCAAGAAGCTTGAGTTCTGCTTTTTAGTTTCTGATAAGTTTCCATGACATCTTTATTGACTTGCTCAAAAGGTGTGAAGTTAAAAAAACAATCTGTTAAACTGTACAGTAATGAATGTTTGCTTCATTTTGCACTGAGGGGCCTTTTCCATTGAGCTGGTTTGTTTCTAGACTCTGACTTAGACTTCTTTGGTTTTCCACTGCTCAAGCACCTATGTGAAGTAAGAAACTGCAAACATACAGCTCACTGTTGTTAATCATGTCTTCCTCATCATTGTACATACATGTTTTTACTTTATTTGTGGTATGTTAACTATTCATGTAAAGTACTAAATTCTTGTTTCATTTTGCACTGAGCGACCCATGTGTGGTGAACTCAGCTGTGGAGATGAATGATGATTACAGACCGAAAATCGAGCTACCTCCAACATTGTCTTCATGGATACTGATGTCCACCAGAATTACAAGGTAAACTACAGGTGGAGTCTTTGTTAGGAAACTACTAAGAGATTCCAATATAGCAGAGTAATCTGAACTGCTTCAATACAGATTCTGTTTGCAACTTCAAGTCACAAAGAGGCAATCATATCACAGAGAACCCAAACAGTAAGGTGGGGACTTGTAAGCAGCACCACTAAGCCTCACTCCCTGGTTAATCCTGGAGTAGAAAAGAATCCACAGAAATGTTTTTATATTTAGGAACATTTCTACACACAAGTACAAGATGGTAACTTGTACTTGCCACACACATACCACACAATGCGTAAAATAGTTCCTATGCACAAAATATGCACAGATAGGTAAGTACGGTTCACGATAATCTATGCTCTCTGTGTGCTTGTTTTACTTGTCATGTCAAGAGCTTCAGTTTAAAAGAATGTTGTTACACATACACATACTGTATCCATTGTATAGTATCTGCATACTGTACAATGAAAACTGGATGGTCATACTTATTGGTGCAGCTGGTTGTCAATGTCTTCATGTGTACAGATGCCAGCCAAAGCAGTATCTCTAAGAACACTGGCCACACACATGTCAAACGTGGTGATATGTGCATCTCCAGTAGAAGATCTGGCACAGCTGTGTGCCGACATTGTTTACCATAACAATCTCCTCAACAGTTTGGCACCCCACATTGGGAGACGAATTGTTATGGAAATTTTCATGGAGAACAATGTCTTCCTTCTATAACTAAGGATGAGACTTCAGTCAGGGTCAATATTTTATCTATTTTTTTAAGGCCAGACCCAATACAAAAGCCCCTTTTGGGCAGTTCCTCTCTCCCCTCCTCTTAACTAATTTCTGTCCACACTCAGCCCTGCTTCTGCCTGCGTGTTGCGGGAAGCAGGTAAAATGCCTTCTCATTGATTTCTAATTATCTGTTATTATGTCATATTCCCCTGCTGTGTTTACTAATAATTGTTTAATCAATCAACAGAAATCAGCAGATCAACAGAAGCAGCCAAGGCACTGACACAGGGCGCCCGGCTGAGGTAAGGCTGAGACTCCCACCTCCACCCAAGCACTATATGGAGAGCACCCAAGCAGCCACAGCCGACCACCGCTCCCGAGGCAGAGAGCTCCCACAGAGGAAACACTGGAATATAACAGACACAGGCAGCAACCAATTGGCTCAAGTAGTTAAATGCATCATCTCACCATCACGGCTAAAATCGTTTTTTGAACCAGGGGGTAAACATGTTTATTTCTGCTGTGAAGTTTTCATTTTTAAAATGGGACTCAATGAAGCCAGCCCCTAGTGGATGATGGGGGGAACTGCAGTTTCTGTCTTTCAAGTACTTTGGCTTCCTCTCACATTCCAAAAACATATTAGGTTAATTAGTTTCTCTAACTTGCCCTTAGGTATAAATGTGTGTATGCATGGCTGTTTGTCATTTATGCTTTCTCTTAGTGATTCTATGTTTGATTTTCACATTTACTTAATTATGTGAAGCACCTTGAATTGTCTTGTGTTGAAAGTGTGCTAAACAACTAAAATTGCCTTGCCTTGCCATGTCCTTTGTGTCTCTATGTTGCCCTGTGATGGACTAGCGACCTGTCCAGGGTGTACCCAGCCTCTCACTTGATAAACACTGCAGATAGGCACGGGCCCCCTGAATAGGATGGATGATTTAGAAAATGGATGGATGGCTTAAAACCACCCTCATGAGAGAAAGAGCATATCACGTCTCTGCTAGTAGAAGCTACAGCATGGCAGAACAGAAACAGGCTTGGTTTATTTGTGAACATAGACATCAGCATTACATTTTTTTTATTAATGTAAGAGGAGATGAGGAAGAAACTAATGGAATATGTACATCTCCAGTAAAGTAAGCTAATTATTTGTTTGCAGGCAGCATAAGAGGTGTATTGCTGTTAGCCAATCAGAGGTGAGACATTTGCATGTCATGAATGTTATTGAGTTAGACTCCTGCTTGTGAGACGTCCCCACACTCCTCTGACACAAAACAGGAGAGTCAGAGCATTTATTACATGCAGAACGGCTCACAAGGCAGTAGCAGAGCCAGGGACTTAAAATGGGTCAACAACCTGATAAAGAAAGCTGGTTCTGTTCTGGGGATAACTGTGGAACAACTGGAGATAATGATGTAAAAAAGGATTCTTTATAGAATAAAATTACAAAGATTATGACAACCCTGAGCATCCTATGCACGAGACTAACCTACAGCAACAGGGCATATTCAGTCAGAGGCTTCTTCAGTTTCACTGCAACAGCTACAGGCAATCCTCTCTCCCCACATGGCCCACAACAACTCCTTGAATAATGAATTAGTTGTGACAATAACAGTTAATTTCCCTCTGGGATCAATAAAGTATTTTTGAATTGAATTCAGTCCGGAGACCACAGCAAATTTATTGAGAAAAAAAATAGAATGAGACATCTACTCAAAGATTTGATCAAATCCTGAGTACAAATCCAACATGGATGCCACACACATATTTCCCCTTTTCTCTGTTGGTGAACATGTTGCTACAAAGCTTAAACGAATAAAAAGCCAAGAAGTTGCATATTTTCTGCTTGGATTGCACATGCTACTGATTTCCTGACCTGCTACTGGAAACCAGTTAAATGTGACATCATTGGCTGATCCCAGTGAGGTAGATTTATCTCAGTGTTAGGAAGTCTCTGTACATGTGAACCGGTTGAAGGAAGCTTCAGGAGATCAGTGGTTGGCTCTATGGCTACTCACAGAGGAGTAGAGCACATCTGGGATGGGTTGAATGTCTGGAAACAAAACAAAAAAACACACAAAAAAACACCATGACTGTTAGAGTTGGGACTAAGACACTAAATCCATGATCCATGAACTTGAGCCATGGCAGATCCACCAAAGAAACCAAAGAAGACGCCCTCAGATGAAGCGAGGATAAGGAACTGGGCTCTAAGAGCTGAAGGCTGCTGGAGCTTCACTGCTGGTGAAGGCTGGTTAACATCTAATTTACACTTGGCGCATCCGTTCTGAGCCCGGAGTGAATCAGTGGTAAGGAAAGTTGCAGCATGTAACTATCTTATTATAGTTATCTATAAGAGGATATAGATATCTGTTGGGTCTGACTCATGAATGTTGAAATTAAGACATTGGGATTGTTAAGATCAGACAAATTTCTTTTCCCCCTCGGCGGCACGCCCCTTTTCCCCCAGCCACGCCATTCTAACCAATAGCAGAACTATCCGCTTCTTACCCGTTTGGAATCATCTGAGCGCTGGATGATCTGCTACGCAAGTTGGCTGGGATGGCAATCTATCAAAGACCCCTGCCGCTGCCATGGCCTGATTCTTGGTCAACACAAGGAAAGGGGGGCGAAGTGCCCACAGCCAGCATAAAAAGCGATGGATGAGTATCCATCTTCCTCTTCAAAACTCGCTTTAGAGGGGTTTAGTTCTGTCCACGGAACTGAAAGAAGAGATCTTCCTTCGCAACACATGTTCTGGACTTTTTGTCTTTCCTCCCTGCAACCAAGCCCCTTCAATAGTTTGGCTGGCCCCCAAACTATTTGTGCAGTCCGCGGAACCTCTCTCTCTCTTTTAATTTTTTTTCATCCCCTTTTTGCGCTCCGGTCCCCCTTTCACGTTTTTCCGTCGCGATCAGTTATGTATTTTTCTTCTACACCTGGAAGCTTCCTCTTTAAAGTAAGACTGTTCTCATTTGTTTTTATTTTCCAACCTGGGTGGAATGAATTAGAAAGTTCCCTTGTAATTTTATGCATGCATGATTCTAAACTATAGTGAGTCTGTGTCACTTGAGCGCTCTGTGTTGGAGTTTCTGTGCTGTGTTTGTATTTCTATTTACGGGTAAACTTTGAGCTTTTTGTACAATTGTGTTAGACTAGTTATTGTTTAATAGATAAGCAGTTTTTGAGTTGATTGCATTGTTACTGTCACTCGACCGTGGGTTTTAACAGCGCCACGGCACTCCTCTTGAGTGGCAGGTAGACACAGAGAGTCGTTGCCGTCCTCTTTTTACTCAACCTATTTAAAGTTTATTTGTAGCCAAAGGCTAATCCGGTAGATAAGCGCCACGTGGTCTCTTTGTCCGAAGAAACCACCAAGCTTCTTGCAGATCATAAAAGATCAGCCATAAAACATCCCCCTACTTTTGGTGTTTGCCTGCTTGTAGACGTATCTCGCATCCACGCATGGCTGCGTGATCCAACGTAAGTATCTACGAAGTGCCGTGATGCGCCTAAGTGACGTCATCGCTGGTCGCCATATTGCTCAGGTATACTGGTAGTCTTGACAGAACCGTTTGGTATAAGTAGTGTTTTTATTTTAGTTATGTTTTTAGAATAAATCAGTTAAATTGAATCAAATCTCTGGTATTTTTTATTATGAGTGTGTGTTTGAATTATTCCAAAGAATTCATGTCCTTCAGATAGGATCTTTCTGGTGTAGTAACTAATAATTAATCCTTATAAGGGAGATTATTGGTTGATAATCCCCTTTTGATTATATATAATATTTTGTTTCTAGCCCAGAGGATAGACGGTGCCCTGATTAAATGATTTAAATAATAATTGACTACTAATTTACAGTTATTAGTTAATGTTCTTAACATAACCAGATAGATTATAACAATGATCAATTAATTAATTATTTTTAATTGATAAATTCCCCAACATATCTATAATGGGACATCTATCCCAATAAAGTATAAACAATTTAACAGGCAGAAACCTATTCATTTTTTATTTTTATTTTATTTTAATATATTTAGTTGCATAATAGTTAGTCAGTTAGTATGATTTGTTCTTTAAGTTGTCATTTATATTGATTGGATAATAGACTTTACCTAAGGCTACTGGGTTATGGAGTCAAGGATTACATGGCTTTAAAAAAAAAAAACAGCACCCTCCACAACTAATCCAAACAGAATCTACTAAAACTGCACATGCACTAGACATCTTGGCATATATACAAGCAATTTAATCAATTATGACTATTTTAGCCTACATTGTGTATAAGCCTCTGGAGATATCTGAGGTATGAAAAATTGAAGCAGACATGTGTTTTCTATGTGTTTTTGTGTTCCGGTCATGCTGTGTGATATCAGTCCACCGGGTTTGACTGAGAACATTTGCCGACAGTTTACAATTTGTCTTGTAATGGTCTCCAATGACCTTTTCCAGCCAAGGATGGATCTCTTTCCACTAACATTTGAATCTCTGTAATGGGGAAGTGCTAGTAAATTGTAAGTTGTGTCTACCTGTCTGATTATCCTTGAGCAACCAACACTCGCAAGCCGCAAACACATACAACTGTCGTCACAACAGTTTTACTGACTGTAGTTAGGTGATTTCCTGTACTTATTTTATATACAGTATGAGGTAAGAATTAAGCTATTTAATCTATGTGTGAGAGACATATTGGCTATTTATGAAAATATATAACAAATAACGTCCCTCATTGATTCAGAACGGAACGCCACATTTAAATGACAAATAAGGACGATTCCGTATTTTAAGCGACGGTTGGCAACCGTGATGGACTGGCGACCTGTCCAGGGTGTACCCCGCCTCTCGCCCGTTAACAGCTGGAGATAGGCACCACGACCCCTGGAGGACTAAGTGTTTCAGAAAATGGATCGATTGATGGTTGGCAACCCGTAAGCCTAGTTTATGCTTCTCAGTTTTCACTGAGACAGATTGACGCAACACCATTATCCGTCAACGCAAGGGCTCTCCGTCACCTACGCAAGAACGCAATTTTTTACTATCCATCAACCGAGAGCATATGCCTGTGATTGACGGGGGTACCAGCCCTCCTTCCTCTGGGCCCTGGGTCAGTGCCTTGGCTGCTGCTGCTGATCTGCGGCTGCCGATGTAGATGGCTCCCATGATGGCATTTTCATCTTTATTCATCTTTATCTATCTTTATCAATCATCTTTACTCAGCTTGTTGTTGCTCTGTTTGCTGTTACTTTTATGTTTGTGCGAACATGGGAGATGGGTTGGTTTGGGTGGGTGGGTTGGTGTGTAGTTGTGATGATGGTTTTATATTGGGTCATTTTAATCTGTAAAGCTCTTTGAGAAGCTTTGTAGTTTAAAAAGTGCTTTATAAATAAAGTTTGATTGATTGATATAAGCCCTGAGATGGAATGACGATCGGTCCAGGGTGTACCCCGCCTCTCGCCCGTTGACAGCTGGAGATAGGCACCAGCCCCCCCGCGACCCCTTGAGGAATAAGCGGTTTAAAAAATGGATGGATGGATGGATGATTGATATAAAGAAAGACTTTTGATTATGTTATGGAAAATTTATATTGAGATATTTATTAAGAATGATCTGTTATGTGTATTCAACTGTGATTATAGCTACTGTGTACTGGAGCATGAGTTATTTGTGTCTAGTCTTACTGTATGACAAAGTTTATGTCACATGGAATTGATAGTTACAGTCCTGCGTCTGTGTTCCTATGGAGATGACCCTCGAAGCCCTGGGTTATGCTGACTCTTCTTTGATGAGGACCTTTCCTATCTAGCCAAGGCGCCACGGAGTCTGGAAAACCTCAGTAGGGAGACTTATTAACAGATAGAAAGAAATTAGAACAAGGTTGTTAAAATATTTAAAATGCTTGGGCAGTTGTTGGGAGGCAGTTTAGCTTTACACAACTCTTGGCAACAGTCTATAACACTGTACCTCCTTGGTTTGATCAAACTCAAGCAAAAACAAACCTCCAAGAAATTGAAAGATTCTCTCTCACCTCTTTATTTAAAATGTCTTTGCCATTATTTAAAATAATGTGTTTATTGTATTATTTATATTTGTCAAACCTAGTGTGTTAACTGAACAGACACAGAAATGCTGGGAGATGCCCCATAAATATTTATAAATGATAGTTTAAGAAACAAAATATGGTCCATAGTCCCTGATTCCAACTGCGTTCTCTGGTGTTGAATCCCAAATCCAGCTGGAGAAGTGTCTTGCTTAGTGCGCTGGATGCTTTGCTATCAGCACATATATAAATAATACATATAAATTTAGGCTGAATCTTTTCACCTGCAGCCCGGCCGACCGGCCACATTAATGACACTTCAGACCGAGCCTGTGAAATTTAATTTATGAAAATTTTTTCAAACGTATGGCTGATCCGCCGCTTTGCAGGACCATTATTCAGCATATTATTATTATAGCCAATGTTGCTCTTTGTGCAACAATTTTAATGTTAATGATTCTTTCTTGCCAGCAGCCAGATAATGGTTTTAAATTTTTATTTATTGAAGGGAATATGATGTTTAAAATCTGTTAATACACCACAATGGATATTGTAATGAAACCTTAATCGGATGAATTCAAAGCCAAGATATTAATCAATGTTTTGACCGAGCAATCTTCAAACCCGATTCCAATATAGTCTCACATACAGCAGGAAAGGGCGGAGTTTTACTGCAAAAAAGCTCTCCTGTGGTAAGATTTTCTTCTCCACTTAGCTTGTGTCCAGTGCTTACTTGAGGGGACACCGTCAGTACTTGATCCTTCCTTCGCTGGTGAGAGAAAAGGATGCGAGTTTCTGGGAGATACTCACTCCAAGGAAGATAAAGACTGCTGGTTCGATCAGGTGAATTGCAAACCACTGATGAAACAAACCGCACTGTACTGCCCCTAGACTTGCAGAAGCTCTCTAAGTTTGCAGATCTCCGTGAGGTAGAGAGAGCCAAACTCTTGCATGCGGCCAGATCTGAACCAGCCGGAAGCTGCGTTCACCCACCGCAACACAGCATATGTGGGATGAGAGGCTAAGATGGAAGCTGCGTAAAAAAGTACTCTTTCAGTGAAGGTAGGTTGGAGCTGATTGATATTTAGCCAAGCCAGATAGGACAAAACCGACATTCCAGCTAAAGGTTGCTATCTGCACCCCATCAACAATGGAACCCAGAGCCTCACTGCTAACCACAATACTGTTACCTCTCAGTTACCAAAAACCAACCAACCAACCAAACAAACTGGTTTTTAGCAGTAATAGCTCTTTACATTTTATTAGATTTTATATTTAGTCATTTGAAATGAAGTTTAGCTATTTTGCAGCCACAGTCAATTAGGTTATTTGCCACTTTCTAAAAAACTGACATTCATTGCACTCCAAATGGAAAGCTTTTTCTCCATTGAGCCATAATTTTAGGGTAACTGTGAGACACTGTAACACTGTAACTGTGAGACATGACCTAACTAACATGATATAGGCCCTGTCAAATAATGGACAAAAAAACAGTGGTAGAGGATCTTGTTTTGTTTTTGTACATCGTTGCAGTATCTTTAAAAACATTTTTGTGACTTTCACATAGCTTTCACATACCTCTTGACGTTGTCGATGTGCGACGCAGCTATTTGAGACCCGCCAACAAAGTTTACACAAAAATCTAAGAATTTTACCACGTGGATCATCACAATTTTGCAAATATTTTTTAGGTGGTAATACAAATATCCCACCTTATTCATTGATATCGAATTGTAGCTGCTGCAGCAATCACTCGAGTTTGCCTGCATACTTTAAAGCTTGACACCAGATGCAATGCGGTGCGACGCTATGACTATTGTTGCCAGATTTGATCTTTTTCCCAGTTTCAACCACCATAGTTTTAGTCGGGCATTTGTCAGGAATGAAATCTGGCATCACTTGAAAAATTAATTGCGAGAGAGCGCCATTGAGTGCATCATTTCCTTCACTGCTAGTAGGTTTATTTGGCTTCGGTTGTGGCTCCAACCCCCCCGGCTACGGGTCTGATTCCTTACTTGGCAACTCACGTTAATGTTGGTGTTTGCACGTCGGGAGTGTTTCGGCCATATATCTATGGTTTGAGCGGCATGTTGTTTAGGGCTATTATGGGATAGGCTACACAACGCGGAGACATACGTTTCATTACTTATTAATATTCATTATACTAATCGCCTAGACCTTTCATTTAGTTTGTGTATAAAAACCTGGTCAATAAAGGGGAGCATGGTGGCGCAGCTGATAGCGCAGCTCACCTCACAGCTAGGAGGTCCTGGGTTCAATTCCTGCCGGGGACGCTGTGGGTGTGTTTGCTCCTCCAAATCATCAGCACCCACATCCTGGGTGGGGTTGGCAAAAGTGCCTTTCTGTCTGGAATTTGCATGTTCTCCCTGTGTTCCCTTGAGTAGGTAATGTGAGCTACTCCCACAAAAACATGCACCAGTTATGGGCTATATACTGCCTCCACCTGGCTCACTCCTTAAGCAGGAAGGAGGCTTGAGCTTCAGTGCAGGGCCCTCCTGTGGTCAGCAGAGGTAGAGCAATGCCCAGGACTGTACTTAGGTAGGAACTCTGGTGTGATAAAAATGGGGATAAAACCGTGGGGGAAAAAATCATTAAAAAAAAGAAAAACCTGGTCAATAAAGCTGGTTCTAAGTTTAGTTCAGCCACTGAAGCTAGCCAGCCATTCACCAAAACAGTTTAGCCCTGTCCAGTGACTAAGTGCGGAAGCCAGGAGGATCTTTCTACCTCTCTATATATTTTCAAAAGCGTTTTCACCTCTGAAGTTTTGGTGTTGAGCTAGGTGGAGAACCAGTTGGATACTTATAAGGCCACAGGTGTTATTAGCAGAGTGACCTGGGTGTGTTGTGCCCATCTCTATGCAAATGTGACAACAGCTAAAGCAACTTTGCTGATCATAGCATTTCCCTCATATTTTATTCTGTTCATTATCGTTACACTTACTACTACTGATGTATGTCGAGGATTCATTCAAAATGGAACACGACCTTTGGTTCTGGTGAACTACGGAAAACTTTTTTCCTCTGTCGCTCCTTGCTGCGACATCTTTTGCAGTTCAATTAATTTCTTGTCTTTTGTGATTTGAGTGGAAAGAAACAACTTTCAGTTTTTATGGTTACCTTGTCTTAAACAAACCTCCAGAGGACTGCAAAGCTGCGGAAACATTGAGTTCCTTTAAATCAAAGCAAAAAACACATCTATTTAAAGCTCCCTTTGAATAAGTTATCAAAAATAGCTGTGAGATATTTCAATGTTCTTTATGCTTCTGATGTGTTTTCTATTTTGACAGTTTTTTTCTTTTTTCTTTTTGCTTTAACTGTTGCTGAACGTCTCCAATACAAATACATTTACCAGGCCTTGCCTGCTGTACCTATTAGGGAATTCTGAACTTTTCTGTATTAATCTTTTCTGTAGGAAGTTAGAAGTCATGGACTCATTGCCTTTTTTCTCTCGAAAAACAAGAAACAACAATGAATATTGTGGTTTCATAAAAAAGGATCCATTCATCAACCAGATGTCGTTACCTCTGGTCCTGGATTTCTCCTTCTTCTTGTTGATAACTATCTCTCCATAAGTCACATCCCCTTTCTTTACTGCTGAGTAGACTTCAGTTGCTTTGCTCTCTGTGAAAAGATAGAAAAATCACATGAAGCCACCTTAATGAAAAGATAGTAGATCAGTCAATCTTGTAGAAACAGCAACTTTTTGGATTTTGTTAATGATAAATGTAAAGCAGCAAAATGTAAATTTAACCTTGGAAAATAAAATCCTTTGAATTATTCATCGAGTGTGATATTTAACTTGTCCGTAAAAGAGGAAATAATTATTTTTGTGTCTTTTTAGGATAAATGTCTGACATTTAGTATTAAAGAAAATAATACTGAACAGTGAGTGGCGTGTATTTAACAGTATTCAGGCTTTTTATCAACATGCACAGTTCCCCATTTAGCTGCAGTACAGAAACAGGAAACTGGACGACTGCAGAATTGTTAGTCAGTTAACAGACAAACCACAAACTGTAGAACACATTCCATCTTGAAGAGCAAAATTATTCACTGTTATCTGCTGGAAATAACATCCAGCATTGCAGTCGGGATGATTATTGAAACAGTGGCAGAACAAGCAAAAGAAGTCTAAAGTGGTTGTTTTATGGCTTTTTTTATTTGCATAAAATTGTTTTGACTACAATTTTTGTAAAAAGGACAAGCTTATTGCTAACATTGAAAGGCAATAGGATATATGGCAAGGATAGGGCAAAAACATTAATCAGAATGCCGGACCATCCAATGTCACTCTTTGCGGTCAATGAAGAATCACGTCTTCTGACGGAATGGCATACATTCAGGTAATGCACATGAGCAGCTGTGAAACTTGCATTATTTGTGCATGCACTAAATTAAAATCATTATTTAATCAACTACTACCAGTAAAGGGGAAGGGTTTTTTTTTCAACCTGGACCCTATTTATAGAACACATTTTGTTCATTTACTCACCCACACAAGTTTGGAGCCACTTGAGGAGAAGTGTATATCTAGTCATGATCAGCTTATATCCATGTAATGGGAATTGTAGGGGCAAGTCAAATGCCCCTTCGAAATAAGGCATTATCTGCCACGAAACTCTTGACAGTTTGCATGGAGTACAGGTAACTGAATCAATAATTAATAGTAAAAATATTCCCACACAGGCATCTGAGCATCATCTGAGACTGGGAGGCTTTGGAACATGACTGTTACCGGTGCGACTGGTTAAAGACGCACTTTATAGAGGCTGGTGTGGTGCCAACCTACCAAAGTAAAAAAGTAAAACTAATGTTGGTTATTGCTTTTAAAAAGCAGTTATAGACTAAAGTTTAAGCTGCAGAAAAGCACAACCTAGAGGCTGGTGTGGTGCCAACCACCCATACAAAAGAAGCACGTGTCACACCTAATTCTGCTGCTGAAGCGATAGAAACCTGGATTCAGAGAGACTTCTGATAACTTCAATTAGAGAATTGTTCCCTGATTTCAAAACTTTTCCTGAAGGGCATCTTGTAACTCCACAGATAGATAGATAGATAGATAGATAGATAGATAGATAGATAGATAGATAGATAGATAGATAGATAGATAGATAGATAGATAGATAGATAGATAGATAGATAGATAGATAGACAGACAGACAGATAAATAGATAGATAGATTGACCTAGTGACATAGATGGAAAGAAAAATGTATAGATACTGATCTATCTTGAATCATCATTCTGATGTAATAAGGAAAACTCACTAAAAGTAAAAAAAAAATTAAGAACAACTCTGTGTGTGTAGGACACACCTGATGTGTGCTAAAAATGCTGATTTATTTAGTGTAGTTGACTTCAAACTGCGCATGACGCAAACTACTTCATAGTGCAGGAGGACGAAGAACACGGATGTTGCCAAGTGTGAGGATTGTTGTGGTAGAGACTTGGACAAATATACCATTACAAATAGGCAACTAGTCATCATATCTTCTGCTCCATGAAACATGTATTATTGATCAGCAGGCCACATGTAGTTTTTCAAGGACAGATGGTGGTAGACTTTGCAAAAAGGATGGAAATGGCTGTTATAAATTTTACTTTCTTCCAAAAGAGCCAGGAACACAGGGTGACTTATAAGAGTGGAGGTAGGAGCACTCAGGTGGACTACATCTTATGTAGACGTGATCTGAAGGAGATTAGTAACTGCAAAGTAGTGGTGGGTGAGACTGTAGCTAGACAGCATAGGATGGTGGTCTGTAGGATGAAACCGGTGGTGAGGAAGGAGAAGAGAACAAAGAAAGAGCAGAGGACCAAGTAGTGGAAACTGAAAAAAGAAGAGTGCTGTGAGGTTTTCAGGGTGGAGCTGAGACAGACTCTTGATGGCCAGGAGGTTCTCCCTGATGACTGGACAGCTACAACTAATGTGTTCAGGGAGACAGGTAGGAAGGTACTTGGTGTGTCATCTGGAAGGAGGAAAGTAGATAAGGAGACTTGGTGGTGGAAAGATAAACTTCACGAATATATACAGATATATAGGGGTGGCAAAAGCCAAAATGATGACCTGTATGCTAGGTTGGATAGCAAGGAGGGAGAGAATGATTTGTATAGGTTGGCAAGGCAGAGAGACATAGATGAAAGGATGTCTTTCACAATGTGAAAAGACATTCATTTGAATAGTCCTAAATGTTATTTAGGACTATTCAAAGAAACACTGATTTGATTTGACAAAATATTATTTAGGTGCACATAAATAGAACTTAAAGTTTCTATTTATATGGTCCTCTAGAATTTAGAGGGCCACATAAATGACTATAGTGCGCCGGATTTGGCCCCCAGGCCTTGAGTTTGCCAAGACAGAATACAGGAGTGTAAATGAGAAGAACACAAGTGGAGCGGTGAAGTTACAGGGGGTAGAAGTGAAGAAAGTAGAGGACTTTAAGTACTTAGGCTCAACAGTTGAAAGCAATGGAGAGTGTGGAAAAGAGGTGAAGAAGTGTGAGCAAGCTGGTTGGAATAGGTGGAGAAAAGTGTCAGTTGTGCTGTAGCGATCAACCGATATATCGGCCCTGCCCGGGCCCTTTATTTGCATTTTTATGTGTATCGGCGTTGCTGGAGACAAAGCAGTTCACGCGGAGACCATGCACAGCCCTTCCCTCACTAAAAGACTGCTGGAAGCTCTTCAGGACAAAAGTAAGGTCTTCAGGACAAAATATTGCCATACACTTTAAAGGGAAAACTTGTTAGGTGTGATTGCAACTATAGCTAAGCATTTTATTTGGCTCCAAATGGAAAACATGAATGCCTAATGCCTGCATTTAGGGAACTGCAAATGGTTAAGTTGTAGGCTATCTGTATGCATACGATAGCTGTTATGAACACTGGTCACAGGATTAAGTGATTCAGACGTTGTTCCGTGGTAGCTATTTGTGGGAGGGTTATTCAGCGGCTGCCTGGCTGAGGTTTGAAGTCCAAACTTTGATGCGTGTGCTTTCCCTACTTGGAGCTTAGCGGAGTTGCCATCGCAGCAATTCAAGAAGAGCTTTAATGATGAGAGATATGTTTTCTCTGTTGTTGAATATTAATTTGCGTTAACGTTTATCATGTACGAGACATAAGTGCACTGTGTAGGCTATGGATTACTTGTGTTTAGAGTCGTTTGCTGTCGTTATCATTATCAGTCAAGTTCAATGACGGTTGAGCTTTTCAGTCAGCGACAGTTACCAAATAGAAGTTTGTGTGTTTAGTTTGCGTGTGTGTCTGTGTCACTCAGTGGGACACACGGATCACAGCGATATGAGAGTTCTGCGTGACCATAAGGAGAGCTTTTAAAACATTGAGATATTGTGACAGTTTGGAGGTCCCGTCACAATGGCTCCAATTGATCATGTGCCCTGGCTGCTTGGCCCTTTCACCCGGGAGTTGTGGGATCGAATCCCGCCCGGGCCCTCATTGTGTACCTTTCCACAATATGATGTTTTTTATGTTGTTGAATATTTACACCTTTTAACGTTGATGCAGTTTAGAACCGAAACTTGAAGAATTTGCTGCTTAATGTGCATCTGACATCACCTTATTTTCCACTGCTCATTGAAGTTCTGTGTTTGAAAAATCTGGAAACTTCTTTTAAATTTTCGCTAGACTTATTAACTAGTGTGTTTTCTTTGCATACTATCTTTGCATACATACATCTTATATATGGTCATTTTAATTTATATAGAAACATTGAAACCATGCAAGTCTTAAATTGCAAATCAAACAGCTACTTTTCTCATAGTTTTCTTACATTATTTAAATGTGATGAAAAAGGAAATTTTTTGATGACCTGAATTATGTTTTATTATATCTCCGCAAACAACGCATCATCAAGACTGTGGCTTGTTGAAGTTGATGGAAGCCTTTTACGCTAGCACAGTTAACCATACGCAGTGCACCCATCCATATAATGCACATTGCACACATGATTTGGCTGATATAAATGTAAGATGATTATAGAAGTGACACTGATCTGTATTTTTGATTATTCTTTTTAAAGAAATGGCAGAGCCGAAAACAAATCCTATTTTTACTATTTGTTAAATATTGTTTTAAAGTTCAATAAATGTTAAATTGAGACTTGTAACATTTGTTAACATCATTGTTTTTATGATGTAATTTGAGGGAGCAGAATCAATATCGGCTCCAAATATCGCCTAGGATAATTGGAAGCCCATATTGGTTATCAGCTAAGGCTGATGAAAAAAAAATTGTTAACCGGCATCTATACTAAAAAAAATCAATATCGGTCGATCCCTAGTGTGATGTTTAATAAAAAGGGTTTCAGCAAGAATGAAGGGAAAGGTGTACAAAACAGCAGTGAGACCAGCGATGTTGTACGGTCTAGAGACAGTACCAATGAGGAGATAGGAAGATAGGAAGCAGAACTGGAATTTGCAGAACTCAGGAATGAGTACATCAGAGGAACAGCTCATGTTAGATGTTTTGGGGATAAAGTCAGGGAGGCACAACTGAGATGGGTTGGAAATGTTGGGAGGAGAGACGACAATTACATTAGTAGGTAAGGATGGAGCCACCAGGCAGGAGGCAGAGAGGAAGACCAAGAATCAGATTTATGGATGTGTTGAAAGAGGACATGAAGTCAGTTGGTGTGAGGGCAGAGGATGCAGAGGATAGGACTAAATGGAGACAGATGATTCGCTGTGGCGACCCCCGAAGGGAAAATCCGAAAGAGAAAAAAAACAACTTTATTTCTGTTTCTAGGAATATTTCTCTTCTCCTTTATTTATAAATATCTGCTAATAGAACAGCTGGTCTGGACATATTTTCATTACATCACTATTCTCATGTGTTTAATCTGCAGCCTGTATAAACTTGGGTGGTTGTTAGATTCAAACATATCATACAATGTGTAATGTTTTATGTTTTGTTTTATGAAACAGATTGTAGCCTGAGGAGATCAATGCTTCACGATTAGTTTATCTACTAATCAGCTTCAATTATCTGACAACATTAACTGAAAGGGGTTTTATCTGAGTTGTAAAATAGACAAATTAACATCAACATCAACACTGGACCAAGAAATGTGTGAAGGCAGATCAGAGTAGAGATACTATTGATGGATGGGCCCATAACTGCTGTGAAATCCATAACACAACACTTCTCTCTGCTGTCACTACATGTTGGTTCAGGAGGACTGAATGCTGCAAGTCAATGACTGGATGTAATTGGCTGGGATTCCTTAGATAGAAAACTTTTAATAGACTGGAATGTATGTACAATTAAATTGAAATTACTTTTCTTATAGTGTCTTGCAATAACATATGTTATTAATTGGTGCTGTATATATAAACTGAATAGAATTTATTGAGCTATTTGTATATTTTTAGAATGAAAATGGACACAATCATCTCCCAAACCAACTTCCAGCTTTTAGGAGATGCTGTATTCTAGAATTGATGACAGAAAATGTCTGTATCTTTCAAGAAGAGCGTGATTTTTCTGTAGGTGACTGCAGAACTCCATCACTTGCAGTGGAGTAAAGTTATCGTGGACCCCACCTTTACAAACAATAAACCCCGTTGAGGACTCCGGCGTCCTTCTTAAACTGGAGTTTTGTGGTGAAGGAAAAGAGTTCTCCTTGCTGGACAGATTCTGGGAGTCTGTTGATGCACTGAAACATCAACAGATAAAAAACCTGAAAGACTCCATGAATAGAGTTTTCTGTCTGTTATTAAGAAGAGCGCCACACTGCTCGGTAATTTGTTTTTTAAAATGCTGTTTTGAAGAATGTTCACTCTCTACAAACCTCACTTTAAACATTAAAGTTTAAGGTTTATTAGCATTTTGAATTGTTGCTGAGCTCTGGAGTCAACCAGCGATACAATTAATCCTAAATGGTAAATGTACTGAACTTATATAGCGCTTTTCTAGTCTTACTGACCACTCAAAGCGCTTTACATTGAAGCCACATTCACCCAATCACACTCGCATTCATACACCGACACGGCTCGGTAGGACAATGTAGAATTTGGGGGTTAAGTGCCTTGCCCAGGGGCACATCGATATGTGACTGGAGAAAGCTGGAATCGATCCTACGACCCTCCAATTGCAAGCCAACTACTCTACCACTGAGCCACAGTCGCCCTAGCAAGAAAACAACGACTTGTTATAACCCAGAGAATCACAAATATGATTCTATAGAACATCAATACATATTGTTTATCAGTCATAGTAGGAATATTAATACTACATATTGATACTGGCCCAAATGTTTACGTAGCTGAATCCCTAGATTTAATAATATAGATCCTTAAAGGCAGGATTTTATGGGATGTATTTATAAATGTAGGCACCCTGTCAATGTTTTTCTAACTTGCTGAGACATCATTCCCAGATCTGGGATCAGATCAGATCAGACTCATGAGACAAGCTGAAAGCAGCAGGAACCAAAATAAAAGGGTTTCAGTTCATCAGGACCGGGCGTTGTTCTCTGAAATCATTACCAGACGACACAAGATGGAGACCTGTAGAAGTACTGGTCCTCAGCTGTGACTATCTAAACAGTCGTTTTTATACACATGAACACTTTCATAGTAACCTACATTAGGACACTGCATTACCTGTCTTTGGTTTGGTTTTCTTCTGTGTCCTTGTGGTTATCTTGATGTCGCCGTAAGTGATTTCATCCTCTCCTCCTCCTCTGTTGTCTGTAATGAACTCAAAGTAACATTTAAGTTGTATCAGGAATGTCTGGAAGCTATCTGTCTATAAATATAATCATGATGTTTTTCTCACCTTTAGGTTTGCTGTGAAAACGTCGCACCAGTACAACCAGCAGCACCAGCAACACCAGGAACACCAAACCAAAACCAGATGCGATAAAAAGCAAGAGATGGTTGGGGTCTCTACCTGAGTTTGTAGAGACACAGCAGTTGCTGGTGGAGCTTCCTATAAAGAAAAAAAGCTGCTTAATAACTGTATATGGTACACATGAACACTCAGACAGCTGAAGGATTGATTTAAATTCTCACCAGTGGTAATGGGTATGGTTAGGGGTGTGGAGGGTGGAGAGCTGGTTGGAGGTTTCTCTACAATAAAACAGATAAGATGAAAGGCTTGCCTGATTGTGGATTCTCAGATATTATCAATGAGGTATATTGTTAGGGGATGACCTCTGACCTTCAACAGAGATCAAACTGGATGGAGACTCTCCATGACCCCTGATACTACACCTGTAGAGGCCTTCATCAGAGCTGGTCACCTGGTGGAGGGTCATGTGACCTGCAGCCTCAGTCCTGATGAGGGAGCCATCTTTATAGAAATCAGCAGCTGGGAGGTTGTAGGGAGTGGTCTTTGTCTGACAGCTCAGAGTGACGTCATCTCCCTCCATCACAGGGAGGACAGGACTCTGCAGGATCACTGATCCACCTCAACACAGAGACAAACTACAGCATTTCATCCATTTCCACACAGCTTCATCAACACTAACTCATCACTCTGATCTTACCAGTGATGCTGAGCTGGATTCTGCTGCTGGGTTTTCCCTCTTTGGGCTCACACCAGTAGACTCCAGTATTATACTTGCGCAACTTGGGGATGTTACAGGTTTGTCCAATTGGTTTTCCCCATGAACTGCCACACACTGACAACTTTCCCCCCTCATCTTTCCTCCTCACAGTCCATTCACCAGAGCTGTTGTTCTCCTCACAGATCAGAGTCACATTTTCTTCTTCAAAGAACTGAAATCTGCTGGGACTCAAAGTCAGACGAGCTGGAAGGACTTTATTAGAAAAGATAAAAGATGTCTCTGTTATTCCAGCTCTTGTTCTTCATTTGTTCTGAAAAAATACTGATCCAGAAAAGCTTCAGTCATTTAAAATATTTTGTCATATTGGGATACTACAAACCTTGACCTGAAGTCCAGAATAGCAGTGAGATCAGAACTGAAATAAAAAGACAGTTTTAGGATAAACCTTTAAACACAAAACATCTGCTGACATGGAAATTGGGTTCTCTACGTTCAAGGGATGCATTTATATAGCAGCCAGCCAAAGAAGTATTTGTACAATTTTTCTGTATAAATGATCAATTTATAAGTAGGTTTATTTTCCATCATTTGGAAATATTAAAGCTCATGTGGTGACCCGCAATATTAATAATCATAATATCATTGCATAATTAATAATAATATAAAAGCTCTAGTGGTTCTAACGGTTTCACTCTTCTTATTGTTCAATACATTTACTCACAGTTTTCTGTTTTGTGTTTGATTACTTGTCTAAGGGCTTCACTGTGCTGCTGTTAGTCTGGATTTGTGATAACAGCACTACATCTTTAATCACATCATATTTATATGAACCCCAAATTAACTCATTTTAATATTCTGACCTTAAATCTACAGACTGTAATGGCCAGCGTTTTCACTCATATCCGCTCACACCAGTATTAGTTAAAGAAAAACCAAGAATAGTTCTACTTACAGAGCAGACAGTGTGGAGATGCTTCCTTCATGGCTGCTGTCACTGACTGGACCAGTTTAGTCGCTGTGTGTTTGAGACAGAAGTAGAGACCGCCCTCTTCCTTTTCACGTGGGCCTTTTTTATTCTTACATTTTTTTTTCTCCAAAAATGTTATAACAGACAAAATATGATTCCTTTTTAAATATGTTGCAGGTTGAAAGTTAAAACACGCACATAAAATGGATCTTATAGATCTTTAGAGTATTATTCCTGAATGAAATTTAAGGCACACATATTATATTAGCACATGATATCATAATAAAAAAGAGCAGCAAACAAAACTTTAGTACAGCTGTCTGCACCCTTTACCATCCATCAACCTGTTGTTAAGAGGTGCTGAGTTGCTTAACCATTTAGCCTAACAGTCATATTTCTGTGGGACAAAGCCTGAGTACCCGGTAAGACCCCATGCGTGCACATAGAGAACATATAGAAGCACATGGGGCTGGAATTTGAACCCAGGAGACACAGCAGCAGTGCTACCTGCTTAAAATCCTGTCCTGATCTGCTGAACACTGTGTTTATTATAAAGTTATCTTGCATTAAGTGTTGGGGTCTTTAGTTTCTGAGATTTTCATTCTTTCCTGTTTTGGTTCATGTGGTCATTTCTCTTTTTCCATTTGACTTCATGTTTCAGTACTTTATGTTTAGTTTCTGTTGCTCCATTCAGTACTTTAGATCCCCTCTGTTGTCTGGTTTTTAATCAAGCTTCTCCCACTCTGCCTGTAGTCTCCATCTGTGACATTTTCTCAGTAAACATTCCAATGAAATAAGATATTTTCAGTTAAAGTCCAAAGGTGTGTTATGAAGCCAGATAGGTCAGCCTAGGTAATCAGTTTATGTTACCAGTAATTGTAATTAAATAAAATATGAATCCAATCATATACTATTTGAAAAAATACCACTTGAAAAGTAAAGTCAAATAGGCAGAGTGGTTAGTGATTCATTTGTGCAGATATTTGTAGGTAAAATTATTGTTTGTGCTGCTTTGGTTTTTGAGATATTAAACTTTATTTTATAGATCATTCAAAGGTCACCATCCCCCCAGACTGCTCCAAAACAGACCAAAGTGGTCTACTTTGTTAGGGGTTAGTTTGTGCTGATTTGTGCAGGTAAAATAATAATATTTGCTTCTACGGTTTCTGAGATATATCGATTTTAATTCTTAAGACCTGCGCTATATAACACCAATGTCTGTGGCAGTTAATTTCAGAAACTGTGGTGTTATGCACTTTTGTAGAAGTCTGTCCATTTTTTTAGGCTTGCGACATATTTAGTTTTATGAAGGTTTTCTGCTTCAGTACATTTTTGTAAACCAATCCAGTCAGCGGAAAGGTCGATATTTCTCGTTACCAGTGCAGAAACGAACACAACGTGGGCTAAAGTCGTTGTTCTGTGGAAAAAATGTTATTACATGTGAAGTGATTTATTTATACCTAAATTATTATCTTACATACCCAGTTTGTCTATATGATTTGGCTTTTAATTATATATATTCATTATTATTATCGTAGCTGTCTCATAATCTTCCTGTTTCAAGTATTATTTTGAGTATGCTTTTTGATAAGTTGCCACTACATATAGAAAATTGAATATTCCACAGCACCTAGGCCAGGGGTCTTCAGCCTGCAGCTCTAAAGCCACTTGTGGCTCTCTGGCCCCTCTATTGTGGAGCTTATCTGACCAAGTAAGATATGTTTTTATTATAAAGATAACAAGAAAAGGTCTGTTTTTATTTTTTAATGAAATATCTACATTTACTATTTAAAACACAAGAACACAGAATTTACAAGGCCTTTAAAAGTAATGTAATGTTTCTTAGCTTCATAATTATGTGCTGTAAGTTTCAAGTTAGTTTCCCATTTTTCCTAATTTGCCATTTTTATGGGAAGGGCTCACTTAACTTGTTTCATTTTAACAAATACTTTTTCCTGTTGTAAAGGTTAGATAATTCCTTATTTTCTAAAATCCAAAGATAAACATTTTCATTTCCATAGCTTTCATGATAAAACTCATTTTCAGGATATACTGTATATAAGGACTTTTTAAGGATCTAGACACATTTTGTAGCAGCAGGGACAAAGTGGCTCTTTGAACGTAAAAGGATGCTGACCCCTGACCTAGGCCATGAGATCAACACAAAACAAATAAAGAAAAATTATTGATAGAAAGATGGAACGATTAATTTCAAGAGTCTACGGATGAAGGTGACTGGGTGTGCAAATATACATTAGACTGACAAAGAAAAGAGTGGAAAAAAGATTTAATTTTGAAATTTGACTTTATATTAAAAGCTGAACTTACTGATAACACAAACTAGCCATACTGATGAGCTGAAGCTGTAATTAACTATATAAAACAGAAAAATGCAGGCAACAATCATACTGTGTATAACAAAACATGGGGTTGTATTTTTATCTTTTCAGATTCTCCTGTCACTCTATTTCCCAAGTGATCATAGAACTCCCTGTTGTAGCTGTGAGTAATTGTCCCCGTCCAGAGCTCATTTCCTGTGGTGCTTTCTTCTGTTTTAAGTTCTGATGGACACAGAGACTGATTGGAGATTCGCCAGAGGCAGGGAGACTCTGGTAGGCCGAGTCCTGCTTCCACAGCAGTGACCAGATGAGCCATGCCAGACTCCTGGAGGACAGATATGGCAGGAGAAACAAATGGCACTTCCCTTGTCATCCCTTTGCTGAGGTAGCAGTGCTGTGAAGAGCATTGTTGTGTAAAATAAACACTTGATATGTTTCTCATTGTCTTAGCAATTATAGCAGAGATATTGCACTGAGCATTGATTTGGAGCACACTGGACCTCAACATGACTGCTTGGAAAATGACACTAAGCGGCTCTGACCTCCTTCTGTAGGTTTGTTGGGCCATGCCGTCTGTGGCAATGGCACCAGCTGGGTTTTCACAGGCTTTCAGAACAACATTTTGAAATGTGGAGCTATCAGAGAAGGCACAACTTAAGCATTGAAAAATATGCATCAGATACACAGGTATTGAGCACAGAGATTGTTGATTCCCCTAATCTAATAGGCTGATGAAGGTTTACATTTTTTAATAATCCCACCTTCCCTCTTTTGGCCCCAAAGATTCCTCTGGATTGAGCCACTCAGTATATGGAGAGAGGTAGCAAGTCCTGCTCCTTTTTTTTGGGTGGAACAGCTAGGCCCCTTTAGTTCTCAACTGCATCTTCATCAACCTCATGAATGTTTGTAGCAGCATAAGAGCCAAAAAATGGGTGTGAATCCATTTTCATTTTGTCTTCTGCACTGAGCATATTCATGGATCCAGAACTAGTATCTGCGACTGTCAGTGATCCCACTGTTGCCTCATCTTTGGTCTTTTCTTTGCAGAACAAATCTGCATATTTCCTTTGATGAAGGAAAGATGACAAGCGATAAAGTGATTGACTTGAACAGGCAAGTTTTCATGTTTAAAAAGGCCATGTTTAATGTTTCTGAACTCAGTTTCAACAGTGGCTAAAATTGCTGTGTTGATGGTCCTTTGGAAGACAGAGACCATTATTCCTGCCCAGAGTGGCAAGTAACATGCCAGTCTTGTTATATGGGGAATAATCATGGGGAGAAATTAAAAATTAACTCTATCCCCATTTACTGCAGCAAGTGACCTGCGCTCCTCACATATTTTTGTCACCCGCTGTCGTAGGTCAGACTGAATCTAATCAACTGAATCCACTCTCTCACTTTCCTCTTTCTGTTCGTCTGGAATGATGATGGAGTCTTGAGCATTTTGAGCTTTCAGGTATTGCACCTTTCTGATGGAAGAGGAGCTCCAGAACTGTCATCACCTTCTGCCTCACTGAGGGCCACAACCATGATAGAATGTAGGAGCTGTCTTGCATGATCCAAGTGTGACACTGTGAGGGTCCGGTCACAATCTCCGATTGATCATGCACCCTGGCTGCTTGGCCAAAGGGACATCCTTTTGGCTGAATGGTGTGACTTTCATCCGGGAGTCGTGTGATCAAATCCTGCCTGGGCCCTCGTTGTGTGCCTTGCCACACACTGAAAAAAAAGTTCTTTCAAATTACTAAATTGGATTGTGTACATTGGTTCCACAGGACCAGAATAAATAAATGGGACATAATTTACCCTCTTTCTCCCAAGTAAAATTAGTATGTTGTGTCATGGGAAAATTTCTATTGAGAAGTTTATTTTGAGGAATTTTTATTAAGAATGATCTTTTCTGTGTATTCTTACATACTGAGAGAACTGTGTGCTATTTAGGGCTGGGACGATAATCAATAAATCAATTAATCGCACGATAGATGATATGAACACGATGATTTTGCCGGCCTCAATACATTGCATGTATTTGTTTTCCTCGTTTCTCGCCTCCAAACACGCTGGATGACAAGATGGTTCACTCTGTGAATCGGTCTCAGCACCTGGATACGTTATTGACTTAGCGGGATGAGATGAAGGGAGTAAAGCATCCTGACAGTCATTTAGGATCTTTGTATCTCTGGGAGGAAGCAGAGGGGGGGTTCTGTCAGGTGGCCGAGAGGAATGCTGTTCTGGTCGGAGATTTTATCTCTTTATACACGCGAGTTGTAGCTGACAACCGGTCAGGTAGCAGCAGAGCAGCAAAGTCGGCAGGACCGAGAAGCTGCGGCATCCAGAGCAGGAGACGGCTAGATCAGGCTGGAACACTACAGAGTTGGACTCTAGACAGACTGGATGATCGCTGGTTAGATCAGTACAGGTGTGAGGAACACAGCTGGAGGCATGAATTAATTAACCCGTCCTCACCCTCCACCGATGGTAATGGAAAAAACACCATATTAGGCCGTATTGACACTACGTATTTGGGTCTTATTATATTGATATGTTTTCTCTACTCGAGATGTTTCTGGGTCTAAATTGATCATTGTTGAAAAGCGGGGTAAAAGTCTCTTAACCGCGGTCTTCTGGCTGAAACCGGCTGCAGCCTACATTAGCTTCAGTTAGCTCCCGACTAGCTTCTGACTAGCTTGTAGCTATGTTTGCTTGGAGCATCAACCCTCCGCCCCCAGCCTCACAGCGCCACTCTCAGCTCCACCTCTTTGCCCATTTTTGGAGTTTTGATGAGTGACGAGGCAAGTGCGGCGGACAAGATGGTGGCTGTGAGAACCGCCCAGTTGGCTTCATTTTTGCTCTTCAGAAACCTATGGGTGACGTCAACGAGGGTTTGTCCATTTATATACACAGTCTATGGCTTTAATGTGTGAAAACATAATGGCCATACAAAAAATGTAGCGCTACACATACCTCGTTGGGAGCCTATGGTGATTCAGCAGTAGCCGCAATGACCCATGATGATCCGTGGTATTCCAGCTTGTTTCCCCTGCTACCTACCACTAGCCCAACTAGTAGTTGTTTGTCAACTGGCGTCAGCTCCAAAGATGACAATTCCAACATACCATACCTCCTCATTTCCTATCAAAAGCATCGAAGTTCTAACGAAGCTCTCAAAAAACACAATAAAGAGCCAGGTTTGACAGTATAATTTTGCAGCTGTAATGTGTTGTAAGATTTAATCCCCCCCCAAAATGGCTCTTTTCTAGCATCTGCCCAGTCCTTATAAGATACTCTAGACTCAGCCTGTAACACAGAGACATGATCTTCCCACCCTGGTAGGGACTTATGCTTTACTGACTTTTTGTTGTACAGGAACCTTCTGTCATTAATCAGATTGCTAATAATGTTCTGATATCTAGAACATATCTAATTTATTTGCTCCCTTTTTCCTAAATTAGCATTGCCACAAGGCAGAGTTTGCCATGTTAATAGTGCCCAGGCTTCTATCAGACAATAAGTTGTATTTTCTAATAACCTTGTCAGATATTTTAGCCCAAATCAGTTTCTGTTCATACATACCTGATATATGGCCTGTATAGCACTTTACTTAGTCCCGATGGACACCAAAGCACTTTACACTACATTCAGTCATTCACCCATTCACAAACTGGTGATGGCAAGCTACTTTGTTTCTTATATTTTTATTGAAAACATGGGCAACAGTGCAGGTTCTGCAGTTGCAAGTGCTTAGTGAGCAAATAATACACTTTAAAGCGTCTTTGAATGTCCAGAAGTGCAGTATTTGTGCATTACCATTATTACAGAAATATGTGTACTTTACTTAATTTAGATTTTTTTTTACACACAAAACAAACATGTGGAAGAAAAAACAAAAAATAATAAAAAAATAAAGACAAAATAAAGAAAAACATTCATACTACCCCTGACTGCACGTTAAACATCCCCAAGATAGGAGATCAATGGTTGCCAAATCTTTTCAAAATCAACCATTTTACCATGCAACATGTATCTTATTTTTTCTAAATGAAGCATAGTTGTACGTTCTGTGACCCACATCTTTACAGAAGGGGTATCTTTGCCTTTCCAGAATTGTAGGACAAGTTTCTTGGCTGTTGTTAGAGCATAAGAAATTAGACAGCATTGTGCGTATCCTATATTTTCCATTCCTTGAAATACTCCAAAGACAATAAGAATTGCACTTGGAGCCAATTTTACCTTCAAAACATTTGACAAGAAATTGAAAATCTCAATCCAAAGATATCGAAGTTTAGGGCAAAGTGCAAAACTGTGTAATAAGGAGCCTATTCTACCGTACATTTCTCACACATAGGTGAGCATTCTAGATACATTTTATTAATTTTCTCCCTTGAAAATATAATCTATGTGTAATTTTATATTGGATTAAGCAATGACGAGCATTTATGGAGGAGGCATTTATTTTACGCAAGGCTTGCTGCCAGATATCATCAGATAAAGGGTGCCCAAGCTCATTTTCCCAATCTGCTTTAATATGAGCAGTAGAGGGATTACTTGCTTCTTGCAGTGAATTATAAATGAGAGAGATCCTCTGTTCTAAACCGGGACATTCACTCAAGCACTTGTCCAAGATATCAGGTTTAGTTCTTTGGAATTGCGGCAAGTGGGAGCAAACATCATTTTGAATTTGAAGATATCTGACAAAATGGGAATTTGGTAACCCGAATCCATCTTGTAACTGTTGGAATGCCATAAAAGTATCATTTAAGTATAAATCTTTTAAATAATGTAAACCTGATTCACTCCATAAGTTAAAGGCCCCATCTACACAAGAAGGGCGAATTGAATTGAAATCTTTATTACGGACACAGGGTCCAGGGTAAGCACACAACAAACAACAACAGCAACACATAAACAACAAAAATGACAATAAAAAGCTAAGAAGTCACTTTAAAACAAGGCAACTATACCAGTGCGTCCATAGACCAGACTGGTAGCGAATAGCACTGTAACTGATATTAATAAGTGACACAATTACTCGATTCTTTGACATGTTAATTCTGCAGATGAAGCTATACATAAATTTCCGCAATGTGGCTTGCAGCGTAGTAACTCCAGCTCTAACAAACATCTCACTCGCACTAGTCGATCTTGGCCTACTAAGAAGCACACGAAAAGCATCATTGTAGGCCACCTGCAACCTTTGCAATGAACTTTTTTTAGAATTTAACCAAAGGTGAGCTGTGCATAGCTGTGTATAGTATGCTCTGAACAAAGCTATCTTCACCTCGTCCGAGCAAGATTTAAATTTGGATTATACTTAATATCATGCTCCAGACAATAGTGAGCACAGATATTAAAGCAGCTGTTGGAGCCCAGCTGTACTCGGGCTAAAAACAAATCATCCGCATACATTAAATGATTCAGCACAACATTTCCAGCAATACATCCAGTTTTACAAGCATTTAGTCTCATTAAAAGATCATCCAGATACACATTAAAAAGAGTAGGGGATAATATCCCCCCCTGTCGGACCACATTGCCCACCTTAAATGGAGCAGACATACTGTTCCCCCATTTGACATGCATCTCTAGGTGAGCATACCAATAGCTAAGTATCCGTACAAGAAATTTGGGTACACCCCTCTGAATTAATTTAAAAAATAACTTGCCATGATTAACCCTGTCAAAATAAGTGGAGGCATCTAAAAGACATGTAAAAACAGAAGAATTTTGTTTCTTCTATTTATCTATAACCTCTTTGAGAGCATATATACACACATATGTGCCCAGCTTTGCTTTAAACCAAACCGATTGTCTGCAGAAGATAAAAATTTTGAGATCCTTTCCAGCAGGATTAACTCAACAATTTTCGAGACTATACTGGCCAGTGCGATTGGGCGATAATTGTCCGAGCTACCAATATTCCCTGCTTTGTTCTTAATGACAGGGACTAACAACATAGTTAGCATGTGGTCAGGTAAAAACCCATGTACAAAACATGCTGTGAAGCAAATAGAGAGCAGAGGAATTTTCTTGGTTTCCCTGCCAGTATCCACTCCATGGACGCCTCACGTGCCTTGGCATGAAATCCAGCCACATGGGCATTCCATCCAGGTTTACCATTTTTCTTAGTTTTAGGTCTATATATAGATCTACTTACATCAATCAGTGCTTTAACAATGCAACATTTAGCACCACAGATTCCTTGCCTCCTTGTGTAATCTGTATTGCTATATGCCAATCCACTTCCAGTCTGATGACATTTATACAGCAGTAAAGTTTTGTATTCCATAAGATTGCTACTCCTCCTGGAATGCGCCCACGTACTATTCCATCACCAATATCCACGCTGGACTCCCCCACTCCATGAAAGTTTTCATTTAACAAATTTAATCCTTCGAGATCCTGCTTTGACAGAAAAGTCTCTTGTAAACACAGTCGCACTGCCCCAACAAGTGGTCTACAACTAGCCGCCGTGCTTTATCTTCTGAGCTCTGGCCCAAGCGCAAACCTCGACAGTTGTATTACAGTAATTTTACACCCATGGTTTGTGACATCAAGCATCAGAACTATGGTACCCTGGAGCCCCGGATGCCTGCGGACCAGAGACAGCACCCTCATTTGAGCCAGTAACACCAGCCCTGATACGCTGCTCATAGTAGCGCCTTACATAAGCACCCACAGGCCAGATCAGTGGATTGTACATCTCGGCTACGTCATTGCACTCAGCAGTCACTTTAAAGGATGAATATCTGCTATTGGCTGTGGCTGTTTTCTGACACATAACCTCCCGATCAAGCTGAATCCGAAGATAGTCAGTTAATGTCTTTATGTACATCTAGATCAGGAGAAAATCTAGAAGCGAAAACACTTACCAGTTTCGTTGTTACAGTCTTAATATGGTGGCTATCAGCTCCGGTACCCACAATAGCCAAACCTTTACTTGACCTCGTCTTCAATCCAGGTGTGGAGGTGAAACGAGTTCTCATTTTTCCACCAGCCCATAGCTTTCCTTTCTTTACAACAGTCGACCATTTTGGAGATCCAGACAGATGTGTTGTTTTTGCAGCGTTCGCCTGACCTTCACCACCACTGACTAAAGCGTGTGACCGGCTGCACAGGCCTTCTCTCCTGTCAACATGAGTAGCAGTGTTACCAGTAGCCTCCTCCTCTGCTACCGGTGTAGTGCGAAAATCTGTTCCCCTGAAATATTCTGTTCTCCCGTAAGGTTTAGGCACTGGTTCCTGAAGAGTAGGGTTGGGAAAATGGTCAGTTTATGGTTAGGTAATGCTCATCAAATGTTAGGATTAGAAAATGAATTAGGGTTAGGTAATTGTTCTCGAATGTTAAGATTACTAAGAAATCCAGTGAGAACAACAAGGGACTAAGTACGCACCCTTGTCTTGTGCCTTGACAAAGCCTAAACTGTGTTGATATATTCTGGTTTATAAGAATTTTGGCCGTGGGATTTTTATACGATAGTATAAGGGTTAGGGTTAGGGTTAGGGTTGAAGGTAGGGACTTATCCTTGTATGCTTGATTGTACATTTTGATTGAACTAATAGACTTAATAATTTCTTCACTAGTAATCTTAGCATTAAGTCTTTTACGATCTTCCGCATTTAACTTAGGCAAATCACACTTATCTAAAAATGTTTGCAACTTTTCACTTTGAGCAGATGAGCAAGATATATAAAGTGATTCAAAAATTGTTTAAACCTACCGTTTATGTCTCTATGGGAGTTTAGATGCTCACATACTTGATTAGCATCTATTTTCTCAAGAATTTTGGATAAGAAAGGAAGGTTAGATATTGGTCTCTAATGATCTTGATCCAGGGAGGGTTTCTTGGACGATACAGAACCACAAACAAAAGTGGCTTTAATGTTTTGCAGCTTGGATGAGGAAAACTAAGGATTAGATGTTCAAAAGAGCTGTAGTTAATAAATGGTCTAGGGCGAATTTGCAAATCTGAATGAAAGATGGTTGTAACTTCTCCTCCTCACCCAGTACTTCTAGGAATGTGAAAATTTTGATAATTGGAAGGAGTTGACTCATTTATAATTACAAAATCCTCCTGCTGCAACCAGGTTATGATTGGCAAAATATATAAATTTTATTATCACATATTAAGTCATTTATTAATAAAGTCTTTGAGGAGATGGATCTCATGTTTAGTAAACCACATCTAATTGCCTTATTTCCTTGTTTGGTCTGAGTTATATTTATTTTAATTAGATTTTCATAGTTAACTTTTAGTCTATGTGATTTTGGCTGTCGGCAAGACACTGTCTAAATGGGGTATTGAGTGGGTAACAGTACAGAAGCTGCAGAGAGGTGAGTTAAACTAAGACTCTGCTTCCTGGTCTGGACCCTGGTTTGTCAGTGTTTTGAAGGTCTAATAAATCTGTCTAGATTCCTAGAAAGAAGAGCTGCTCCATCCAAAGTGGAATGGATGCCGTCTCTCCGGATCAGACCAGGTTTTCCCCAAAAAGTTTTCCAATTATCAATGTAGCCCACGTTTTTTGCTGGACACAACTCAGACAACCATCAATGAAATGACAGCATGCGGCTAAAAATGTCGTCACTGGTCCGATCGGGCAGGGGACCAGAAAAGATTACACAGTCCGACATCTTTTTAGCAAACTTACATACAACAAGGACCCTATTGCTCAGGGTAAACACAGGGAAATTTGATTTCTTGTCATCTTTACACTGAACAACCATGATGTTGCTTTTTTTGGCATTATAATTAATATCATGTCGAACACCGTAATAAGAGCAGACTCTCAACAATTCTTCCAATCCAGCACTGTACGGGTAAAACACAACCATTTCATCTGCATATATAAGATGGTTAACCACAGTATCCCCTATGACGCAGCCAGTTTTACGATTGTTTAGTTGGGTTGACAGCTCATCCTTATAAACATTGAACAGGACAGGTGAAAGGATCCCCCCCTGTCGAACAGCATTGCTTACTCTAAAGCAATCTGAAATGGAGCTACCCCATTTAACTCTTATTAATTGGTTGGCATACCAAAATGCTAGAATTCTAATAATAAACCTAGGGACTTCTCTTTGGGTCAACTTATGGAACAACTTAGAATGATTAATCGTATCAAAAGCCTTAGAGGCATCTATAAATCATAAAAAAATAGTTGAGTTTAGATTCTTATATTTAGATAGAATTTAACGTTCCATGTTTTGCTTTAAAGCCGAACTGATTATCCTTTGTGAGAATGAATGTTTCTAATATGTCCAGTAAGATGCTTTCTAGCACTTTGGAGATGGTACTGGCCAGGGCAATTGGTCTATAATCGTCCTTGCTGTTCATTTTGCCAGCTTTGTCCTTAATAACAAACACAAACCAGACCGCAATCATGGATTCAGGCAAGATGACATGTTTGAATAAGTCAGAAAATCACAGAGAAAGAAGAGGGGCCACCCTACAGCTGCCATGCTTTAGGTGTTCTGCAATGATTGAATCAGAACCACAGGCCTTGTTTTCCTCTAGCTTTAGAATGCAACAATGAACTTCAGGACTTACATAAAAGTTCTCAGTGGGAGCAACATCTACCACATTTATACACTTTTTACTACACTTTTTATACAGTTGAAACACTCACAATAATGTTGTCTCCATAATTTGGCAATATTGTCAGAGCCACTGACCCCATCCATGTTAGAAGGCAAAGGAGCTCTACAGTTATTCATTATTTTTTTCCAGAAGTCGCAGTAACTATGACTGCTCAGCTTATTAGCAAAGGAGTCAGCCCTGATCCTATCCTCATTCCTACTTTTAAACCAAATAGCATATTTAAATTTGCCATTAGCATGCTTTTTCTTTTCATACAGCGGCCCCTCTCTCATTCTACCTGACTCTGACCAGTCTTTGAAAGCTTGTCTGGCCATTGCATGTATTTATGGAACATGTGCATTCCATCCAGGCTTTACATGGCTTGAAACGTGTTTTGAACTTATAAAAAGACTTACTGGAAGCAGACAATTATATGACGATAAGGTCATACATAAGACATAGCTCTTTGCAGTGAGATTCATTATTACAGTTAGCATCACAGCACAACAGAGCATCCTTTGGCGGATCAATGGTACTCAACATCAGGGGTCTCATTTATAAAACATTGCGTAGAATCCCTACTAAAAGTTTGCGTATGCCAAAAAGATTTCTGATTTATAAAACCATGCCTACGCACAGGTGTAAGCAATTTCCCCTTTATAAATCACAGTCTTCTTGGAAGTTTGCGCACGTGAATTTGGCTCATATCCCGCCCTGAACACGCCCAAATCTGGCTATAAAAGGTCAATGCAAAGCAGGACATGAATATTGATGCATATGAAGAAGAGGGGAATATGGCTAGAACACGCCCAAATCTGGCTATAAAAGGTCAATGCAAAGCAGGACATGAATATTGATGCATATGAAGAAGAGGGGAATATGGCTAGAACAAAAGGAAAACAAGAAGAGAAACTTTACGGAGATGTTGATTGAAGTGCTAGTGGGTGAAGTGGAGGCTAGAAGAGACATTTTATTTGTTGGACACAGCAGTGGTTTCACGAATAAAAGGAAGAACTGCGAGTGGCAGCATAAGGCGTCTGCAGTAAAGAATGTCAGTGTAACTGACAGCACGGTACCCGAAATAAAAAAAAAAAAAGTGGTCGGACCTCAAAGTTGAGGGGGGGGGGGGGGGGGGAACCTCTTGCCTCCCACCGCCAGAGTGGGTCTGCTACTGGAGGGGGTACGTGTACACCCGAGCTGACACTAAATATGAGCATATTTTAAGGAGACAGACTAATATCCCGTGTATTTTGAGCTCTTAGATGGTGAGGATTAGGGGGCTGAGGAAGATGAGGTTGCCCAGCGTCTAGTGACAGCCATTGGTACCTTAAATGATACATCCTGGCCGATCAATTGCTCCCTGGGTGAAGGCTTCCTGTCGAGGAGGAGGCGGCTGTGGGTCGGGGATCTCATGCTGGGGAGGTGGTACGCCAGGAGGGAGGGGAATTTCCTCGGACGGGGCCCTTATAGTAATATGGGTGCAGTCAATTGCGCCGATTATGTTTGGGAAACCGGACATTGCTGCAAATTGCATCTTAATTTCGGCCTGCTCCCCCACAGTATATGGAAACGTGATGTTTTGCCTGCTCATTTTAATGATCCCATCCAAGACTGCAGGCATTATTGCGCTCAGAGACGGCAGATGATTCAATTTATTAATTGGCACACAGTCTGAGTTTAAGGTTTTGACATAAATTTTATGTATCTATTTTAATATTGAAAAATGTTTTTATAAGAGCTATAGCTCACTGCTAAGCTACAATATAGATATCATAGCTGGTTTGGATGTTTATAATAACATGAATCCATAATTAATGTTTGGTGTGAGGTGAAATGATATGCGTGAGAGGAGTAATATGCAGTCTGGCTGCAGTTCACCCCCTCACCAACTGTGTCGTCGATTCCCTCGTCTCCAAAATGTCCGTACGCACGGGTCAGAGTTGGCGTACAGGTGCGCACATTTTCCCGTCAAGTCTGTTTTTTATAAATCACAACTTTTGCTTTGAAAGTGGCGTACACCAGTTTCAGGACCGTTTTGTGCGTACCCAACGTTTATAAATGAGACCCCAGATCTGTTTTAGTGGTGTAGTGACAAATATCTTCAGCTGTTAATGCCGACCAGATAAGGTTGCCTGTACATGAGCCTACTCTGTTCGAATCTACAGATGTCATGGGTATGCACGCAATAATTAAAGTCATTAAAAAGGGAATATGCTGGGGAGCACGGTAGTGCAGCTGGTAGCGCAGCTCACCTCACAGCTAGAAGGTCCTGGGTTCAATTCCTGCTGGTACGATTCCCGCTGGGGACGCAGGGTGTGTTTATTCCCCAATATCATCAGAACCACACCCTGGGTGGGGTTGCGGAAATGGCCTTTCGGTGTGGAGTTTGCATGTTCTAATGTGAGCTACTCCCTCCTGGTTGACCAGGGCACCTGAGGGGGATTCGGCCGGAATAATGTGATCCTTCCACGTGCTATGTCTAGCCGGAGAAACCTCACCCTCGGGTGAAAAGAAGGGCCTGCACACTCCTCAAGCACGAAGGAGGCTTGAGCTCAGTGCAGGGCCAACTCTGGGAGAGAAATGCCCAGGACTGGACTTAGATAGAAACACTGGGTGATAAATAATGGGGGAAAAACCATGGGATAAAAATATAAAAATATTTTTTTAAAAAGGGAATGAGGTAGCTAATCTTTGTGTTCCAGCTGGTTGGTGTCCACTGTGTGTCTCAGCTGATACTGTGAAAGCTGAGTCTGATGTCTTTATCTCGGTTTGTGGACAGAGCAGTGAGTTCACATGAGAAAACAAGTTCAAAAGATAAAGCCTCTCACCTTTCTTATTGCTGTTACATTTGTTTCTTGTAAACAGCATCAGCAAATGTTTTCGCCTTAACTGTGCTTCTCATAAAATCGCCTAACAAAGGTTCCTTCACCCCAGAGCTGTGGATCATACGATTCTGATACCTCGTTACACTCTGCAGTTACTATAAATGAGCTTGAGCAGCTTTGTGTTGTCTTCATCTTTTCACACAGCACCTGTCAATTTAATTCATCTTTCAGATAATCTGCCCATTAGCCGGGCATTAACCCTCACCGGCATAGTTTTTATCACCTCTATCCTGCCTCTAACGCTGGTTGCAACAATTACATGTTTATTTTCTCTAGGAAAATTCTCTGGTTTCCCAAAACCTTTTGAAATAGCATTTTTTAAGGGCGTCCGTCTTTAATAACTCGACTCTACGTCGGAAAGGACAGACCTGGATCTATGGGCTTGACTCCATCCGACTCCACTGTTCACCATGTTTCCCCACGTCATACAGGCAATGGTTTATGGTTGTTGTCATCACACGCAGATCGTAGCAGATGTTTGTCTGAGTTGACAGAGCTGCTCTCATGAGCGATTTATCAGCACTAAGCCTTTTGATCTTTCCAAACAGGTAAGAGACATCAATAATATTAAAGGTGATAGGAGGAAGTGGGAAACAAAACGATTGGACAAAAGTAACATTTTCACCAGCCTCATTAAGTAATTTTAAACAACTTTTCACATTATTTATCTCCTTCTGTGGCCCTTTGTGCACCATCAACCGTTGAGTTGTACTTGGCAAACTTTGAATAGGACCTTTTCAGACGCCTTGATCTGCTCTGATCCTAAGTGATTAACAGCCAGTAAGGTTGTGTCATCATGGCTCAGCGTTTTCATTTTGACAAGAAGAAAAATTAGGAACTCATCCCTTAACTACAGTCCTGACTTCAGATGTAGTGCAAATCATCGGTTTTGCTCTAGATTTAATAAGAGCAGTCCCTCCGCCGGCTTGTGCACCTGCCATCTTAGTCAGTACATGATTTCCACAATGAATGGTTTTGGTATGACCTCTGCATTTATTACTGGGTTCTATAGTGACATCTCTCAATTACCGTGCATGCCTCTTTGAACACCTTTGGGCTTCAGACGGGAGCGAAGGCTGTGGAGTGCATGCATTGGAAATTAGGAGTCAATCTTCAAACCTTAGGTCCTTGGATTGTGCGTTTCCGTTGAGGGCCGCATGTGTGTGTAGGGTGTCCCAATTCTCCAGAATGGAGAGCAGTGGGATTTTGTGATTTTGTGGGATCCAGACGATTTTGTATCGGGGGACAATGGGGTGTCTTGGTCATTTTAAACGGGGTCTGTGATTGATCATCCTCTTACATACAATTGCACCTTTCCTCAATGACAAAAGAACCATTTAAATCACGGATGCACAATAAGTGGCTTAGTTATCAGCAATATTAATAATGGTTCATATACAGTTATTAATAGTGACGAGCTCCCCGTGATCAGCAGGGACAAATAACTAAGATTAATGTCAGTCTCAACTGACTTTTAAGGTCAATCTGGAAAGATTTAACTACAGATTAACAGAAGACGGTTCAAGTTTACACACTGGCTTCAGCAAATCACAATAAAAAAACAACATTGACGGATAAACTCTTCAGAATAAACTCTCCAGAATAAGTTTTGCCCGTGGGTGGGGGGTCAAATGGAGGGTTTTGAGACTCCCAAAGACCCTCCCTGGCGCCGCCGCAGGTGGAGAGCCTGCACTTTGACTCAGATTATTTTCCACCCTCCTTCTGCATTAAACCGAAGCCCGCATCGGTGTGGACTTCAGCAAAGGGTATTACCCACAAACCATTGTTGCATGTGAAATTTTGTGACAAGTAGCCAAACAAATGGCTCCAGCACCTTTTCTAAAAATTTTATTTTCAAGTGTAAAGTTTTCTTAAAATTGCTGGGATATGGAGTCTGGTTTGAAGATTACTGGGGACAATAAATATTAATATATGAGCTATGTATTCATCCAACTGACGTTTCATTACAACATGCACTGCACTGTCTTAACAGTGCATGTTGAAAATGATATTGTCATTCAATCAATAAATGTTGAAAGCCATATAATATGTGTTTTCTTTTGTTTTTCAAATAACTCTTAAAACCATCATTAGGCTGCTTGCAAGGAAGAACTACATTCAAATCAATATCATTGCACAAGGCAAGGCAATTTTATTTGTATAGCACACTTTCAACAACAAGGTAAATCAAAGCGCTTTACATGATTAATGGTAAAGAAACAAACAAAACATATTCAAGAATAATTATGACTTAAAGGACTATCTGAATATGAATTTAGCTAGTTTCAGAATGCAAGATGGAAGGGATACCCACTAGCATTTCTTCATCTCCTTACAGTTCCAGTAAATTTAATAAAACATGAAAGGAAAAGCGTAAAAAATACATCAGAGAAAGCAAAAACAACAGAACCACTATTAAGTCTAAAGACAGCAATTACAAAAAGCCTAGAATACAACATTCAAGAAAACAACAAAAACAGCGATCAAGCATAATACACTTAAAATTATTTTAGAATAATACTCAAAGGCAGCTCTAAATAGATGGATTTTTTATCCTTGATTTAAAAGAGCTTAGTGATTCAGCAGCTTTGCAGTCATCTGGAAGTTTATTCCAGATAAGTACAGCATAGAAACTGAAAGCTGCTTCTAGATGTTTGGCTCTAATTCTAGGGTTGTTTAGTAAACTAGAGTTGGAAGACCTGAGTGATCTCCTGGGTTGGTAGTGACAACAGGTCTTCAACATATTTTGGAGCTAATCCATTCAATGATTTATAAACTTGCAGCAGTATTTTGTCTATTAAGTCTATTCGCCGAGCTACAGGGAGCCAGAATGACTTTAGAAGTGGGATGATGTGCTCTACTTTCCTGGTTCTAATGAGGCAGCTGTCTGATTGAAATAATCTGGGTTAGTGGAAGCATGTATATACTGAGCAGAAGGGGTCCCAGGATGGAGCCCTGGGGACCCACATATTTCTTTTTTTTTGTGATATGAAATTTCCTATTGACACATATAATTTCCTGTTCTTCAGGTAGAACTCAAACCAGCTAATTACAGTACCAGAGAGTCCAACCCAGCTCTCTATTTGATCATCAGTGTTAAACGCTGCACTGAGGTCCAACAGAACAAGCACTGTGGATCTGCCAGCATCTGTATTTATGCAGTTGTCATTGAAAACTCTGACAAGGGCAGTCACAGTGCTGTGATGAGTACAGAAACCAGACTACACATTTTCAAAGAAGTTGGTCATTGTTAAGAATTTATTCAATTGTTGAAACAGATCTTTTTCAATAATCGTGCTGATGAATAGGAGATTAGAGATTGGCCTGTAGTTCTGCATTAATGTTTTGTCCAGGTTTTCCTTCTTTAGTAGTTGTTTGATAAATGCTGTTTTGAGGACCTGGGTGAAGACATCTGACAGGATGAATGTGTTAATTATTTGAACCAAATCAGACTTAATGACAGGGAAAACGTTCTAACAAAAATTTGTGAGTAAGACATCCAGGCAGCAAAAGGAAATGCTTAATTGGTTAATGATTTTGTAAAATGTGTGATTTGTTTGGTTTCTTGAAAACAGACATTTTCTCTACATTGTTGGTGATGACACACAAAAACAAGAAACAGTAATGTAATTTCAGAAAAATGGAACCATCTGTCACCCAGCAACATGTCTGCAGAGGACTTGTTACCTCTGGCCCTTTTCTTCTTGATGATTATCTCTCCATAAGTCATTTCCCTGTCTTTACCGTCGAGAAGACTTCAGTCGCTTCACTGCCTGAGAAAAGACACAAACACCACATTTACGTTTGCCCATGCAGCCGCCTGAATTTAGAACCAATAGATCAGTCAATGCTGTAGAAAAAGGAACTTGTTGGAACCTGTTTAAGATAAACATCAAAGCAGCAAATGGGCAACTGTGGCTCAGTGGTAGAGTACACGGTAAAAAAAATTTTTGTAAAAAAAATAGTACATTACTGGCAGCTACAGCTGCCAAACAAATACCGTAAAATCAAGGTAATATTCTGTAATTCAAGTAACGTGCAAAAACAATTAATTTACAGTAAATTCCTGTCAAGTTTTTATCGTGAAATACTATTCTTTTACAGTTTTAACCTGTGTTATTACGGTCAAAAACCTTAGAGTTACTGTCTACGATTATATTTCTACAGGAAAATACCATAATTTTACTTATTATTTACGCTAAAATTACTGTCAAACACCTTAGAAATAGTGACTATGACTATTTTTCTGCAGAAAAATACCTTAATTTTACAGATTGTTTACGCTAAAATTACTGAGAAACATCTTACATTTTGTGCCTATGATTATATTCCTACAGAAAAATACCTTAATTTTACTGTTTGTTTACGCTAAAATTACTGTCAAACACCTTAGAATTAGTGCCTATGCCCATATTTCTATAGGAAAATGCCTTACTTTTACTGATACTTTACTCTAAAATTACTGAGAAACATCTTACAATAGTGAATATGCTTACATTTCTACAGGAAAATACCATTCTTTTAAAGACAAATCACCGTAATATTAACAGCTAACACCGTACATTAAGTGACTGTGCATAAATTTCTAAAGTACAGTTTTTATTCTTTTACATTTTTCTACATTTATTTTTACTGTAACAATAGGATTAAATACATTTAGCCTACTATAATAAATAATGCTCAGAGTTCTGCTGAAAAATGTTTATTTCAGTTACTTTTGCAAATTATTAAAATTAAACATTTTCCAATAAGTTACAAAAATTAAAGATCCTTGAAAATATTGCTCTACAAGAAGAATTAACTATATAAAAATAAATTACAGTCCTTAAAATACAATATTTTCAAAATGAAAATACAATAAAATTCAATGTTTTCTAAAAAATTTAATTCCATCCATAAAGGGACATTGAAAATATGTCTACGGGAAAACACTTCTATTTTTCTAGTTTTTGACCCACAAAATTATTACAATAAAACAATACACAATGAAATATAAGACACACTTAAAAATACAAGCTGCAAAGTATAAATTTTACCCTATGAATGCAAAATTCATCTATCTACTGGAGCTCAGTACATTACAGCTATATTTTAGACATGCAGTAGTATTAATTTAAAATCTATCATATGCAGTTTAAGTGAAACTAAAACTTTCCTCAAAAGCAGGGAATCCTACCAGAGGTGACAGTGAAACATTTTAGGTGTAGAATAATTTTCCTCCAAATAGTCAGTGATCAATAGGATATTTGGTGAATCTGTGGATACAAAAACACACAAAATTACTAAACGATCCCTTAAAAGACACATTTTCCATTGTATGGAGAAGATTCTCAAAGAAATAGTCAATATCCAACTTCAGGACAGCGACTTCTGTAAATGGAAGTCATGTCAAGTTCATTAGTCCACAAAAACAGATGGGACTCTCACAGGAAATCTGTATTGCAGTACTTTTCCAGTCAACAGCAAGGTAAAATAAACCATATATAACCTATATTGTATACTGCAACATACAAAAAAATGTGGGGTAAGATAGCTTTCAATATAATAATTTAGATGCAAAAATGACATAAGATGTAATAACACTTTCAGTACTTATTTGTTTGCTTCAATCCCATAGGGTTTTGATTCTAAGATGTATTTACACTTCCACTTTATACCCACAGGCTAGACATGACCACAACATTTAGCTAAATAGAGAATTTCAGCTACATGCCATAAATGAACATCAGTGCTGTCAAACAATCCAAAAATTAATCACAATTGAATGCTCACAAAACTTAAACTTCCCCTAATAGCATGGTGGAGGTACTGCTGTTCTAGAGAAGCAGCAGGAGGGCTTGTTCACCTGCCTCCATATTTTATTTTGTTTAATTTTACCAATTTGCATAAATAACACAAAAAAAAACACTGATTTGCATTTTTACATTTTGTTTTGTGTATTAATCAAAATTGACAAGTTTTTTTTGACAACCACAAAAGAATGTAAGCTGTTCAAGTTTGGAAAAAGTCTGTTGACTAAACATGTTTAGGAGGGAATTTCCCACTCTTTACATGCCCAACTGTAAAATTGGATTTAAAAACAAAAAAAACACAATGAATGTTATTAGATAGCAAAGGAATAAGCACATTGTGTGAACTGCTTTTAAATAAAAACCTAATTTCAATTTCCAGTGTGAGCTATTCGGGGAAACTGAGTTTTTAGACTGAAAGTGTTTACACATGCAGCTTAAACTTTTCTTTGTGCTACTATTACAAAAAACAAGTTATATCAGGTTAACGTCAATACTCACATGTTCTCTTGTGGTAGGAGCCTTTTATTCCAAAAATGATTGGGTCATGAGAGTGAAAAACACAATATTAATCAATGTCTCACTGCTGGTGATAAATGCAAGCAAAATGTTACTCAACAGGTTTATACAAAACATCATAATCATCATCATGAGTGATTTGAACATGCAGTGTAACAATACCAGTATCTTGGCTGTTTGCCTACCTGTCCCTTGGTTTAATTCTCCATCATGTAAGTCCTTTATCCAGTCATCTCCGGATCCCACAGGGTCTTGATGAATAGCGGTGTCTTTCGCTGTGTGAAGTACAGATGGACACAGAGTAAAGAGTAGGATAAAAGTACTATATATAAGTACTGCAGACATCAATATGGTCCGTGTTTACGTTTCCATTTGCACTAACCGAATGACCAGTTGTTCAGCTTCTACAGGCTCTTTTTCTGCAACCTAAACAGACTGTGCAGTTGGAATCTGCTGCATTAAAAGCTTTCAAAACCTCAGATGCTAATACCTTAACACCTCAGAGACGTTCTGAGCTCCGAAGGGAATATCGCTTACTACTTATAACAAAACATAGTTAAATGAAGTAGTTTTGGAGCAGATAATGCCTTATTACAGGCGGCAAACTTCTGTCCTGATTGACTCCCATTATGCAGATAAACAATGGTCATGACTCGATATAAGGTTCTGCTAAACAGATCCAAGTGACTCCTAACTTTTCTAGGTGAGTAAATTAACAAAAATATTTGCTAAAAATAAGGTCCACATGGAAAAAAATTAACTTTTCCTTTATATTACATTTACATTGATTTTGATCATTTTACACAGTTCATAGGAACGCTGCCTGTGCATATTTAACATATTAGATCATTTACAATAATATCCAAATGGAAAGAAATTGAACACATAATAGGTATAACTCAGTCCTTAACACACCTCTGCAGCTTTAAAGTTGACAGTTCACAGGACAGTCCAGGTGGTGTTGGATCAAAGGGAATACTGGAAGATAAAGAAAGGAAAAATATTCATTCAACACATTAAATTAATCACATTTACAAACAAAGAGGTCGAGGATACATATGACGGACACTATTTCTCTGACTTTCACTTTACTGATTCTGTCCTCCTGTCCAAGTCTAACACTGGAGGACATAGAGTCAGTGCATTTATATGTGCTTCTATATCGAGCTATGGTGTTATTGAACTCCTCATACATTTTCAACATTACTTGAATGCACCACAGGTATGAGATGCAGTGCCAGCATAATACAGACCAGCGCCTGAGCGCCATAGAGATGATTAAAGGGCTCTCTGACGGCTACACACCTCTGCAGATGGAGAAGTATAAACTAGGCTTTATCTTCATTAGGAGTAAACCAGTTCTGTTCCACTTCAGCCGGACTAAGGTGTATACATGTAGTTCAAAAATCGGAATTTAGTCTGACTAAAGCAATAATTTTTTTTTTTTTCTTACTTCAAACTTTATTTATTTATTATTTATATGATAACAGAATGTAAACCTATGGTATGAGGAAATGTCAGAATGAATGTTGTTACTGTCCTCCTGTCAATATCTAACAGACAGACAGGAAGACAGATACAGTGAAGGAGAGAGTCTGGAGAGAAGGAGAGTTGTTAATCCTGGTCTACCGAACCAGCTTTAATAGACTAGAAGACAAAACCAAGAAGACATAACAGGGGAACAATTTTTGTATAAATGTGTCTTCTTACCATGTTTAAGTTCCGCTGATTATCCATCAGCTTGCAAAGAAGAGTCGAAACGTGTGGCTTCACCACTGTGTGCTTCAGCTGACCGCTGGTTTTCCATGTAATTTTTCCTTTAGATGTTTGTCCTTCTGAGCTGAGGCCTATAAAGCGCCTAAAGACAGATTGGAGACATTTAGCTCAGTGTTCAAAACAACAATTGTCTTTTTTATGTACATATTACATTTTTGGATCAGACGCTTCTAAAATAGCAAGTGTTTAGCAAAAGCATTACTGAATTATTTTTACCTTTGAATGAACTCCAGTGTGCACGTTGCCTCAACCAGGTTAAAAACATAGAAACAGGTAAAAAGTGCTGCGACTCCAGACTGGAAGGTTGGTTTGTTTGCCCTCACAAACAATTTCACTCTCAATGCTAATCATCCATGGACAACGGTGAAGCTGTCTCCTGGAAAACATAAATAAATAAATCAATATTCACAGATAAGTTTTCATTAGGGATGCACAATATATCAGTACAAGCTTCAATATTCATTTTTAAGCCATATTGGTATAGGTCAAGCGGCAAGTTCCACATGCCAAAAGTGCCCCTCATTGACTTCCATTATATGGATATACTGTACGCTGATTGTGGCTCAGTATAAAGTCCTGCTGAACGGCTCTAAGTATCTCAAAAGTTCTCTGGGTGAGTTCATGAATGTAGTATTTGCTAAAAAATAAGGTCCAGGTTGAAAAAAACGAACTTTTGTTTTAAAGGCTGCTTCAAAAAAACATTTAAAGTTAAACAGGTCAAATTTACCGTAATGATATCAAAACACAAAATTCAAAATGTTATAAAATTTGAATATTGTAATAAAAAGGTTTGATATTTTAGGCTCAAAGTGTTACAGTCTAATCACAGAATTAATCCAAAACAGCTGCAAATGGTTCCTGAGCCTTTAAATGGTATCTCAGTCTGCTTCAGTAGGATCACTATCATGGGGAAGACTACATCACTGACCCCCTCCAAAACGAGGGAAAGCCTCAAAAGGTAACTGTAAAAGAAGTTCCAAAAATGCTGTATCAAAGCACATTAATAGGAATTTATGTGGAAGGAGAAAGTATGAAAGAAAAAGGTTCAGCAGCAGAAGGGGTGAGGGCAGCCTGCAGAAACAGAAAAAGGCCATTCAAAAGTGTTGCAGACCTTCGTAAGGAGTGAACTGAGGCTGGAGTTAGGCTGCGGCCTTCCCTGGACCAAGCGGGGGAGGGGGCAGGCTGCCAGCCACTAACGTCAGCGCTGATGGCTCATTGAGACCTGTCAGTCAAAAGGAAACACACCTAATTATTCAATTTTAAGCTAATATAACATCTAAAATTACATCGACATGGTTGATTTCCCAGGCTGTAAACATGTTTATTTTTATTTGTTTGTTTTTATACTGTAGATATGATTGTAGGCTACTGAGACTAACTCAAAAATTCAGAATTTTACATACAACAACTACAAACAGTAAGATGGCAATATTCCACTGTATCTCCCATCCTATTTTGCTATAAACAGGATAGAAGATACAGTGAGGTACAAAAAATGGTTATTATGAAAGCATACGAAGGCTAATTTCTTTCAAATTTCATGTACTTTACATAAGGAAAGAAAATATTTTCTCTTTTTTCAGAGTAAAACTGCCAGATTCATTTTGATTTCTTAAGTTAGACAAAATATTTTGTCCACAGTGTAGACTCAAAGAATTCTGTAGTTACATAAATGTTGTACTTTTAAAAAAATATTTTTTTTTTTTTACGGCCAACTAAGAGTTTGAAACGTACATGTGACATGTACCGGATAGTCCTAAATATATATGACTGATCGATCCACGGTTAAGTTACCAGCAGCCTAACAGAAAAAAAATGAAAAAAAACCGCGCGATTCTATTATATTCAACTCAGATAAATTTAAATTGTAATTTAAACAAGAAATTATAAGAGAAAAGAAAATCTACCGACAATACTTTAACAAAGCAGGACTAATACATTTGTTTTATGCACCTTACAAAACAATAACGTCGCAGCAACCAATTAATGGAACAAGAAACAGGACAAGAATGAAAGGAAATATTTCTAGAAGGCAATAACAGTGTGTCCAGACCAAACGCGATAGGAGCGACTAGAGCTTCAGGTTAACATGTAAAATCAATGGAGGAGCGCTATGAAGCGCGACTTGGGGTCCGCGACACTTCAGAGGCAGATTTGCGTCGCGAAAAACCTTTTTTCCCCGATTTGCCCGAACGTGGTGCGTCGTGCGGTGAGGAGGCCGTTTCAAGGCTCACTTCTAGGCCGAGAGGTGCTTTTACAGCAACAATGGCTCTTTTAAGAACCACCCACAAACCTCTTAAGAGCATTCCTGTCTAAATAGTTTATTTTTTTATTTCTGTCTCTGTATAGCAAACTGCTTATGTCGTGTAGCTCGGGGTGATTAGTCACGATGTTTATCAGTATTTCCTCCATGTCCTGCTGAGGCTGTGACTCCATGACTGTCACAGAATCACTGAAACTCTGTCCCCTAATTGGTTGTCGCAGCGCGATTTGACGCTGGAGTTCAGATTTTTCCAACTCGAGCGATAGACGCCATGAGCCAGAATGCACAAAATGCACCACATAAAATGCAACGTGAATTTTACATCGCATCTGTAGCGTAATTTGTACGCGCAAATCAGGAAGAAAAGCTTTTTCGCGACGCAAATCTGCTTCTGAAGTGTCGCGGGACACCAAGTCGCGCTTCACCGCGCTCCTCCATTGATTTTACATGTAAACCTGAAGCTCTAGTCGCTCCTATCGCGTTTGGTCTGGACACACAATTAGAGCTCTATATATTCTTAGCTCTATTTTACAGAATCAACAGACAGCATAAACTCCGACATCATATCATCAGAATGAGATGCACTTAAATAGTAACTATGATTCGTGCTCAACAGAATAGACCGTCTGATCAAATAGTTTTATTAAGCACAGCAAACTCCGAGGGTTTCTCGTAGATGGCAGCCGCGCATCGCGAATATTTAACTGAGTGAGCGGCACCGAGAGAGAATCTGTTTGCAATAATAAAATACCAGACTAGTAGCCCGAATATGAGATGCACATTATTATAGCGACAAAATATAAAGGCAGAGATTAGCAGGATTAGGCTGGTTAAAAAAAAAAAAAATCACTTCTTTCCCCGAGACGTAATAGTAATACCAGAGATACACTCAGAACATGGCAATTTAAAGTTGCCACCGGACAAAACAGAATTAAAACTAAATATTTATCCGATGACTCTAACCATATTAATTTGAGCTAATAATATAACAATCGGCATATTCTAGTTTACAAATAAACGTCTTAAGGAACAAAACAAAACAAAAAACACTTGTTGCACATCTTCCTAGCTTAAATTAATCAAAGTCAGCTTTAGCAAATAAATAAATAAATAAATATACAGAAGCCCGATAGTAGCCCAATTTAACTATACAAAATTAACTTTTCTCAACTAACAGAAACCAAAATGCAAGAAAAATATTTGATTTAAATGGTACTTACCCAATAAAGAGAAATTATTGGTTGCAGCTGTAGCCCGCGAACATTCACCAACTGCCAGTTAATATCCTTCTCTTCTTCTTCTTGTACATTTCCGGCAGGCTAGACACCTCGAGGCATATTGCTGCCTTTCATGGTCTTTCATAAAACTGCATTATGTATATATCCTTGGTAATAATTTAGTTGAAAAAATAAAATCCATCAAAATCCAGTTTGCTTGTGGTCCAAGAAGTGTCCTCAAAGAGATTGTTTTAATTCCCATTCCATGTATATGCTTAAACATTTTCCTTCGCTCTTTCTTGTATATATTACACTCCATAATTAGGTGTAAAACCGTTTCGTCTTTCCCACCACATTTACATAGCCCATTAGCTCTTTTCCCCAGTAAAAACAAATCCGGAGCAAATCCACAGTGACCCAGTCTTAAAAGCGTGAAAACCACTTGTTCTTTTCTACTTTTCCCCCAGGTTATGTCTCCCCCTTTAACACTACTTACTCTTCCTCTACTCTCCAAATCCCATGTTTTTTGCCGTTTGTTCCATGTTATCTGTCCTACCATCTTACAATATTCAGAGTATCCTAGTGTTGTGTTTAATATCCTTCAATTTCAGAGCAACGTTCGCTACAGATTCTGCCTTTTCATTTCCAGATATTCCAACATGAGCCGGAACCCACATGAAAGCAACAGATAATCCCACAGCTTCAGCTTTATACAATGCTACTAATATTTCAATTATGATATCTTGCCTAGCTTTTGACACTCCCGACTGCAAAGCCATCAGTGCAGCAGCTGAGTCAACACAAATTAAGGTCTTCTCAAGTTGAATTTATCCTACCCACTCCAATGCACAAAAAATGGCTATGATTTCTGTAGTAAACACAGACATTCCATCTGTAAGTTGATATCCTTGATTCAAATTAACTCCAGGAATGTGAACGAAATGTGAATGCTGCTTGATATTACTCGGATTAACAGAGCCATCAGTAAATATCATTAAATGTCCTCCCCAACTCTCATGAAAAGTTTTAGCAACCAACTCAATAAGATTTCCCTTATCTTTTGTATTGAATTTTTCTTTCATAGTCAAATCTATTTCTGCTTCTGCGAACAACCATGGAGGAATATCTGGCCAGACCACTCTGGGGGACATATCACTTCCAAAATCAGGAAAATCAGCCCTTATTCTCCCAACAAAGCTTCCCCTTTCCTGCTTTTTCCCCCTTAGTATCCAAATCTCCCTTAACAACTTTCCTTGTTCCTGACTCTGTATTCCCCATATATCTTGAAGTGCAAGTTTTATAAGCCTCAATTTAAGAGGCATCTCACCACATTCTACCAATAAAGCTGGTATTGATGTTATCCGTAATGCTCCACAGCAGATCCTCAAGGCTTTGACTTGAATTACATCCAACCTTCTTTAAATTGTCTCAGATGCACTACCATATACTAGACTCCCATACTCAATAGTTGATCTTACCATTGCCTTATATATCATTAACTGTGTTTTCTTATCTGCCCCCCAAGAGCTGCCTGCAAGACAACACAATACATTTATACATTTATTAAACTTACTAATAATACTATCAATCGAAATACACTCCTAAAAATGTAAACTCTTTAACAATCTCCAGTGTCTTACCATATATACCCAAATTTACCCTATTTAATTTACGTTTAATACCAAATCTAATGTACTTATTCTTCTCAACAGATATTTTAAAACCCCACTGTTTTGCTCACTCAGTCACTTTATCCAATGATGTTACTCACTATAAAATTTATATTTCTACCTCTTTTCCATATTGCCCTATCATCTGCAAATTAAGATAAACCAAACCCCCCCCATCAATATTGCAAAAATTATCATTAATCATAACATTAAAAAGCACAGGGCTGATGACCCTTCCTTGCGGCGTACCATTATCAATTTTTAAAATTTCAGAAAACTCACCTTCCACTCTCACCATAATATTCTGATTTATTAAAAATACTTTAATCCAATTTTACATTCTTCCTCGAACTCCTAGATCAAATAACTTAATAATCAAACCCTCTCTCCACAACATATCATAAGCCTTCGCTATATCCAAAAACACAGCTACCACAATCTCTTTATTAACTCTAGCTTTTTGAACTTCATATTCCAATCTCAAAATAGAATCCATAGTTCCTCTCCCTAATCTAAATCCATTCTGATTATTAATAAAACTGCCTTCTTTTTCTAATTTATACACTAATCTATCCGTTACCATTCTTTCCATTATTTTGCACAAGACTGGGGTCAAGGCAATTGGCCTATAAAACCCAGGGTTTTTAACTTCCTTTCTTGGTTTCAAAATTGGTATTACCACAGCCTGCCTCCATGCTCCAGGTACTATTCCCTCCTCCCAAACATTATTAATAAGAGCTAGCACTTCTGCCAGTAACATATCATCCATGTGTTTAAAAATGTCTTATACCAAACCATCTTTACCTGGAGCTGTCTTACCCCCTCTATTTATTGCCCTCTTCAAATCTTTAATTGAAAAAAATAGATAGGCTTCCCCTATATTGTCTCCACAATGTATCTCTTGAAATTTTTTTGCCAACATATTAGCCTTTTGGTTATTAGTTAACGCCTCTATACCATTATCTTCAAGTACTGGAATTTTCCATCTATTAAACGCTCCTTCCATACGATGCACAACTGACCAGATTTCAGTCACAGATGTATCCACTCCTAATTTACAACAATATTTCCTCCAACATTCTCTCTTTGCTTCTTTAATTGTCCTCCGTGCCACTGCTCTTAACTTTTTAAACTCAATTGAGTTTTTAACATATGGAAATCTCTTAAACAACCTGTATGCTCTATTTCTTGCTCTTATAGCTTCAGTACACTTTCTATTCCAACATGGTACACTTCCCTTATTCTTGCTACCTATCTTATAAGGAATAGACCGCTGTACATTTTTCAGAATTAATTCAGTTAAACTATCATTCCATTCATCCACTGAGTCATCTTTAATTCTATCCAAATCCTTAAAACACCCTTCCACAAATAAATCCCATTTTGCTCTTTTAAAATCTAATATTTTAGGTCTAACCTGCCCCTCCATTAACAAAGATCTCCCAAAGTTTAATAGTATAGGAAAATGATCACTTCTCAATAAACAATCATGACGTGTGTCCCATCTTCCCAACATGGCCAGATCCGCAGTAACTATTGACAAATCAATACATGACATCCTACCAGTTCTGACATCAAATCTAGTGGGCCTACCATCATTCATACAGACTGATCCATTCCTATCCATAAAATCCTCTACTTCCTCCCCATTAGGATCACGAATGTTGCCACCCCATAATGGATTATGTGCATTAAAATCTCCCATCCACACCACTGGTGTTCCTACTACCTGCAATATTTCATCTAATTCATTATTAATACACGCACATGGATTATAGAAATTAATAACACCCATTTTCCCTTTATTACTCCAAATCCTTACTGCCATACACTCCAATTGAGTGTTAAGAGTCACTCTATGACGTTTCTGATAAAAATTGCACAGCCCCCACCTATCTTGTCAGTACAATCAAGCCGCTCACTAACATATCCTGGTATCACAAAAATCAAGCAAGGTTTTAACCATGTATCTTGGATACATATCAAATCAGGCTTATTGCTAAAAATTTCTAAATACTTTCTAAGTTCTTTACCATTAGCTATGAGGCTACGAGCGTTCCACTAAATAATATAAAGCATTACCCAACAGCCGAACCATCTCCACTCTGACTCTCCATAGTAGCTCCTCCTTGAATAGATTTAGTGCGAATGTGAACCAAATTTAAGTGTTCTGGTGCCAACTCAACTCCTAAGAACCTAGCTGCTTCCTTAGCAATCATTGCTTTTATGCCTGATGGAGTATCCACCTGTCTTGCAAGCCATAAAATCTCAACCAAAAAAGCAAAGAATTCAGGCTTTTTTACTATAAAGCAATCTTCTGACACCTGACCCAATGTCAGTCTTGGTTTCCCAACTTGAGTTGACTTCTCCTCATGGACAATATTAATAACAACGTAAAGGTGGACGTAAATACGGTTTAACCTGATAGACCATGTATCCTAATGTGACTCTTTGAGGAAGAACCTCTACTCTGAATGTGATTAACACCGCTGTGCTATTTCTTTCTTCTCCATCAACCCTAGTTTTAAATATTTTGACACCCTCAATTGATCCTCCCTTTAAGTTCTTAACCAGCTCTTCTTCAGACACATCAGTGTCCACGTAAATAACACCCTTAGTGCCCTCATTAGTGTCCAAATTGTTTCCAGGTATAATTCCTGAAAGACCTCTCTTATCCAACTTCTTAAAGAGAGTGCTTTCTTTCTTTGAGCTTCTGTCTTACAAAATATTAACACATTTCCATTAGACAGAATTCTGGCATGTAAGATTTCTCCAATTTTATCACGTATTTCAGAAGATAATCTTAGGGGGTTAGGTACTTTCCTCATTTCATCTTTAAACTTGAAATTTATTTTCAACTGTGTTCCATCATGCTCGCCTCTTCTCACCATTTTGGATCCTTCCCTTTCTCTACTCTTAGTACCTGATTATCCTCGTTTACTCCCAGTTTCCCCTCCCCCCACAAAACTACCTCCCTCAGATTTTGCCATACACCAGACAACACCACTAATAAACTATATAAATAAATTAAAAAACAAACAAAAACAAAACCTAAACAAATTTTTGCTTGAGAAAAGACAGTATTTAAACTGTGTGTGTAACGCCAAAGACTGCCGACTGCCGCCAGCCCCCCAGTTCATATCCAACAATGCAACTGTACATTTAAAATTTACAGCAGACCAGCACGTGACCCAGCGAGCCAATTAAATTTAATCTTCTTTTCAGAAGCATTTCTGTTTACAGGAAAGAAGTGTATTTTCAAACCCAGCCCTCTTAATTTTATATACATTTTATGTAAAAAAACACACAAAAAAACAGCCTCAGACTTCAAATAAAAAAAACTGAAAATGATTGTCAAAAAACGAGGAATACGTTTTTACTTTATATTGGATTAATCTGTAAAATAACACGCTGTTTGTTAATTTACTTATAATTATTTTTATTTTATAGTAAATGTTGTAAAAAAACGAACAAAAATTGTTTTTTGTAATTATTGGATAAAACCTTAAAATAAAATGATGTTTGTAAATGAACATAAAATTTTCAGTAATTTTACAGTTTTATACAATATTTTGAATAAACAGAAAAATACTGTATAAAAATACAATTATTTACTATAAAAATACTTTTTTTATTTTACAGTTTAGTTGACTTGCGATGGGAGGGTCGTAGATTCGATTCCAGCTTCCTCAAGCCACATGTCGATGTGCCCCTGGGCAAGGCACTTAACCCCACAAATTCTACATCGTCCTACCGAGCCATGTTGGCTATCGGTGTATGAATGTGAGTGTGAATGGGTGAATGTGGCTTCAATGTAAAGCGCTTTGAGGTGTCAGTAACACTAGAAAAACGCTATATAAGTTCAGTCCATTTACCATTTCAAGTTGACACTTGGAAATAATATGACTTGATTTAATGAGTGTGAGATTTTTTCCTCTAAAAGAGAAAAAAAATATTTTTGTGACTTTTTAGTATGAATAGCTGACATTTATTATGAAAAACAATAATAGTGAACAGTGAGTGGCTTCTGTTTAACAGTGTTCAGGCTTCTTATTAACATGTGCCGCACGACATTTAGCTGCAGTACAGAAACAGGAAACTGGACGACTGCAGAATTGTTAGTCAGTTAACAGAAAAACCACAAACTGCAGCACAGAGTCAAGCATGCAGAGATAAAATATTCACTATGATCTGCTCAAAATCATCAATAAGTATTCTCTCCCTCTTATTTCTTCCGCTTTCGAGCCGGTACAAAATGCAAGTTTTTTCAACAAGCTAGATCTCCGCAACGCTTACCATCTGATTCGGATCAGAAAAGGAGACGAGTTGAAGACTGCGTTCAAAACCCACATTGGGCATTTTGATTATTTAGTGATGCCATTTGGTCTCTCCAACGCCCCCACAGTTTTTCAGGCCCTTATAAATGATGTCCTACATGACTTTTTGAACATCTTTGTGTTCGTCTACCTCGATGACATCCTAATTTATTCCCGGAATCTTCAGGAGGCTTTGCCAACTTTTACAGGCGTTTCATCCAAGGGTTCAGTGTTGTTGCTTGTCCTTCCTAAAGCTCAAGTGTCGGTTCACCCAAGCTCCTGTACTCATTCAGCCAGATCCCAATATCCAGTACATCCTTGAGGTTGACGCTTCTAACACTGGGGTTGGGGCTGTCCTCTCCCAACGCTCCAAAATGGACGGTAACCTCCACCCATGTGCCTTCTTTTCAAAACGAGATCCTCACTGATCATAAAAACCTGGCATACCTCAAGAACGCTAAGCATATCAACTCCAGGCAGTATCACTGGTCCTTATTTTTCTCCCGATTTAACTTTGATATCACCTACAGACCCGGTTCTAAGAACATCAAGCCTGACGCTCTGTCCCAACAGACGGGGGCCCGCCTGGTAGTTGGAATGTCAGATCTCAAGCCATCTCTTGGGCCCATTCGTCAAGGTTCTCCTGTCATCCGGGGTTGAGCAGAACTGTGGCGGTTCTACGGCGTTATTTTTGGTGGCCTGGACTTAATAAAGATGTTACCATCCGAGATCACATCCGACAGAGGTCCGCAGTTCTCCTCTCAGGTCTGGAAGGAGTTCTGCCGTTCCCTGGGAGCTGAACCGTGCCTTTCTTCAGGTTTCTACCCTGAAACCAACGGCCAATGTGAACGGCTTAATCAGGAAGTGGAGGATGCCCTGAGATGTGTGTGTTCCACTAATCCACATCTTTGGAGGGTCTACCTACCCTGGATCGAGTATGCCCACAACTCTCATATCTCTGGTCGTTCCTCGTTCGAGGCCTCGGTTGGGTTTCTCCTTTTCCCTACTCCGTTCCTGACCCTGTGTTGGCTTCAGTCCGTACTTACATCAACACCTGAAAAAGAATCTGGTCTCAGACCAGGGCAGCTCTTCAGCATACTTCTGTCCAGAATAAGTAGTATGCTGATCGCCACCGTACTGTGGCACCTTCCTACAGTCCCGATTGTTTGGTTATCAGCCAAACACATTAACCTGAAGGCCACTCCCAAGAAACTGGCTCCTCGCCTCTTGGGTCCCTTCCCCATCCTGGCGGTCCTGAATCCTTGGGCTGTTCGCCTCAAACTTCCCTCCTCCCTTCGAGTTCATCCTGTATTCCATGTTTCCCAGATCAGACCTGTCTCACAGAGCCCGTTGTGTCCAGCTTCCCGTCCTCCGCCACCCCGCATGGTTGATGGGGGTCCGGTTTACACGGTCTCTCGAATCCTCGAGGTCCGTCATAGAGGCAGGGGCCACCGATATCTCGTGGACTGGGAACTCTACGGACCAGAGGAACGTTCCTGACACCTCCCTCATTGACGACTTCGAGAGGAGTTCTGGTCGGCCGCCAGGAGGCAGGGGGAGGCAGTGTAAGGATCCAGCAGAGGGAGCTGTGCCCTGCTTTCTGGTCCTCCAGGGTTCTTCCTTCGATCATTGGTGTTGGAGTAGTCTGTCATGTGAAACACTGGATTCCAGCATGGGCCAAAATCCGTGCCATATGAACATCAAAAATTAGCAATTTTCTCTGACCGTTTTCTGGCACAGCCACACATGTGAAAACGCCCTGAAGATGACTGAGATTTCAGCAGGAGGGGGAAGATGCTGAGGGAGGGGTGGGTGGGTGTCTTGTCAAACCTATTAAAATATTTATTTAGGTAATTTACCCACATCAAGTCTCCTGCAGCCTGGGGGGGGGTTGGTATTTGTCCTGAGATTGTTCTTAGGCCACATCCACACTAAGCCGATAAGGTTATACGGGGAGTTAGACGCCTAATGTTATCCATTTAACACAAGCATTTACGCCCCGTTTAAGGTCCCATGATTGTGCAATCCCATACCGACCTATGCAAATACTGGGTATGCGGGAAAAGACGCGCGTAACACAGACTGACGCGTCACTTCCGCCGCCTACAAAATATAAACAAGAAGCTCTACAGCAAAGTACATATCTGTCTGTTCCACCGAAGAGAACAATAGCTGCTCAGAAGAAGAGAGAGTTTTTGGTGTGGACCGATGATGAGGTCGACTTGTTACTCAAAATAACACAAGACTATAAAGCTGTTGTCTTTGTCTGCAGTCTGGCGTTGTTGTCGTCAACGTAAAAACGCAGCATTTCATTGATGTCACTTCCTTTCATTATCCCGGGAAGCTGTCCAGATCTGCTCATTTAGCCTGTTGAATTAAGAATTAGACGGCCCTCTTACCCAGCTAATAATTATCCAGCCACATACTTTACACAACGGCAGGTTAGTGTGGAAGATAGGGGGGCGTAGACTAAATAATTCTATGACTAGTGTGGACAAGGCCTTAAAGTGCTCTAAACTGCCCTGTTGTCCTGCCGCAGCTGATCCTCCATTTTCCTTCTGTAATTGTCTTTCCTTTGTCTGAACTTCCACTTCAGTTTCTTCTGGACAACTTTTAGTTCCTGTTTGTCTCCTGATCTGAAGTCTCTTCTTCTCTGTGAGGAGAGCCTTTATTTCAGGATATATCCATGGCTTGTTGTTAGAAAAACACAGTACCTTTATGATGGGTATTGTGTTGTCCACACAGAAGTTGATATAGTCTGTGATGCAGTCTGTGATGCTGTTGAAATCCTCCTCCAAAGGGCTGCAGAGGTTGTCCCACACAGTAGAAAGGAAACAGTCCCTAAGAGCCTCTTCAGTCTCTGCCCACCATTTCAGTACTGTGCATTTCACAGCTGGTTCTCTGTGTACAATAGGCTTATAACAGGTTGGAGATGATCTCCAACCTTGGAGGTTTTGATCTGAGGGGAGGGAGAGATGATGAGCTGTATGCCTCCTTGGTGTTGGCATACACTAACTCCAATGTTTTATTGTCTCTGGCATGGCAGGTGATATACTGGGTGAAGGTGGGGAGAGTGGAGGACATCGAGATGTGATTAAAGTCCCCAGAGATCAGAAAAAGGGCCTGTGGATGCTGTGTTTTGAGTCTGCTGGTTACAGTGTGCTGGACATTGCAGGCTGCAGCAGCGTTAGCAGAGGGCGGGACGTACACAGGTATCACAATAACGTGTGTAGGCCTGGGCGGTATACCAGTTCATAATGAAAACCTGGTGTTTATTTTCGTTATGATATTAATTTTTAATATACCCCTATACCGGTTAATAGCTCGGACAACTTCCGAAATGTTAAATGAGGGGAAGTGTTTCAGCCAGGACTAATTTCACTGCTACACGCGGTTCACCGTGTAGAAAATAATGTTTTTAACTAAGTACAGCTGCTGGCAGGAGCGAAGCACAATATTCTGATGAAGTGTTTCCAAAAAGAGGAGCCTCGTCTATAGTTTAAAAAGTTAAACGATTTTAAAATCTCAAACGAGAACCGAACTACGCTTACAACGCAACTGAGAGTAACCAGTAGGGGGAAGTGTTGAGCGCTAGTTGACCGTCTGTAGGTAAACGCGGTCAACGGCGGCAAACCCAGTAGGAAAGAAATCAAAAATAGCGGTAAATATATTTTACATACCATCTACGATACTTATGCCATCTTTTTTTCTGTTGTTATCTGAATATTAACCAGCTAATAATCACCAATGGCCGCTGGCTGCTCTGCTTTGTGACCGAATACCATGGAGGCCGCCAATTCTCCTCCATTGCTGTAGAACCTCCATTTGGCCGCTAGGCCCCCATTGAAAAGCATTGGACTTTAGACACGTTAAAAACAACTTTAATACCTGGTGCCCATTTTTTAAAAACTTTCTATGGCTACATATTCTTCCTGAGATAACGCTGGGCTCGTCAAAAAAATAGGCACCAGGCTGGTTTTCTTAAGATATTTTTTTGAAATCTTGCATAATTAATGAGGGGGCCAAGCTTTGATTGTTTAGTTGGACTTTAATTATAGAAACACAACATTTTAATAATTATTTCAAGTTACTAGTTCTACACGCCCATACACGCTCCGCGATGGCAAAGTGTACAGTGAAGATCCCGCCCCTACGCCCTTTTTAGAAACATGCTTCTTCAGAGCTGGGGAGGAGGAGTCTGTAAATCCGCCATGAATTCCCCCATGAAAGTCATTCTGGTAAACGGGGAGGAGTGAGGAGGCGCTGTCTATTCTTTTTTACAGTCTATGATAATCACCTACTGTCGCCATGTTTATTTTACTTCTTCTTTGGCAAAATACGGTCTGAGTCTGTACTCTGCCACCTGGCGGGATTCTTCAGTACTACATGCAAAGCAATTAAAAAATGCAATTTTTTGCTTGCGCCAACGTGAGGTTTTAAAAAAAATAATACATTCTGCCTTAGAACATTAAGAATGCCTACTAGAATCATAATCATTTTAATTATTTTCATATCATTCACCTGTGTCGGGGAAAAAACAAAATGATGCAGTCCATATGGCAGTAAATTGGGCTATTTAAAGCACATTTTTATATTCTTCATTCTTATAAGATAATGTGGATATGAACGGTCTTGTATGGCAAAAAAAATACAGTTAAATACCGTCATACTGTTATGTTTTTTTTAAATACCGTGATATGAAAATTTTGCCATACTGCCCACCCCTAAACGTGTGTAAACTCACGCGGTAGGTAGTATGGTCTCATATTGACCGCTAACAGCTCAATGTCCTCACAGCATAGCGTCTTTTTGGTAGATAAATGTCCAAAGTTACATCATCTATCGTTCACAAACACAGCCAGACCCCCTCCTCTCTTCTTACTACTCTCCGTTGTTCTGTCGGCACGGATGAGATGAAAACCATCAGTGTTTATGTGTGAGTCCGGAGTTAGCGCTATTAGTCACGATTCTGTGAAGCACATCAGGCTGCTCTTCCTGTAGCTCTTCCGATGCCGGGTCAGAGCAGCCAGCTCATCCACTTTATTGGGGAGAGATCTCACGTTCCCCATAAAAACAGAAACTCCGTCGCCAGATTACTGCCCAAGTACCGCGTCTCTTCCTCCTCACCTCAAGGGGGATGTTGGCTCGCTCAACGGTTGGCAAAACAGTAGAGGCCCCGAAGTCTAACAATCCCTGCTGTAAACAATGGAGGAGCAAAACTCCACGCGCTCTCCGTACAGAGATGCCGTAAAAAATGTGAGAAGGAACATAAATAACCAGAAAATTCTGGGCTCCATTGTGTGTGGAAACAGTACACACATAAAAAAAAAACGGAAAGGAAAAACAAACATATATTAGAAAGAAAGCAAGACTCGAACGGTTGGAGCTGTTGATACAGGCTGCCTGCTCGGGGTGGCGCTATAACTGTGGTCATGTTTTTAAATCTGGGGGGAGGATGGGGGGGTAATTTGATGTGTGGTCATTTTAATCTGTAACGCACTTTGAGATGCAATTTTTTATGAAAAGCACTTTATAAATAAAGATTGATTGATTGATTAATTGATTTTGATCGATCGATTGAAGTGCAGCTTTTGTAAGTCTAAAAGTTTGCTGCAATGGACTGCATATATTACACACAAGGTAAGTGGTGTGGCATACACAGTCCAGTGAAGTGAGGAATGTTCTGAACTGTACATTGGAGAAACTAAACACAAAAAGATGACCAAAACAGAAGAGCATCTACATCTAAAGGACAATGGTCCCTCTTTTAAATACAATAATGTACACAATTTAGATTGGGAAGACAGCAACAACAAAAAAGTAAGTAAAATTTTCCTCTTCAGCTTTTTGGTGATCTAAAATAAAAGTAAACTGATCAGCATATCAGCATTTACTATATTTATTTTTTTTAAACAGAACTATATCTTAGTTTGACAGATTTAAACTACACCGAATGACTAAAGAAAGGTTTGTCTCACCTTCAGAGCTACCAGTGTCAGCAGTACATAAACCAGAATGACACAGGTTAGAGATGGGATCCAGTAGAGAACAAACTGGGAGGGAAGTGAAGTAGTTGGTGTCGGTGAAGGATTGTTTGGAAGACCAGATGTGGTTGGAGGACCAGACGTGGTTGGAGGACCAGACTTGGTTGGAGGACCAGACGTGGTTGATAGCTTCTCTAAATTAAAGATATTTATTAACTAATTGCGAAACATTTCTTTTGAAAATCACATTTAAACAATATTTATAATCCTTCCGACCTTTAACAGAGATCCAGCTGGATGGAGACTCTCCATGACCGCTGATGCTACACCTGTAGAGGCCTTCATCAGAGCTGGTCACCTGGTGGAGGGTCATGTGACCTGCAGCCCCAGTCCTGATGAGGGAGCCATCTTTATAGAAATCAGCAGCTGGGAGGTTGGAGGGAGTGGTCTTTGTCTGACAGCTCAGAGTGACGTCATCTCCCTCCATCACAGGGAGGACAGGACTCTGCAGGATCACTGATCCACCTCAACACAGAGACAAACTACAGCATTTCATCCATTTCCACACAGCTTCATCAACACTAACTCCTCACTCTGATCTTACCAGTGATGGTCAGGTTGACCCTGCTGCTGGGTTTTCCATCTCTGGGCTGACACCAGTAGACTCCAGTATTATACTTGCGCAACTTGGGGATGTTACAGGTTTGTCCAATTGGTTTTCCCCATGAACTTCCACACACTGACAGCTTTCCCCCCTCACTGCTCCTCCTCACAGTCCATTCACCAGGGCTGTTGTTCTCCTCACAGATCAGAGTCACATTTTCTTCTTCAAAGAACTGAGATCTGCTGGGAGTCACAGTCAGACGAGCTGGAAGGACTTTATTAGAAAAGATAAAAGATGTCTCTGTTATTCCAGCTCTTGTTCTTCATTTGTTCTGAAGAAATACTGATCCAGAAAAACTTCAGTCATTTCAAATATTTTGTCATATTGGGATACTACAAACCTTGACCTGAAGTCCAGAACAGCAGTGAGATCAGAACTGAAATAAAAAGACAGTTTTAGGATAAAACTTTAAACACAAAATATCCGCTAACATGGAAATTGGGTTCTCTACGTTCAAGTGATCCATTGATATAGCAGCCAGCCAAAGAAGTATTTGTACAATTTTTCTTTATAAATGATCAATTTATAAGTTTATTTCTTTGACATTTTAATTTATTTTCCATCAATTTGAAATATTAAAGCTCATGTAGTTACCTCAATATTAATAATAATAATATAATTGAATAATTAATAATATTAAAGGTCAAGTGGTTCTAACGGTTTCACTCTTCTTATTGTTCAATACATTTACTCACAGTTTTCTGTTTTGTGCTTGATTACTTGTCTAAGGGATTCACTGTGCTGCTGTTAGTCTGGATTTGTGATAACAGCACTACATTTTTAATCACATCATATTTATATGAACCTTAAATGAACTCATTTTAATATTCTGACCTTACATCTACAGACTGTAATGACCAGCGTTTTCACTCATATCCGCTCACACCAGTATTAGTTAAAGAAAAACCAAGAATAGTTCTACTTACAGAGCAGACAGTGTGGAGATGCTTCCTTCATGGCTGCTGTCACTGACTGGACCAGATTAGTTGCTGTATGTTTGAGACAGAAGTAGAGACCGCCCTCTTCCTTTTCACGTGGGCCTTTTTTATTCGTACAGTTTTTTTTTCTCCAAAAATGTTATAACAGACAAAATATGATTCCTTTTTAAATATGTTGCAGGCTGAAAGTTAAAACACACATCCTTGAGCTCAGGTGTGCAAACCTATGCCTCTAAAATTGATCCTATGGATCTTTAGAGTATTATTCCTGAATGAAATTTAAGGCACACATATTATATTAGCACATGATATCAGAATAAAAAAGAGCAGCAAACAAAACTTTAGTACAGCTGTCCGCACCCTTTACCATCCATCAACCTGTTGTTAAGAATTGCTGAGTTCCTTAACAATTTAGCCTAACAGTCATGTTTCTGGACTGTGGGAAAAAGCCTGAGTACCCGGTAAGAACCCATGCGTGCACATAGAGAACATACAGAAGCACATGCGCAGATTGACTTATTTACAGCTAAAGGCTACTTTATACTTCTCCGACAGAAACTTTGAACCCAGAAGCAGACGTATTGATGGAGACGTTTTTCATTTATAGTACTCTGTGTCTTTCTCACCCTTCCCTGTTTAATTTTCTGTGTTACAAAGCAATACCCCGCCAGGAAAGCAGGGGTGATAACTTTTCATGGCGGGTCCATTGCAGTGTCATTTCTGGTTTGTTTTCTTCAGCTTGTGATCTTCCCCCTCAAGGACCAATGGACTACAGAAAGTAAGTTTTGATTAAGCTGTGAAATACCTATGAAAATAATTTTCAATGGTTTGTGTGTGGGGTATGAAAAGAGAGAGGAAGGGAGGTAACGTTAGACACACGGTGGCAGACAAGGTGATATTCATGTTTGTGAACTTCCCAAAAGTTTTTTTCTATTTAATTCAGAAGCACAATGACAAAGAAAGACTATATAGTCATTTCAAATACAGGGGCTCTTCAAATACATTTATATTCACAAAGAGCAGAGTGTAACTTTATCGATCTGGGGTTTTCGACAAAGCTTAGCTATTCCTTAAAGGGATTCAGATCACCTAAGAATCCAGCCCAAGGGGGGGATCTATATTTGTGAATAAAATATTTAAGTATGCTGAATAAGTAATTTAACAAAAAAAAATAAATAAGATTTCCATTTTTCAGGGTTACTCCAAATAAAATATTTTGTAAAGAGCAAGGTAATATTTTTTTATGGAGGTTATGTAGATGATTAAATAAAATTTTCAACAAGTCTACTAAGAGCTTCTCAAACGTACTTATATATTATTATTTATTTTAAATATGTCCATAGTTCCCAACACCAGCACCTCCCTCATTGAACGCAGTTCATTTTCGGTGTTTCAGAATAATTTTCTCCGATAAGGTGATAAAATTACATTTTTGTTTTAGAAATGTAGAGGGTTAACCGACTGCTCCATACTAACATAAGTTAATTGTGACCCTGGCGCTGAGGCAGGTAATATGTGGCACAATCCAATTGCCATATTTGAGGAACCGAAAGTGATCGGGGACAAACGTCACTTGTAACAGGCCGACAGGAAGGGGAGGAGGAGATTTAAGCTCCACATCTGCAACGTTGTATCGAAGCGCGCAGTGAGTTATCTCTTTCTCTTAGTTTATTTAATTTAGTATAACTTATAAAAGGCTCTCATGTTTCAGGTTAACATTTATCGTTTTGATCCGTCATCTAAATGTTTTCCTCAGAAACATCGCCCGATTCTAATAATCTAATGGAGAGGCCAAAGAGGAAATGGCTTATTTTCTAAATGCGTCACTCTGGGCGCTGCTGTCTGTGTTCTTCTTCGAGTTTGTTTCTACAGGTAAGATTAGTCTGGAAGCCTGTTTACTGTTGTGTAATTACATAAACAATGCCCACCATTAAATTATTTAAGTTTGAATCTACATAATCACCGTTTAGGTCGCTCTCTCCGCCATATAGGGAGTGGCTTTTTAAGACAGTTATCTTAACATGGCGTTCCATTCGGAAATAGGAGCTGGGTTTGACGGCACGCCCAAGTAAATGTGGCGTAGCCACGGGTGGGCCTGGGCCCGCCCACTTGTCAATCAGGCCCACCTGTCTTATTATGTATTTGGAAAATATGTAATTGGGCTAAATTAATTGTGTAGATCAGTAATTCAATTGCAGCAGTTTTCAACTGTGAGGAAATTAGAGGAGAGAATCATCTTCATGTAATTGACGATCTTTGAAACACCATGTGAAAGAAAAACGCTCTACAATTGGATATTTCACCTCACGTGGTATCGAGATTTGCATCTCCTACCCCGGGAACGCGCATATTTCTAAACTCGCTGATAACTATGAGAAGACTGATTAAAATATAGGCAACGCGACAGCTTTTAGAAATATTCGTAATTTTACCATGTTTCTTATGCATGTACATCCTAGAAAACGTAATGTGTTATCGCAGTTAAATATATATATAAGAAATCCCGGCTTTCATCCAAACACTTTTGACTTTACTGTTTTAACAACGCTTTGTCTCAGATGTATTTTTCGGTTCTCTACTGTTTATGTGTTACATTCTAGGCTTTCTTTCTACTAACAGCATGGTAGTTAAAGCAATTTACAACATTTAAACTTTTTAAAGTAGGGATTAAAGGGCTGATATGGGCGCAAACAGGACAGTATGAGTAAGAAAAACTTTCTATCTGCTTGTAATGGCAGAGTGCACAATTTTGTGATCGGTTAATTAAAAAATACTTAAATAGGCTAATAGTTTTGATAAATATTCTGGGGGATGGAGGGTTGTTATTATGAAGTTCATTACGTTTTTAACTTCTACCTGGTTGGTTGTCTGTGTACCCCTCTGCAACAAGCAGGCCACAATTTTCAATTCTCACTAAAGCATACCATCTCTATTTACAATGAAATAAATGGCACAGATTTTAAAATCACACCATCAGCCCAAAGTGCATGCATTGTTTTGGTAAATAAATAAACAAATAAATAAGTTAAGATACAAACATCTCTAAAATAGCTGGGTGTCTTTTGGCAATGAAAATTTTTGAAGATGCCAAAGTTTAAACCCAATATTGTCCTACAGAGCTGGGATTCCTACCCTATCAGTAGCTCATAAAGCAAGTGCAACTGTGTAGAAAATGATGTATTAATAATAATTTCATCATTCTCTGAAATAACAGGAGAAGCATTTTACAGCATGCCTGAAGTTTCAAGATGCTGAAATAGGCATCCTCCTTCTTTTAAAGCAATAAATTGTCCTACAGAGCTGGGTTTCCCACCAGTAGCTCAGACATAGACTGTATATATAATTAGACAAACCGTCGTTGACGTCACCCATAGGTTTCTGAACAGCAAAAATGAAGCCAACTGGGCGGTTCCCACCGCTGCCATCTTGTCCGTGTCACTCGCCTCGTCACTCTCAAAAATGGGCAAAGAGGTGGAGCTGAGAGTGGCGCTGTGAGGCTGGGGGCGGAGGGTTGACGCTCCGAGGCAACATAGCTACAACCTACTCAGAAGCTAGTCGGGAGCTAACTGAAGCTAACGTAGGCTGCAGCCGGTTTCAGCCAGAAGACCACGGTTAAGAGACTTTTACCCCGCTTTTCAACAATGATCAATTTAGACCCAGAAATATCTCGAGTAGAGAAAACAGATCAATATAATAAGACCAAAATGGGTCGGATCAATACGGCCTAATATGGTGTTATTTCCATTACCATCGGTGGAGGCTGAAGACATAGACGGCTTATCTTAACAACACATCCAGCAAAAAGCAGTCACAAAGTCATCATGAAAACTCAGATCCTCTCAAAAAATAAAAGGCTTTTGACTCACCTCACATCTCATCCATTAGTTTATGCCTCCAGCTGTGTTCCTCACACCAGTACTGATCTAACCAGAGATCATCCAGTCTGTCTAGAGTCCAACTCTGTAGTCTTCCAGTCTGATCTAGCCGTCTCCAGCTCTGGATGCTGCGGTTTATCGGTCCTGCTGACTTTGCTCCTCTGCTGCTACCCGACCAGTTGCCTGCTCCAACTTGCATGTAGAAAGAGATATAAGCTCCGACCAGAACAGCATTCCTCTCGGCCACCTGACAGAACCCCACCACAGCTGGTGAAGCGTCAGCCGGTATGAAGCCTCCCCCCAAAGCAGAGACTTCTTGGACGGTCTGTTACTGTAATCAACACCACAGCAAGCAGTCTTTGTCCGATAATTGGAGATTAACATCCAAAACCGAATAAAAACTGCAGAGGCAACTGATAGTGGAGTTCAGAAACACCAAATGACTGAGGTCTTTACGTTATTCCCATGTTGTGAAGTGCTCCGCAAGCAGACTACAAAGCAAGCTATTAGCTACAATTAGCCACCATTAGCCACCAGTGTTAGCCTAGGCAGGCATGTCAATCAAAAGGACACGCCCCTAATTATTCATAATTTCAAGATTAAATTACAAATAAACGGACGAGTTAGAAAAACATTCACCCCCCTCAGAGTTGTCATGATGGTAAACCTGAACTATCTAACCTAAAATGGTTTTTTGAACCAGGCTGTAAATATGTTTATATTTGCTGTAAAGTTGGCCTTTTTAACATGGGAGTCAATTGGAAGTTGGTCCTTTTTGCAGCCAGCCCCCAGCGGATGAGGGCTGAACTGCAATTTTTGTCACTTCCGGGTTTGCTTCACATTTTTCAAGCGGACTTTCCCCTTGAGCTCAGAGGACATATGGAATTATGTAGAAGATTAAGCATCATTCATAACTTTATTATTCTTTGAAATAATAGGAGATGCATTTTTCGGCAGGTCAACATTTTAAGATGCCCAAATAGGCATATATATCTCCTGTTATTTCAAAGAATAATAAAGTTGCTTGTAGACTGGTTTCATTCAAACATTCGGGCTGTTACAATGTTGCTGTTATCATTTTTAGCGCACTATGTTTTTTTAATCTCGGTAATCTATTTTTTAATCGTTCATTTTATTTCTGTATACATATTATGCGCCGGCATCGTGTACAACGCTGACATACCCCTGCTATGTGGCTTGAGAGCTGGAATTCAGCATTAGTATAGGAAGAACTTGATGCTCACTGTTTGGCCGGATTACTGACGAGTAGCTCATTAGACTTTAAGATTGCTATTGAATTTTGAATATAAAAAGTGTGCAACTAAGCTAGGCAACATTGTAACAACAAACATTTTGGGAAACGCCAAACTACAGAAAAACATTTAACTGTGAACGGGGGGCTTTATCTGGGAGCATTGCTGTAACATCGGCTGTAAGATTACGTAATCAATGGTCTGTGTAACATTCTGGTTTATTGGTCTGGCCCGACCATTTAGTTATCTCTGGCTACAGCACTGCTGAGTAAATGAGATTTTGTGTGAAAATCTGTTACCATATTGGTCGTTACTCAATACCCAATTACATAAGTTAGTGGTGCAGATTGGATTTTTGAACTGGGGGGGCAAAGTTGTCAGCTGTACCACCAACTCCACTATACACACAGACAGACACACTTTTCAAAATGTCCACCTGGCATTTTTTGTTTTTTAACAATAAAATGGGCAAAAAATGTTACATGAGGAAACGCTTTGCCTATTTTTTTTCCTGAACACTTGGAACTTTAAGTGTCTGGCATTACTTTACAAGAGGGCTACACAGTGGTGCAGTGGTTAGCACTGTTGCCTTGCAGCAAGAAGGTTGTGGGTTCGTATCCTTTCTGCATGGAGTTTGCATGTTCTCCCCGTGGGTTCCGTCCGGGTACTCCGGCTTCCACCCACAGTCCAAAAACATGACTGTCAGGTTAATTGATCACTCTAAATTGTCCTGTTTGTATCTGTTGAATTCCTCTCTATACTTCATTTGTTTGTATTTTGTATACTTGCTTTTTGTTTCATAAAGTAATTTTTTTAAATGGAGCCTTCCTGAAGGCCTGTGGGTCCCCTTATGGAAAAAATAATAAATGGAAGTCAATGGATCGATGAAAGTTATTTTCTAAACAGTTTTGTCTTACATCCTGAATCACACACATTTTGTACCTCAATTTAACTAACTAATGATGTGCATTAAGACTTTGTCAAGTAATTTGGGTTTTATTTCATTGTAAATATTAAAATGTAATTAAAATGGCTACAAATCAGAAGTCGCATATATAGTGTAACAGAGCTAACGCCAGCTAGTACTAGCTAGCACATAAAGACTCACAGAGACCTACTAGAGCTTCCCCCGCAGGCTGGCTCTCACCAACTGCTTCTCTACCAGCATAGCTGCCACTTTCCACATGGTCAGATTATAGAGGTTTTCTCCGTATTAATTCCCTCCTTCCTTCATTCTTGAGGCTCACCATTTCTCTCTTCTCCAGTTTTAGTCCACTAAGTGTTTTCACACAAAACCTAAAGTAACTTTTCCCATTGTTCAGAAATCAGCGTTTTCTCTACATCATATGTTTGATCTACGGTGCATTTCAAATGAGATCAGAAACCAACTTTTATCTCTCCATTGACTCTCATTCATTAATTTTTTTTGGCAGTAGGGGAGTACAAAGGCAGGACTCAGGCTCCTAATGTTCTAATGTCCAGCCAATCATGTAGTCTAATGTCAGCGTCCAGCTTAAAATGTAATGCTTTGTCATATGTAGGAGCAGGTCCCCGACCAGATCTGGTTAGCTGAGCAGATCTGGTACATAGACCGGCTGCAGCTTGTTGCTCTAAAATTCAACAGTATGAAGAATAATAGACATTGGTTTATTGCGATTGTGCAATAGAATTATCTCTATCGTATCGTTTATATCACATATTGTTCATATCGTATATCCCCAGTGTGCAGCATTTTTGTCCCTGGTTCCACTGGTGGGCCCAGCCCAGGTGGACAGCTTGAATATCTAACTGGCTTGAATATCTTCGAATGCAGCTGGGAAGATTCCTCCAGTCATTTCTTGTGTCTGTCATTAAGCTAAAAATTTTAAACCGCACCAGAAACAAAGACAAAATAATACACATGCATAACCATATAATGTTCTCCAACATGTAACTTGTTTCCTTATTTCTAATAAGTAAAAGCAACAATTTAATAGCAAAATCTAAAAAATTTGCTCCAGATTATGTAGAATTTTTTTTACAACCAAAATCACTCTATAATTGCTATTATAATCACTCATTTTTGGGTCTCCATAATAAAATAACAGGTAACTTATAGAATGCTGTTGTCACAAATGTGAGTTTTTCCAACGTTTGTCATTATTTTCTTAGAGTTGGGTTAAACTACTACAGCCTGACAAGTGTTGCCCATTGTTCACTCTTTGATGGTTGTGGTTTGATTTTTATTTTCTTTTTTTTAACCGATTGTGTTTTATCAGTTTTTAATCTTTATTATTTGCATACATTTGTTCTTTACAACTTCTTTTCTTACTGATGGATTAATTAATTGTGTTTTATCTGTTTTTAACCTGTATTCTTTTGCACAAATCTTTTCTTTACACCTTCTTTCTATTATGTTTATTGGTTTTTAAATTCCATACTCTCACATAAATTTTATTTTTCATGCTTCAGTTACTAAATGCATTTCTTTTAGTAATGATCTGTTTTAATTTTCTTATTTTAATCATGTATTTGGTTTCATCATCACTAAATCATGTCTTGTGTTGAAAGTGTGCTATACAAATAAAATTGCCTTGCCATTAATGTTAGCCAGAGAAACATTTCTACCTCCATTCTAAAGTGCTCATACTGAGCAATGACGTTCTGTTGGTGTTTGTTACTCCGTGTTCATTAACAATTAAAAAAACAGGCTAAGAATGAACTTACCTCAGCTTGCTGTGCCATGGAGAACACACAGGAGTGTTTGCTGGACGATATATTGTCCCACAAATTGACGATAAACGATATTATTGTCGACATCATTCGGGACCAAAATAACCACTTATGTAATGTTAATATATCATATTAATGCAAGTAAACCCTCTATAATGCAACAATTAAACCGTTATTTAATATTGGCATGTACTGAACCAGAACTTTTAAATAAAAAAATTTAAAAAATAAAAACAAAAAAGGGCTCTCAGTCTCTGTTAGAAAATGTTGCACCAAAACACTAAAATTGATCCCGTCTTTCTGAAAAACAATAAATACAATGGCCTTTCAAGTGTCAACAACCAAAACTGCACTTCAGTAAAGATAATAAAAATAGAGATTTAAATTTCTTAAGCTTCCTTGTTAACTTAACATGTAACCCTACAAATACAGTTAAAAGAGTTTCAAGGAAATTTCAATCGAATGCAACTGGACTTGGTAATTTGTCTTGGAAATTACAGTAGGTGAGGCCATTCTGCTCCCACGTCTTTAGCTCTGATGCTAAACTAGTAAATTGAAATAATTATTAAAATGTAGTGTTACTATAATTAAAGTCCAACGAAACAGCCTGTCAATCAAAGTCCAGCCCCCTCATTAATTATGCAAGATTTTAAAAAAAAATATCTTAACAAAACCAGCCTGGTGCCTATCTTTTTGACGAGCCCAGCGTTATCTCAGGAAGAATATGTAGCCATAGAAAGTTTAAAAAAAATGGGCACCAGGCATTAAAGTTGTTTTTAACGTGTCTAAAGTCCAATGCTTTTCAATGGGGGCCTAGCGGCCAAATGGAGGTACTACAGCAATGGAGGAGCAATGGCGGCCTCCATGGTATGCGGTCACAAAGCAGAGCGGCCATTGGACTAAACTGTCTCTAGTCTCGCGAGAACTGCCTCCTGCTGCTGACCGGACTATCGCGACAGTTTTCACGAGATTTAAGCGACGGCGGGAACAAACCCTAAAAAAAAACAACAGAAGGAGAATAACTCATTGAAGAAGATCAGTTGACAGATTCTGGGGTCTAAGGATATGAGGTTCAGTGTGCTGCCAGACTTTACTGTGTATTCCTCACAGCAGTGCCAGTTCTGAAAGGTTTTCAGTAGGCCATGGTGAGAAAAATATTAACAGAGATGTTTGTCATTGGACAGTAGTTGTTTGTGCTTTACTGTCTTATAAAATAAACCATTCTGGTCCTGCCCACAAATACACTCTTCCAAATAAGGTCATTGATGAATGCCAGAGAGCAACTTGAGTGAAGAATGTTCTCAGCATTTTGGTGTGAACAAAGGTAAACCAATCAGATTCAATATGTTTACTTTGCAGAAGGTTGAAAAGGGGGTATTTTCGATTTATTGTATATATTTAAAATATACTGGAAATCGGAGGTGGGGCTGTGTGACAGCTTGCATCTGGCGCCGGAAAAATTTCCCTTATTTTCAGATGCAAAACTTGACAGGTATGGACCGATGCACAGAGTGAACCCTCTTGTCATCCAGCATACTGGGAGGCGAGAGACGAGGAAAACAAATATACGCATACACATGGCGATATATTGATATTATTGTGTTCATTTTCATCGTCCCAGGCCTAATTGGGGGGCAAAGATTTGCGCCCCAAGGATCCCATAGACTCTCGTTAAAAGTTGTACATGTGCAGTAGCTACTTCAATACAAAACATAGGACGACTTGGGGCGCAGGAGAGGTGCGAACTGAGGGGGCGGAGATTACATATTGTGCCGCTCCCGCTGTGGGGCAGAAATCGACGTCTGTCATACAGTGCAGCTGATCAGACTGCGGGAGATAAAGACGAACGAAAAGAGACGCACAATGCAGAAAGAGAAAACAGATGATTCTGTTATATTCCTAAAAACAATACCATATGAGAGAAAAACACAGCAGGAGAAGCTTCATGTAAAACAGCTACGATCTGTTCATTCAAATATCGGACCATTTAGCAGTAAAACTAGAGTAGAAAACGCCGTATTTATAGGCCTATTGAAGTATGAATGTTGGGTCTCTGTATAGCTTGAGTACATTTCATAGTAAGGTATCGCTGCATTAAAAATGCACATTCAGTTAAAGTGATGTTTTTCCAGCTTTGTGGAAATATTAAAGAACAATAGAAATATATCAGCCTTTTCTCCACATCTTCTCATTCTCTGAATGGCTTAAGTGGAGTTCTGACAGGTTCTCCCAGTGTTAACAGAGTGATCCCAGTCTGAACCAGTACCTCTATAGACAGCTCAGTGTTTTCTCCTCTGCAGTAGCAGTCTGTGAAGCAGCAAAACTGTTGAAGCCTCTGACTGAAATAATTCTGATATCGTAGGATAGTCCTATTAAGAGGATGATCAGGGTTGTCCAACATGATTAAGAAACAGTCAGCTTTAAATGCAGAAAATGTTAGCCAGTTACTTTGTGTTAGCAACTGGTTAAAATACCAATAGTTTAAAAGGGGCATGTCAGAATGTGATTGTGGAATAAAAAATAAAAAAATGTTAATCTCTTTATTTAATGAAAAAAGAGCTACAGCAATTGGATTTGTCCCTCTACACTACAAATTGGATTTTTTTTAGTCATATTTAGGAATGTTAATTAGTCAGGATTAATTCACAGCTAACCCTTAATTAGTTGGGTTATCGTTTGACTACCCTAATATCTAGCCATCATCATAGCCCCACCTGAAGAAAATTCCACCAGCCACCACTGCATAGAGAGTGCCATTTCTTCATCCATCATCTGCTGGGGTAGCAGCATCAGAGCCAGGGACTTAAAACGGCTCAATAACCTGATAAAGAAGGCTGGTTCTGTTCTGGGGACGACTGGAACAAATGGATATAATGATGCAAAGAAGGATTCTTCATAAAATTAATGAGGCTATCATACAGCAACATAGTATCTTCAGTCGGAGTCTTCTTCAGTTTCGCTGCAACACAGACCGCTACAGGAAATCCTATCCCCCCACAGCCATCTTGGTCTACAACAACTCATTGTAAAATTAATTAATGAGCTACAACAGCAATTAATTTCCCTCTGGGATCAATGAAGTATTTTTGAATTGAATTGATTGATTTAATTATGAGACCTTGAGAATGAGAATTAAAGATGACCTGTGACCTCTCTGTTGTCTTTTTTCCTGCAGATCAGACCAACATCAAAGCTGAACATGGACAGACAATCACTCTCCCATGTAGAGACCCTAGAAACGGGACCATCACAGATGTAGAGTGGATAAGATCTGATCTGAAGGAGGATTTTGTCCTACTGTACACGGATGAGAACATTAAGCTGCAAAATCAGCTATGCCAGTTTCTGAACCGGGTTACTCTAAAGGACAGTCAGTTCAAGGATGGAGACGTGTCTGTGGTTCTGAGGGACGCAACGATTGCTGACAGCGGAACATATATTTGTGAAGTCATACAAAATATCCAGGGGAGGAAAATCATCAGCACCGTCATCCTGGATGTAGCTCCTCCTCCAGGTGAGTGAGTCCATCTCTGGATCAGAACCTCCAGCAGCTTCGTTGTTCTGATGAAATATCTCAGATCAGATGTTGATGATGAAACTCTGTAGAAGTAGCTTGTCTGAGATCAGTAGATGATGCTCTTCAATCAACTCCAGACAGCTCAGACTGCAGGTTAAAGGTTGTATAGTTCAACAATATTTGAATACTTATGATCTTTATGTCAATTGAATTAGAAGGATCTTTAACCTTTAAATATCAAACGGTTAGTTATTAAAAATGTCAAATATGCTAATGATAACATAACCTCAGACATTCTGTGCTGAATGTGCGGTAATCATGTCCGACAGCAGTGTGGTGAAGCAGATTCAGCCCATCATTGCAGAAAAGCGAATAACGAGTCTACCAAACGTAACATCCGTGCCCTTACTTCATACTTCCTGCTGCCGTCTGCCTCAGCTCTGCCTCCCGCTCCATCCTTCGTTCCTCACTCGCTGCAGTTGGTTCTTAAACAGATAAACTGTGTTTGTGTGTCAGTGGACCTGCCAGCTTTTGTTAAATGTGAACCAGGAAGTTACTTTCACTGTGAAAACATTCGAGCCAAAGTCGTGGTGAAAAATAGAGAAATAAAGGGAGTTACGTGGGTGGGGCGAACTGCAGTAAGAGGAACGACGTGAAAGACTGTCAGTACTGACGGGACACTTTTGAGCTTTGTCTGAAAGATGTTGGTTGAGGGGCCTGAGGTAGAGTCCTGCATTGGAGCCCTACGTCTGAGGGTCCCGAGGGCCGGACTTCGGGCCGACAACCGTATATTTACCTCGAACACAGGCCGGGCTCGGGCACTTTTATTTTTCAATTGACCTTTCGCCGAGCCCCGCCCCCCTTAGTTACTGTTGCTACGTCGGACAAATAAATGGTCAAACACGACTAGCGTTAAAACTAAGTTGCATTAATACAGTGTTGCTGAATCGATCACAGTTGCGTCAGAATTTCTGTCAGTCACACTTCAGTGCAGAGAGAGAGAGTGCAGGAGACGCTGCAAATATGATGATGATTTAGTGAGTGGACAGATACTGAGTGCTCTTGCTGTCTGCATGCTGTAAGAAACTTAGTTATGAACTTTGTTTTAAGTTGGATTTTAGGCGGACATTTGTTTAATTTAAGCGAACGCTCCCTGTTTCCCTTTATGTCCGTCAAACATTGACTACAAGCCAGAAGCTACAGAAAAAGATTACAAAATTGCGAATTGAAGAGCGTGAACAACACCAAGGGAAAAGCTCCGTTCTAGAGTAAGTTTAATCTTATTACAACCCTTCAAGCTGAGCCATTAGGGTTTTTTCGGTGTGTTGTATGCAAAAAAACAGGTTCATCACATCTCCTCAGACATTTTGAACGGTCATGTGGTGGATCCAGCAGAGCCCCTATTTTAACCTGCTATTTTATCTCCACTTTGATCTGTCAGAAACCATTCGTTTATTCATAGAAAATTAAAATGCTGTTTTTATTCAAACTGCAGAGTGTTAGCATTTTCAGAGCAGCAGATTCAATCTACAATTGCACTCAATGAGTATAGCATTCTATCACACTAAAACATTGTTATGGGAGGTTGAAAAAAGTCAGAATGGATACGGGTTCAGTCCTGAGAATTCTGAAAACCATTTGTGATTGAGTACGCCCACTGTGCCTTTGCCCCGCTTAGACCCGAACCAAACCGAGCTCATATGTTTCCTGAGGCAGTCAGTGAAGGATAAAGTTATTGTGGCAGCCAACTAGAAACATGGGTCTGATTGGGACGGATGCCAACTGTCCGTGTTTCCAAATATGAAAAAAGAGCTGGTGGAGAAAAGGAACCCTACAGCCCTGAAACGAAAGCTACAGGAGCGCAATGTCAAATACACCCTGGCATTACCAGCTACACTATGTGTGACATGGAAAGGAAACAATGTAAACTTCAACTTGGCAAAGGCAGCGGAAACGTTTTCCAGCAATGGCGATGTGCAGGAAGAGGAGAATTCAAATACAACTAATGGATGTTACTTCAGGGAGCCTGTTACACCTTGTGTTTGATTGTTGGAGAAAGGGCGGACCTCATTAGCCAAGGGTATTTTATTTATATAGCACACTTTCAACACAAGGCAATTCAAGGTGCTTTACAAGATTCAGTGATAATGAAACTAAATACATGATTACAAAAGCATGATTAGAAAAACAAAAACATCTAGGTTTAACAGATTGACACAATCAGTCAATGAGAAAAGATGATGTAAGGAACAAATGTATGCAATTGATATAGATTAAAAAAAGATAAAACACAATAGGTTAAAAAGGAAATAAAAAATAAGAATAAAAATTAAACCACGAGAATCAAATAGTGATCAGAAAGCGCAATTTAGGGCTCAAAGGCAGATCTGAATAGTAGAGTTTTAATCTTTGATTTAAAAGAGCCTAGCGATTCAGCATTTTTGCATTCTTCCGGAAGTTTGTTCCAGATTTGTGGAGCATAGAAGCTGAAAGCTTCCTCTCCCTGTTTAGTTCTAATTTTAAGAATGTTTAGTAAGCTAGAGTTGGAGGACCTGAGTGGTCTGCTGGGTTGATATAGTGACAACTGATCTCCAACATACTTTGGTGCTAAACTGTTCAGTGATTTATAAACTAGTAGGAGTATTTTAAAGTCTATTCTGTGAGCTATAGGGAGCCAGTGTAAGGACTTTAGCACTGGGGTGATGTGTTCTAATTTCCTCATTCTAGTGAGAACACGGGCAGCAGCATTCTGGATCAGCTGCAGTTGTCTGATTACTTTCTTATGTAGACCTGTGAGGACGCTGTTGCAGTAATCTATCCAACTAAATATAAACGCATAGATCAGTTTTTCTAGGTCCCCTTGTGTCATCATTCTTTTAATCCTAGAAATGTTCCTCAGGTGATAGAAAGCTGACCTTGTTATTGCCTTTATGTGACCTTGGAGGTTCAGGTCTGAGTCCATTATTACACACAGATTCATTACCTGTCGTCCTGGATGGAGAGGAGCAGAAAAGCGTCCTACGGACCCGATAAGGTTTTTGTTTAGTGTTACCTTTCTTTTCAGGCTGGATTAAGCAGCTCTAGAGTATATCTTTAATTTGTTAATTATGTTTTATTGTTTGTGTAATCATCCTTATTAAAATAAATATTTAGTTTTTGTATTTGGATTCATTTTCATCTCCATTAGTTGTAACAAATACAGCTACTCTTCCTGGAGTCGATCCAACATGCTGCTCACAAAACAATACTTACACCAGTTTTCACCACCAAGTGATACAATTAAAATAATTAAACCGAATTCATTAAAGAAGCTGTATGTCTCTCTTTCACCTTAAGCCAGGACAGTGTTTTATGCATCCAGTTTACATTATTTCTGATTTAGAACCTCAGTGCACAACGGGCTGCTCTGTTTTGGACCGATTTTAGATTTGTTACAGCAGCACATGACCAAATTTCCGAGTAGTAGTCTAACTGTGACAAAACAAGTGTTTTTATAACAACTGCAGTTATACTGGAAGACAACATATAACAACATATTTTGACCATTGACAGGCCCTTCCCCATTCCACTGGCCACCATAGTAATATTCTTAGCGCAAGATAGATCATTATTAAGTTCAACACCAAGAAGTCTAGTCTGTCACACCTGTTCAACAGTTACACCTTTGACAAGACTCAATTTGGGTTCATCCCCCAGCATGTGTTTAGTTCCAACAAAAATACTTTTTTTGTGTCGACATTTAGAACTAGCTTGTTATTTGTGACCTACTCAAATACTGATTTCAATTCGTTCCTTAAAACAGTTTGAAGTTCTTCAATGATGCTTTTTGAGGAATAAATGGTTGAGTCATTGGCATACGTTGCTATTTTTGACTCTTGTAACACCAGTGGCAAGTCATATATATATATATATATATATATATATATATATATATATATATAACAGGAGTGGTGTTAGGCAGCTTCCTTGAGGTATACCGCAGCTAATTGCTTTTACATTTGAGAAGCTTCCATAAAAAAAAGTTTTTCCTATTTTCTGAATAATTCTTCAGCCACAGTAATGCTGCTGGACTGAACCCATAACTGCATTTTGCTCAGCAGAAGGTTATGATCTATAAGATCAAAAGCTGAGCTTAAATCTAATGATACAGCTTCTGCTAACCTTTTGTTGTCTAATGCTATGAACCTGTCATCTCAGCCATAGCAGTAGCAGTCGAGTGCCCTTCTCTGTACGCAAGTTGGAATTCTGTATTTAAATTGTTATTGGAAAAATATTTTTTGATTTATTCAAATACAATTCTCTCCATTATTTTGCTCAGAGCAGGTAACAGACTGTCAGGGCCACAGAATGAAATGGTAGCATTTTTGGTAAGAGCACGATTTTTGCTGTTTTCCAAGCCTGCAGACAGACCCCCTGCTTAAGACTTAAATTCAGGGTGTTTTTACATGGGACTCGAGTCCGTACTCTGGTACCGTATTTGGTCAAAATCCACTTATTTCGTACCATGTGAACACAGCCTGGACCATACCAGGATACGGCCAGAGAGACCTGCCTTGGAGGAAGTATCGGAGTCCAGGTACGAGTAGCAACGGATCATGTGAACATAAGCCGTATTCTGGCCGTACTCCCAAGACAATAGACGCGAAATGACGACACTGCCGGCCGAAATTACAGAATCGCCACGTAACCATAAAAAGACCAAAACGACGCGATTCAAGCATCCCACAGTGTGTTTACATTCTAGGCTGTCGCTCGTTTTATGACGTCGGTACTTCTCACTCCCTTGTTTGTTGGATACAGAATTATTTGTATACTGCCACCTGATGTTTTGGTGTAGTGCATTATGTAAAACACTGGATTCCAGCAGGGGCCGAAATCCCTGCCATGTGAACAACAAAAAATAGCATTTTTCCCTGGCCGTTTTTTGGCAAGGCCACACATGTGAAAACGCCCTTAGAATGTGGGCAACAGCAACTAAGTTTGAAACAAGCTTTAATAATTTTGGATCAACATTGTCTACATCATACGGTTTCTCTTTAAATTCTACTTGTATTTTTTCTACTTGGCCAACAGTAACATTGATAAATTTAAACTCACTGTTCTTTCCAACCAAAATACTGATCTTTATTAAATATTCTGCTTTTGAGTTATAAATTTGCCTCATATCACTTCTTAGTTGATTAATTTTATTACAAATATAATTCTTTAAAGATTGGCTATGTCCATTAGCTTTGTTAATTAGAGGCCGACCGATATATTACATTTTTTCTATATCGACCATCAGCCAAAACTGGAAAAAAAGGCAGATATTAAAAAGCATTATGCAACTGTGTGGCCAGCTGCAGCCACTAGGCAAGGCAAGTTTTTTTGTAGAGCACAATTCATACACAAGGCAATTCAAAGTGCTTCACAGTTGCATAAATTAAGAAAACAGATAAACAGAAAAAAAACTCAACTTAAATAATAATTAATTGCAATAAAAAGCAAGAGTGCAGACAACATACTTTGCCTACAGCCTGCATTGAAACATTGTTAGAGTTGATGTTTGTCTGACATCCTCATGAAGACTGTTCCACATTGTAGCTGCCTGAAACTGAAATGCAGCCTCGCCGTGTTTATTGTTGACTCTGGGAACCACCAGGAGACCCCTCCCTGAAGTTCTCAGGGCCCGAGATGGTTCATATGTCTCTAACATGTCAGAGATGTACTTTGGTGCCAAACCATGAAAAGACTTGTAGTGTGCTTTACTTTTGACGATTTTTCTTTGATACTTGAAGTCAAGATTCTACCTCAACCAGCTATTTGCACCATTATTCTGGTTACTTTTTCAATTTATCTTATTTTGTAAACTTAAAGAAACTTGAATCTGTTTTATTTTGTATTTTTCTGAAACCATTTACACTAAGGTTACTGTTTAGAGTTTGCTTTTATATTGTCTTATTTTTGAAGTTCAGTCCATATTTAAAGTTTCATTGACTTTTTTATTTATATTGCACACATGTGCAACACGTGTTTAGTTGTCTTTCACAATGAATATGCGGCTAAAAAGTATATATATCTGCCTTGGACATCGACCTTAATAATCGGTTTTAGATATAGGCCATCGGCGTCCACATTTTTTTTAAATTGGTATCGGCATGTCCTTAAAAAAAAAAAATAATAAACATATCGGTTGGCTTCTTTTTGTAATAAAAGAACTCCCTGATTCAAGAAATGATGGAGTTGTTTTAGAATTTCTTCCCTAGATTATTTAAGCTACTCCATAATTTCCTGTGTCATGTTTCTCATTTATGATCAGATTTTTATAATACAAGTTTCTTTTCTTTTTGTTTAATTTAGTTGGCATAATTTCTCTATTTTCTGTATACCTGCCAATCTGATCTAATCTTTTTTTGGCTTCATCACGTCCCATGCAGTCTTTAACTTCTGCATCGATCCAACCCACTCTTACTGTTTTTACTGTACTCTTTTTTTAGAGGAGCATGTTTATCACTTATTACTCTTGAAAATAAATTATTTAAAGCTTCTACTGCATCATCTAGATTATCAAATAAATCATCCCATCAAATGTTAGGGACGCCCTCTATAAAACTACCTTCAATAAAGTGTTTGTATGACCTTTTAACAATTATTTTAAGTCCGCCTTTTGGAACTTTGGTTTTTCTCGCCTTTACTATTAGGTTATGATCACTAAAGTCTAATGGGACAGATATAGCTGAGATCGTTTGTGTTTGTGAAGATATGGCCCAATCAAAGTAGATGTTTTGTTCCATCAGTTCTACAGAATATCCAAGTTGGTTTTGGCACAACCTGTATTAGACCATATGCATCAGTCATGGTTTGAAGTTTGTTTCTCAAATCACTGCATTGTATTCCAGTCTATGTTTAGATCTCCCACAATATAGACTTCATGTTGACAGTCGGATTCATAAATCATCAAGGTACGCAGAATTTGCATTTGGTGGACGTTAACAACAACAAACCAGTAACTGCTTTAAATATGGAATGTGGACTTGATGCCATAATGCTTCAATATTAGGGCGACATTAGATCCATTCTTATTTTTACTGGTATTTGCTGCTGTATATAGATAGCAACTCCGCCGCCCCTTGCATTTGTTTCTTTCTCCCTGTTTCTTATCTAAACATCCTGCTTTTACAACATGCCATAAACTTTAGCCAAAAGTTTTACGACTTAAAAGCTTAGCCCCATAAACAATACTGGCAAACATATCTTTACCATCATGCAAGCTAATTAAAACAGACTTTTACTTTCTGAATACTAACTAAAGATTATATAAACAGACTGTTATATAAAGTAGCCCCAAAAAATATGAGTCACAACATTTCCTATATATGCTGTACCCTTGTAAATGTAATGAGGAGTCTTCAAATGTAGAATCCAGATGAGTCTCAGAGATTCCTAGTATATGTAGATTACCTTCTGATAGAATATTTGCAATATCAATTAGTTTATTTCTAAGACTAAGAATGTTTAAATGTGCCAATAAAAGTCCCTTCTTAGGTAGCTTTGTGAAAGTCACCATTGTTAATTATGGTTGATAATGCAATTTATTTTTTGAACCACTGTAACGCTGTAATTTCTACCTTTACATTCATCGTTACTTCTTGGTCCCAACTCAAAAGACATTACATATGGAAAACACATACACACAAACTCACGCTTCCCATTCACAACCTCAGAGTCTGTAATCATTAAGAGAGTGATGCAGTAACATTCTCCTTATAGTCCTGCTTAACATAAATATTCCTTAGTCCATAATAGAACTCAGTAAGTTATCAATAAGTTTGATGGTATGTGTCCAAGCTGTGGTTGGGGGGTTAACATTTAAGCACCAAATAAAGAGCACCCTCACTTCTTTCATGAGGTAAATAGAATCTCGGGAAATATGTAGGGACAAATAATATTAGCTGGTGATATGAATGAATTGATCCTGTTCTTGATAAGAGTTCATGCAAAGACTCGTTTAAGGGAATAGTTCATATGTTAAAAAAAGATAAGGGCCTCATTGATGTATGGAGGTTATGTTGACTCTTAAAGCACCAAAGTCGGAAAATTGTGACAAGCAACATTGCTGACTCTAACGAGCCACAGCAGGTGATACGTCCACTAATTTAATTACTACTTTACATCAGGACATCTCCTGATGGCGGTTATCTGTTACTTTAATCTAAGACAAATTTGTGGGTGTGTTACCACAGCAAATTTTGGACTAAATTAGCTTCTTTTTTTATCACCAGTGGGGGACACGAGGTGCAGCGACTGTGGTCACAGCCTAGAGAGCGAGTTTTAGAAAGATGAAACTGATGTCGAGACCTGTGAGTTCCCCACGATGAAGTAATGGTTTATTCATATTCTGAAGAGGAATATTTACCTCTGATCAAGACGTTCAGTTGTCCAGGGAGAAAGTAAAACTCCAAAAGCCAGTCCCGTTCCCCATGGTGCTTCACAAGCAGCACATTCTAGCTCTCAAATTGTGCATCACGTTCTCCTGGTGGGAGAAAGGTGTGTGATCAGGTAGCATGGGTGTTCATAACAACTCTAATTGTGAAAGAGGTAGCAGAAATGTAAACATTTCTGGAAATAGTAGCAGATGCAATGAAAAACTGGAGTGAAAACAGACTGCTAATAAGGTAGTGTCGTGACTCATATTTTTTTGGGGCTACTTTATATAACAGTCTCGTATTAAATATGTTTATATAATCTTTAGTTAGTATTCAGAAAGTAAAAGTCTGTTTTAATTAGCTTGCATGATGGTAAAGATATGTTTGTCAGTATTGTTTATGGGGCTAAGCTTTTAAGTCGTAAAACGTTTGGCTAAAGTTTATGGCATGTTGTAAAAGCAGGATGTTTAGATAAAAAACAGCTCTGGGAGGATGGCCATAAACTATAAGCTATAACTCAGGGAGACCTTGGTAATAAAAAGTCTGGTGGGAGGAGAATAAGTCATGTGAATACTTTTCTTTGTTCTTCTTTAATAAAAATGGTACAACCCCGCAGACCATGGTTCAGTTTTGACTGAACCCCATCTGCAGGTGCGTACAAGTGTGAAACAGAAATTCTGTGTCTGTGCATATTTACTCTCTCTGTCTCTCAGCTCTGACTGTTATTGTGAAAATCTTCCCTCCGGGGTTTGAATGTTGGCGCCCCTACACTCTCCGGAAGCGAGTGGCCGATCGCATGGTAACTAGGAGCCAACAGTAGTGAACAGCAGTAAAGGTCTCTGTCCCATAGCAACTTTTGTTATGTAATGCAATAAGTGTAATATGAAAACTATTGCACTTACTGACCATGCAACTATTGAATTTTGGATTAAATTAGGAATTGGGAATATGAGAAGTTCAAGGTGTAAAATGGATGTCTCACTATTACAAGATACAGACGTGGACAAAATTGTTGGTACCCTTCAGTCAATAAAACAAAAACTTATAATGGTCAAAGAAACTACTTTAATCTGTCTACAAAAGTAATAAAAATCCTATAAATGTTAACCAATGAAAGTCAGACATTGCTTTTCAACCATACTTCAACGGAATTCTTTAAAAAATAAATGCATGAAACAGGCCTGGACAAAAATGATGGTACCCCTGGAAAAGAATGAAAATAATGTGCCCAAAGGGATAAGTTAATCAAGGGTGTGTCCACTAATCAGCATCACGTGTGTCTACAATCCTGTAATCACTCAGTGGGCCTCAACATGGACCAGAGGAAGCAAAGGAACGAGTTGTCTCAGGAGATGAGAAAGAAAATCATAGACAAGCATGTTAAAGGGAAAGGCTATAAGACCATCTCCAAGCAGCTAGATTTTTCTGTGACTACAGTTGCACATGTCATTCAGAAATGTAAGATCCATGGGACTGTAGCCAACCTCCCTGGACGTGGCCGCAGGAAGAAAATTGATGACAGATCAAAGAGACGGATAATCCAAATGGTAACAAAAGAGCCCAGAAAGACTTCTAAAGGGATCCAAGCTGAACTTAATTCTCAAGGAACATCAGGGTCAGATCGCACCATCCGTCGCTGTTTGAGCCAAAGAGGGCTACATGGGAGACGACCAAGGAGGACACCATTGTTGAAGAAAAATCATAAAAAAGCCAGACTATAGTATGCCAAACTACATGTTGACAGATGAGACAAAATGTGCACTTTTTGCCAAGGCACATAAGTTCTATGTTCACAGACGGAAAAGTGAAGCATATCTAGAAAAGAACACGGTCCCTACTGTGCGCCATTCAAAGCAGAAGCAACTAGAACAGTTTGCTCATGAGCAGTGGGCCAAAATACCTGCTGAGAGGTGCAGAAGTCTCATTGACAGTCCGAGGAATCCTTTGATTGCAGTGAATGCCTCAAAAGGTTGTGCAACAAAAATATTAAGTTGTGAGTTCAAACTCATCATTATCCAGGCCTGTTTCATGCATTTATTTTTAAAATAATTCCATTGAAGCATGGTTGAAAATCAATGTCTGACTTTCATTGGTTAACATTTATAGAAAAAAAAATATTACTTTTGTCGGATTAAAGTTATTTCTGTGACCATTATGAGTTTTCTTCTTACTGACTGAAGGGTACCAATAATATTTGTCCACATATGTATGCATGTGGATGTGTTTTGGGCGGAGGGGGGCACCAGCCTGTGTTTTTGAAAATCAATAAAACCTCAATTATAAAAAAAGATAAATATTTCAAGGCATTTTATATGAATCATATTCATCAGGTCTGATGCTCAGTATGAGGGTCCATGTACTAAGCAAAATTAATTGTTGTCATCAAAGTGAATAGAGAGCCCTCCACATAACTTTGAGGGACAGCCGGTTTTTCACCTGTTTACTGCCAAAGAAAGTTAAATTAAAGACAATCAGTTGATCATAGGGCTGTTTATTAAGTGAAATCCAGTTAGCATCTTCATGTGCAGGGACTGTCCTATTGGAGTGGGCAATTGCACCAAAATTACACCACAGCTTGGCAATTTTATTAATTTATTATGAAATAATTCAATGCATTTAACTCATGCCTATCAGGTTGTATAAGGACGCATATAATCAAAGCAAGTGGAACTTCTTAGTTTTACTGTCAAAAATATCAAAATGTGCAGTGCAAATATTTTAGAGTCAGGTCAAATTGTAAAAAAATGTCTACCCCTTAAGGTAAATCCACACTTTTACAACTACATTTTTACGTGTATCAAATGGTAAAAAGTACATGTAAAATCAACTTCAGGATTTGTATAAAATTTTCACCTGTAGAAAATTATCTCACAAACTTGTTACAATTGACTACTAGATATTAATAAATTTTATTAATAAATATACACAGCGTTTTTGTTGTTTTTAACAACAACTACTCCGGTCAACTATTATTAACAACGACGGCATCACAAACAATTTGCCATAACTTGAGTTGTTAATGAAGTTTGGGGGAAAACTGCTACAGCAAGTTGCCCATTAATGTTAGCCAGATAGCGCATTTCAACCTTCATCTTGAAGTACTGATACTAAGCAGAGTGACGTTCTGTTGGTGTTTGATACTCTGTTCATTAAAAATATAATAAAGAACCTGAACAAAGTTAATAAATACTAACAATGAACTTACCTCTGCTTGTGCCATACAGAAGAGCAGAGATGAGAATTTACTGGAGAATCCAGGCCAAACTGGAGGTTGTCACATTTTTTATGGTAATTTTCTGGTGGAAAAAATGTATTACACATAATTGGATTTAACAGGTATTTTTTACAATTTGATACAACTAAAAATGTAGTTGTACAAGTACGGATTCAAAATACATACATGTAGACGCAAATTACAAGTACAGATTTTTTGAAACATATTTACCTTCATATAGAAGGCAATCAGTCTGTACTTCACACTGCCTCTCAACTCTGCTGCCTAAGTATATTGTTTTAACCCATAATACAGCTGGACTCAGAGCAGATATTTACCCCACAGAATGCTGATGAACTGAGCATGCTCAAAGCAGAAGGTTGCAGTTGGGACTTGAGACTTGTCACAAAAACAGAATGTAAATACTGAGACTGCACTTCTTCAAGTCTGTTAAATACAATAAATTACTCCATAAAACCCCTTTTTTATTATATTAGGATTGGGCTTTGCGGACATTTTGGTAGTGGAACAAATGTAAACAAACCATGGATTCATTATAAAACACAGTACATTGCAGAACAGAGTTTGCAGAAAGAATGTACAATCAAACATGTTAAAGGGGCTGTATGATGCAAAATCAAGTTTTTGGAATTTTCAAGCATTTGGTAGGGCAATTTTTTCATAAAAACCCCACCAGAGTGATTTTTGGCTTATTTCACACGTGTGAGTAATCCTCTTGAATTCTGCTCTCTGAGCAGCTGCCCCTCCCTCTCCTATAAAACAACTGAGTTCAACTAGTGACATCGCTAGTTTAAAGTTGAGTGCTAGAGGTGTCTGCACTGCCCCTGCAGGCAGAGCGGCTTACCTCTGGTAGATTTTCAAACACACCCTCGTCTTTCTCACAGTTCATGGGTGCTTCTGTTTTTGGCAGCTTAAAACTCTTTTTTTATTTTTTGGATTTTTTTTTTTTTACTTTCTCTGTTAAAACGCCTTTTTTTGGCTGCACAGATTACAGGACTTTATTCTACATTGCTAAATAACAGCTGCTGGATCAAACTGTATCTGACAGTACAACCAAAACTTCTCCCAACAAATATAAACATATTACACCTGCATTGTATCTTACATTTTGCACTAAACAACCACACCGCTATAATTTGGAATTTTGAATTTCTCTTCTGTTACATATGTATTATATTTGTTGCTTCTTTGGCTGCTGTTTACAACTGAAATTCCCCTGGTGGGACTATTAATGGATTATTCTATTCTATTCAAAGAACAAAAACGTGTGATGGACAGAAGTAAGTAGTTATATGCTAATGCTAATGTAGGTTAGCTCTTTATCAAGCTGCTTATGTGATCTTTTAACAGCATTGTGTGGTTAATTATTGATCTGTAGCATCTCAGAATGTTCAGTTAACGGGTGCAAACAACACCCCTGGCTTTTTTATTTACTGGGCTGGAAAGATTTGCTTAGTGGATGCAGCTGTGTTGGTTTGGGCTCCGTCTAAAGCCTGGAGATTTAGCAACTGAAATAAGCTTTATTGACTCAGTTTTTTACAAAAAAAATAAAAATAAACCAAACATCTGAGCCCTTAATATAAGAGTCTCATCGTGGTACTTCATGCTTTTCGAATTCACAGTCAGAAAACTGTTTGAGATGAAGCTCAGCACTGTTTCTCTCAGGATTATAGAGAAACAAGCCGGTTTACTTTGTGGTCCAACATCAGCTACAGGATACAAGTTAAATGTTAGGACAAATTAATACTGTATAACACCAACGGTACAATTTTATTATATATATATATATGTCTATACCAGAAGTTGAAAGCTGTAAAATAGCATGATAGTCCCTTTAAATCCCAAAAAGGATGTAGAACATGTGGTGATACACTAAAAAGGGAAACCAGGGACCGATATATACAGACAAAGTCGACATTATAAACAGTTTGGATCCATATGTAACGCTTAATAAAGACTGGAGCGCTGACACTTTGTTGCCCCAGTTGTGCATCCGACATTTTTGGCTGCATTGTTTTTGGTGTGAACGCTTAAACTTCAGAACAGTTCTTAAGCTATTAGTGTTGGAGCCTCATTTGCTGTTTTTAAACGGTTGGGTTTAGGAGCAAACTCAGAATGTAGTAATCCGGACAAAGGTAAACTGTGCTTCCATAGTAACCTGTAGCACTGGGAAAATTCACACAAGAATGTGTTTCTAATTATTATAGATGTTATACGCTACTGTAATATATATAAATGTTATATACTGAGAGGCGGTAAGTGTTGCCGATCTGTCAGAAATGACTATTGTGCAGTCTCAGTGGCCTTATAATCAGTGCGACCTAAGGTTAGCGATGGTGCCTGATCCGAATGAGAAGTATACATGTCTTTTGCTGGTTTTCCTTGTAACAATCAAAATGGTCATCCCATAGAGCAGAGGTTGTGCTGTGTTTCAGTGAATCTTCATTAACCTACCGGTGGTAGCTTATGTTTGTCTTGGTTTGAATGCCTTGGTTGAAGGAAAAGAAACGATCCATAAAAAACTTCTACATAACTTACAAGAATGAAAATGCCGAACACAAACTCAACACCGGTTTACTCCAGAAATGTTATGTCTGGCCGACCACAGATGGGATCCAAGTGAGCTGACAACACTTTATTTTTTGATAGTCTGTGGTAATGCCTCCAAGCAGGAAAACTGTGAAAAGTTAGTCAGTTTCCCACCTTTTTCCCCGGCAATCATAAGCTGTGCTGTTGCTCCTCAACAACAGAGCCTCTATTTACAATTGTGGAGTAATAATAATAGAATATCCAATGAATAATATATTAAATTAAGCTGCAAGATAGAGAGTGAATAGGTCTGTAAACAGAGAACGCTACCAAAGTGGCGGCTGCATCAGGAGATGACGACCTGATCCAGAGCCCTATATATCAAACCTGTGTTCGACCACAATAATGTAATGAATTATCAAGATTTTGTTTTTTCCCAGCAATTATCTGGTGAAATAAAAAGATTAATTAATTAATTAAAGATTATAATTAATTAATTTCAAAGATTTTTTTTATCTCACTAGTCCACAGTAGCAAGTTCTGTCTAGCTTACCGCCATGGAGCACGACAGTGACTGTAATTGTAATTGTGGGATAGTGTAGTTGGATTCTAAGCCTCTAAATCACAGTGGAACTGTACTAATAAGCACATCCAAGACATTCTTAACTTGTAGGGGAGTAGTGCTAATGTTTAATAACAAAACATCTGTTAAATGAAGGAGTTTTGGAGCAGATTATGCCTTATAACAACCGGCAAATCTCCTGCCCTGATTAATTCCCATTATATGGATATACGCTAATCTTGAGTCGAAATAAACTCTGAAAGACTCCAAGTGGCTCCAAACCTGTTTTTGTGAGTAAATTAACATTATATTTCATACAAAATAAGGTCCTAGTTTACACCCCCCCCCCTCCCTGAACTTTCCCTTTAACTAGTAAAAAATAACTATGAGCAAGTGTGTGTGTGTGTGTTTCTGTGATCCTGTCTAGAACTCAGACTGAGGACCAATTTGTTGATGACATATGGAGAGCAAAAAGAAAATTAAAGATAGTGGCCAGTACAGTACAAAATGTCTGTATTTTCTTTAAAGTATTAATCAAAAATAAAGGTTTTAGCTGTTTTATAATTTTCAGCTAGTGAATGGGGAAAAACCTGCATCCCAAATAATGGAGTTGTAAAACTCTTAAAAAAACAAAGCCACACAACACAAGTGTATGAAAGTGCACAAAATATACTGACAATCTTGGCAGGTCTGCTGTAAGGCCATAGACATTTCACCTCTGTAGGGGTGTTTTAACACCAGGACTTAACTTCTAAACCAGCATGCTGTTATATTTGTGGTCCCAACCTGAACTTTGAGGACATCAGACCTGCAGTCAAATCTGCTATACGGAATATGCAGAACAAGCTTTTCAGCATAAAGAGTCACAGAACCAAAGGTCACGCCCCACCTAAAGGTGGATGCGTATTGCCACAGTAAAGGAGAAAATGCAAAACACCACTCACCGTTTTGTGAAGTAATATAGCGTTATTGTGTAATTGTGTTTTTGTTTCTGGGACTCTGGTAGTTTGTCTTAAAGTTGAAGTAGGCCTGGGCAAAAAAATTTGATTGAATGAAGCTGGAGCTTCCGTTACAGAATAGGTATGGGTTTGCTGCGACAGAGGTGAAACAACAGAACCCAGTTACATTTGCTCAAAGCCCATCATAGTCAAAGGCAGCTGAAGAGCTGAAGTGAATTTGAATAAGCTTTATTGACAAACTAAACCAAAGGTTTCAGTCACTGAGGTCACGTCCACACTAAGCCGGATAATGCCTTAAACGTATAATTATTTAGTCTACACCCCCCTATCGTCCACACTAACCCGGCGTCGTTTAAGGTCAGTGGCCGGATAACTATTAGCCGGGTAAGAGAGCCGTGTAAATCTTAATTCAACGGCTAAACGAGCTAGTATGGACAGCTTCCCCGGATAATGAAAGGAAGTGGCGTCAATGAATGCTGCGTCAATAACAATACGACACTACAGACAAAGACAACAGCGAAGAGTAATAAATCTTTCTCGTCGTCTGTCCACACCAAAAACTCTCTCTTCTTCTGAGCAGCTATTGTTCTCTTCGGTTAACGGGACAAGCAGATATCTACTGTGTTGTAGAGCTTCTTGTATGTAGGCGCTGGCGTCACGTAGATTATACGCGTTTTTCTTGCGTCTTTTCGCGCATGCCCGGTATTTGCACAGGTCGGTATGGGATTGCGCAATCATGGGACCTTAAACGGACCTTAAACGGGGCGTAAATGCTCGTGTTGAGTGGATAACATTAGGCGTCTAACTCCCCGTATAACCTTATCGGCTTTTATTATAAAGTGTCATAAAATGTTTAAAAGATTAAAAAGCATCAAGATAAGGCTTTAATTTAAATCACTAACAGAATTAAATATATATATATATAATGGTTAATAACATTTTTTTGTATTTACTGATGTTACTCAGGTCTCTTGATTTGTTTCTGTGCATTACAAACTTAGTTATCATAAAAATAAGTGTTAGTTCATTGAACAATAACAAAATTGACTGGGGAGGCACTTAAAAAATATTTTTTACATTATGTGATATTGATAATTATCGATATCAATCAATATGACTATTCCTTTATCAATATGCTCTTTTTCTATATCCACCAGCCCTAGTTTCTATGAATATTAACCATTCGCAAGCAGATTATTGATCCAGATCAGGTTCTGATTATCAGGAGGAACCAGATCAACCAAATCAGATCGCTGGAGGTTGTAGATAAACTCTGAGTCAGGTTCTATCTCTGTTAATGTTTCCATCTTTCCTTTTTTTTTTATCAGAACCGCTTCCATCCTGGGTCCCAATTCTCCCGACTCTCCTGGTTGTGCTGGTTCTAGCTGTTCTTGCAGGTATTCTCTATGCTTGCCGACAATATTTCATGCCAGGTGAGTCTCTAGAACTCTGTTACCCATAATGCTGCTGGTCACTGCCTGTTCTCCTGTGGTCTCCAATCTTCTCCGTGATGATGGTGATCAGGACTCTAGGATCTGCTGTCTGTGTCTCTGAAGAACCTCTGGATGGATTCTGGTTCAGATCTCAGCAGCTTCATGTCTCTGTGTCATCTGGAGGACAACCAGAAACTGCTGAGTCAGAGACGGAGCTTATTGTGCAGAAACTGCTGAGTCAGAGCTTATTGGGCAGAAACTGCTGAGTCAGAGACAGAGGAAGGAGCTTATTAGACAGAATCTGCTAGCAGCTGGTTCCCAGTGGACCAGAAGCTCCGAGATGGACAGAAGTCTCTGATGGACAGATGTCTCTGATCTTTATCTGCTCCAATTCTCTCCTCATCCATCCATCTGATTGGTTTGTTAGGAGCTTCTGACTCCTTCTTTGGTCGCTGCTCCAAATGTCCTGGAGAAGAAACTAGTTTAAACTGGTTTCTGTCAGACAGGAGACAGACTTCACCTGGTTGGTCCACGTCCTCCAACAAGCTGCTGGACCTTCTTAAGTCTGAGAGTCCACCACCACCAGGAGACACAGAGACCAGGAGGAGACCAGGAGTCATGTGACCATCAGAGCTGCTGCTGCTCTCTGTTCAACTAATCTTGTCCTTTGTTTTCCTCAGAATACATGTTGGTGGTTGAGCAAGGGAAGGAGTTTGTCCTGCTGCCCTGCAAAACCATAAAATGGCTGCCTAAAGATGCTAATGTGGTGTGGAAAGATGTAAAGGAGCGTGTTGTCCATGTGAATCAGAACGTTCCTGATCAGCCTGAAGAACAGGACCAGTTCAACAGAAACAGAACCAGGATGAATAAAAACCCGCTGCGATTTGGAGACCTCAGTCTGACTCTGAGTTGGCCCATGGATGAAGACAGTGGGACCTACACCTGCACCGTCTACAATAAGAAGGGAGTCATCCTGATGAAAAAACACGTTTATCTGAAGGTCAAAGGTCAGTGATTAAATGGGATGATGTTTTTCTCCAATCAGCTGATTAGTTGTGATCAATAGTGAGGATTGGCTGATTAGAAGGTCAAAGGTCAATGTGATTTTGTTGAGGAAGCAGAGCAGGAGGAAGAGGTCCAGGACAGACTGGGACCAGTTTCCAGTTTGTGTTCAGAACCTCCAGATGGGTCAGAACCATGAACATTGAAGTTCCTGCAGCAGGAACCCAGAACTGCTGTTTTTACCTCTGACAGGAACATTTGTCCTGAAATCAGCAGAAACCAACATCAGTTCTACCGGGATTACCAGGAGAACACAGCACAGTTCTGGTTCTGGTCCAGAAACATTTAATCAGCTTCAGAACCCTGGATCCTTCCAGAACCCAGTAGTACCAGGCCTCAGAGGTCCAGAAGCTTCAGCTTCGCTCAGCTGTCAGCTGGTTCTGGTTCTCTGGAAAGGCTCAGTACCAAATCCAGAACCTCCAGGTTCTGCTGTAATCTGGGCTCCAGATTACAAAATTTAAAATATTTTATATCACTGGTTACAGCCTGAAAAATGTAATGTGGTTGTATTACATATTACTGTGTCAACAACGTAACCAAGTCGCACTACTTTAAGTTGGTTTTGTTGAAATATCTTAAATGTAAAACACTATTTTAAAATACTATAATGTATTATTTTATTTTAGTGATATGCAAGTTTCTGTACTCTGATTGGCTAACTGCAACACTGGCTCTATTTAATAAAATCAGTTACAAGAGAAAAAATGGTGCCGGTATTTATGCTTAGATGGAGTTTACCAACCAGTTTAACTCAAGGAAATTTCAATCGAACGCACCTGGATTTTGTAATTTGTTTTGGAAGACCTTTCACCTCTTATCCAAGAGGCTTCATCAGTTCATGACGTGACTTCACTGTTCACCTGTATTCCTACCATGGAGGCCTTGGCCACAGTAAGTGAACGACTTACACAGGACAACTCCCTCCAAAACAGAACAAAACTCAAACCAGAACACATTTGCCAACTTCTGGAATTGTGCCTGAACACCACATATTTCCAGTTCAATGGCAAGTTTTATAGACAGAAACATGGCTGTGCCATGGGCTCACCAGTTTCTCCAATTGTGGCAAATTTATAAATGGAGGAGGTAGAGTGCAGGGCTTTGAACTCCTTTGAAGGAATAACACCTAGCCACTGGTTCAGATACGTAGATGACACATGGGTTAAAAATCTAAACCAAAGAGGTGCAAGCTTTTATTTAACACATAGACTCAGTGGACAGAAATATAAAATTCACCAGAGAAGATGTCAAGGACAATAGTTTGCCCTTTTTAGATTTTGTCGTCCAGAGGAGAAAGGACAGAAGGCTCCACGTTGGGGTATACAGAAAACCCACACACACAGACCAATACCTACTTTTTGACTTACACCACCCACTGGAACACAAGCTTAGTGTTATCAGGACCCTGAAACACAGTGCTGATAACATACCCACCAGCTCACAGGCCCAAGGGGAAGAACGCAAGCACGTGAGAGACACCCTCACAACTTGTGGTCACCCCAGCTGGACTTTTTTGAAAACTGCAGCTAGTTCCAGAAGGAAAGCCAACAAAGTGGTTGAAAAAGAAAACAAACGAAACAATGTAGTCATTCCATATGTGTCTGGGATTTCTTAAAAACTCAGGAGGATTTTTAACAAACACAGTATCCCTGTGTATTTCAAACCCAGCAACACACTCAGACAGACACTGGTACGTCCTAAGGACAGAACACCACACACACACACAAAAGCAACCTGGTGTATGCAATCCAATGCAATGAAGAATGCAAGGACCTCTACATTGGTGAAACCAAACAACCACTGTACAAACGCATGGCCCAACACAGGAGAGCTAACTCCTCAGGCATGGACTCTGCTGTTCATTTACATCTCAAGGAGAAAGCCCACTCCTTTGAGGACAGCAATGTCCAGATATTAGACAGAGAGGACAGATGGTTTGAAAGAGGAGTAAAAGAAGCCATCTATGTAAAAGTAGAGAAACCATCGCTAAACAGAGGAGGAGGCCTGAGACATCACCTATCTCCAATTTACAATGCTGCCCTTTCATCCCTCCCTAGGAGACTCAAACAAATTAGCCTCTAATAACAGAAACAACTGTGACTCCAATGACTGTCGTTATAACACAATAGGGCACTAATGAAGCCGAAACCTAACCTCCACCAATAGGCGGCACGCCAACGACCGTCGTTAAGACATGGAGCACAAAGGATCCAATGACATAATCAGTCTTGTAAAAGCCCTCCAAGAGGTTAAATAGCTGAGTCTCCACACCAGTTAGTTGGACCAGTCCCAGCCTGGTCAGCGGCGAGCATGAACTGATGAAGCCTCTTGGATAAGAGGTGAAACGTCTTCCAAGACAAATTACCAAGTCCATTTGCGTTCGATTGAAATTTGCTTGAGATAACCATGACCTGGATGAATGACAATAATCACAGGCCCACCCAGTTTAAGCCGCATGCTGCTGACTCCAGAATGACTCCACACAAAACTACCACAGTCTTCAGGACATCACACGCCACACACAGCACCACTGCCTCTTTGCTACTGAGTTACTCCTTGATAATTTATTCTCCTCCGTTTACCAGTATGCTTACATCCAGCGAGTTGTCTCGTCTGATTTGAACTCATAGTCTGTTCATAACGAGTGCCGCCGCTGCACACACACATGTTTGTATTGCTAATATTATAATTCTTAGTTTGAAGTGTCTGTTACATTTGAGGATTGTTAAAAAAACATCTCTGGGTGGATGTGATCACAGATATTAGCTGTTAGCCCAGATAGTACAATTCATTGTCATGGCGTGTTTTAGCACAATACTTGAAAAGTAAAACACTGGGGGGAAAGTCAAACATTACTTACAGCCTGGGAGCTGGTTTTTCATGGTTGTGATGGTACAGATCCTTCTTTTAAAGTTCCGTAGCCTCTGGCTGTTGCAAGAGGCTCAACTTTCAACTTTCACCTTGCCAAAAACAACATTCCTGTGGGCGGTCCACAGCTAGGTAGGCGAGGCCATGAATGCTAAGTTAGCATTATGACGTTTGGTTGTTGAGCTTTTTCAAACTCAGGGGTTTTCTGGTCTCTTTTCTTTATTTAACTGATTTCCAGGATTGGAGTTTGTATAAAATGTACATATGCAGCATGTTTTCAGAACACAGAGGGACTGATTTTAATGAAAGAAAAGTCAGGTTTTTAAGATTTTTAGTGAAAGAAAACTTTAATACATAAATAAAACCTCTGGAATGCAGCTTTAACCATCCTGATTCTCTGATGTTCAGCAAAATAAAGTGTACTGTGGATCTTCTACTGTGGTATCCAACTTGATTTGTAGTAGTTGAGTGGAAAAACACTGAAACACTGAAATTGTAATGATTCATATATTGCTGTACATTTTATAAGTAATCGTTACATTACTCTGTTATAGAAAAAAGTAATATATTCCTTTATATTTCCTTTAATACCTTTTGTAACGTGTTACACTCAACACTGGTGAAAAGCAGATCAAGGTCCTGGAGTGGTCTAGTCAGTCTCTAGACCTAAATCCAATAGAAAATCTTTGTTTGGATCTGAAACTCTGTGTTGCTCAGTGACCGCCCAGAAACCCGACATATCTAAATCATGGCTCTAAGAACAAAGCAGTCTATGAAGAGAAAGAGGAGAGGTTCGTTCTTTGGGCTTTTACTGGCTTTTCTGGACTTCCTTCATGTTTCCAGGCTCCTCTCTGATTATTGATTGCTCCTCTTCTTTGACCAACCTGGGCCAGGTTGTTACACAGAATATCTGCCATGTTGTATCTGCAGTCACTCTCAGGAACTGGACTCCTTAGCACCACAACTGCAGGCATGACCTCTGACCTCATGCTTCTTCTCCAGTGCCCCCACCCCCAGTTTTGGGCATCTTAAATTAAAAAAGTAATTAGTTATAGTTACAAATTACTTTTTCCAAAAAGATATTGAGTTAGTAACTCAGTTACTACATTATAAAAGTAATTAGTTACTCAGCAAAGTAACTCTGACGTTATTTCTATAGCAGTTACTTTCTATAATATCTATAAGTTTAAAACATTTTATAATTGAATGACGAATACTAAAACACCATATATCAAGTATTTTAGAACATTTGGTATTTTAACTTGACTCAATAAGATTGAAGCTTGTATGCAGAAAAAAATTATACAAAAACTCAATATTGGAAATAGATAATCACACAATTTTCATTAAAGTGCAAAACAAAGAGAGACATCTGTGGGTAAAATGAAATGAGGAAAATATGTCAATTAACTTATGCAAATATATATATCTGTAATATTGTAAAGCAAACAGAGCAACAACTGGTTGTAGTAAGAAATGTTAAGATATATTTCTATCATTTGGTCACATGACCTGGAAGCTATTGATGGAAAATCTAAATTACGCTATTAAAGTAAAATTATTAATATTCTATGTAATTTGTTGGTAGATGTCACAGGTATTTTCTGGGATGTATGGAGATTTATTGAAAAAAAAAAACACGGCCTTCAGGAACAAGCTGCAATGCAGCCATTTTATTAATGCATTTCTGGTTGAGACATAGGTAGGGGTGTCTGCTTTAATGAAACGAACATCCGCCTAATATCCAACTTAAAAAAACTAAGTTTCTTACAACATGCAGACAGCAAGAGGAATCAAGGTAGCTGCCCACTCACCAAATCATCATCATCACATTTGCAGCAACGTCATCATCACCGACACCTGCGTTCTCTCCCTGCAGCTGCAGTGTGATTGTCAGAAAGCCTCATGCTGCTGCACTTCATTCAACCATGTTGTAGTAACGCGCCTCTTTACATCCCTAGTAATGGTAACAAAATTGTAATGATAGGAAAAGTAATTAATTAGATTACTCTGTTACCTAAAAATTAACGCCATTAGTAATGCTGTTTTACTTAAACGCTGTTACTCCCAACACTGCCCACCCCCCTCAGATGATGGAGACAATCAGACCTGAAGTCTCGAGAGGTTGTTGGCAGTTCTCTTAAGGGACTATATCATGCTATTTTACAGCTTTCAACTTCTGGGTTAGACATATATATGATAAAATGTTACCATTGGTGTTATACAATATTAATTTGTCCTGAAATTTAACTTGTATCCTGCAGTTAATGTTAATGACCACGAAGTAAAACGGCTTGTTTCTCTATTGCCCCATTTCCACTAGGGCCAGCACGGTACAAAATGGAACAGGTAGGTTGTGTCGCCATTACGATCTCAAAAGAACTGTAGTGGGCGAGGATGTAGGCGGGCTAAGCTTAACAAAAGCTCCAGCAAAAAGTGTCTCTCTTCTGTTGTTGAAGATTTAATTTTTCGAAAACAGATTTTACTGACTTCTACTGAGCTACTTCCATAGCTCAGAGCAGGGCTCTACACTGCGAGTGATTGGTCGCATTTTGCGACCATCTTTTGTCCGACTGCGAGTAAATTTAAATGTCACTCGCGCCAGAGCAAGTGTCAATGTCCCAAAACACTTCTGTAATGCAAACATGACTTGAAAGAGTTACAATATATGATAGCGTGAGTGAAGTCATCAGACACCTTTGGGACTGGGAACCTCCTGCGGACATGAAGGGAAAAAAACTGCTGCGGACATGATCCTGTAGAAACCGGGCGCTTTCGGCCAATCGCAGCGAGCAATGTTTATTACTCGCTGCGATTGGCCGACGGGATCTGATTTCTACAGGATACGATTGACCGAAGCAAGGCCGCCTTTGTCTCGCTTTGAATGTGGAGGGGTGCGGCAACATTAGTGTTGAGAGCTCTATACAGAGTCACTGGCTGATCGGGACAGTTTTGCTATCATGGCAAAGAGAACGATATCGTTTTTTCAGGCCAGCTCGTGATCAAACTTCACCTGTAGTCGATATTGGAGTCGCAGACATCCAATCGGATGAATCCGAAATACCCCGCTCCAGCAGAGTGAAAAGATTCGGACATGAGTGGATGTCAGAGTTCAAGTGGCTGAGGTACGACTCACGAAAGGGCACGATGTCTTGCCTGTATTGCTGTCACTGTGGTCCTCAACATGCTGGGAAAACCAAATTCGCAGAGGAAGCATGGACTTCCTGGTTTAAACACGATACCCTTGTAAAATACTGCGGTAGCATACGGCACAAACTGTGTCATGACAGGTATGTCAATGAGACCGCATCACCACTTACAAAGGCATTTGTCTGGCAACAGCAGCCTATTGATTCATCAGAGGAGGCTGAAATGATCATTAAATTCAGTACAGCCTATTACAAGGCAGAACTACCCTTTACAAAATTAGAGGGACAATTGGAGCTATCGATCAAGAATGGTATAAAAGTGAACACAACATACTGCAATGACAATGCATATGCGCAGTTAATCGGTGTCATCTCGGAAAGGGAATGGGCCATACGGATGACTCTGGGTGTGCCCCTAAATTTTGGAAAGTGCCCCTAGAAATTTCAGGTTAGGGGCTACAGTGCCCCTTGGAAAGATTTTTAGTCTGGAGCAGAGTGATGCCAATTTAGCCATCTTGTTTTACAAGGTTACTTTTGCAGCTTGTTATTAGTTTGACATTAAATTCGAGTCAGCTCCAGGACAGGGTGATTGCAATAAAAGCAGGTTTTTGAAAATGTTTTTTATAACTTCTGAAATCAGATTTGGTATGAAGAAAAAATATCAGAGATTTAATTTTTAAGCCATATCACCCAGCCCTACTGACAATTGTCTATGTAAATATTCACCCTCTATTCTGAACCTTTAATCTTGTAAAATAAGAGGGTGTTGGCCCTTGTTTAATAATGTTAGTCAGAAGAATCATATTTTGACACCAAAATAAATAGAAGAAATACTGCATTGAAAAATCTCAAATTAAAAGTACTACTCTGCTATTAAAATTTTGTTTTTGGTTTCATTTATTGAAATACAAAACCTAAAACATCGAGCACAGCATGTTTTGTTTACCAGATTTTACAACATCTCAGTAAAAATATTATGATCTGAGATACATGCTGAAGAATGCATTGTGATACTTGGTGCACTTAAAGTCTGACTGCTATTTGAGAAGAAGGCTCAGCTGTTTGTCTCGGTCAGAGCAGCTCTGCACGGGAGAATCAGGATCAGCTTTAATGGCCAAGTATGACACATACAAGGAATTTGACTCCGGCAACTTTTCTCCCCAGTACAGAACTTAAATAAGTGAAATTAAAACGGAAATAAAAATAAATACAAATAAATAATAAAGGATAATATGTACACCAAACCAGGGTTATTGTACAGTAAGTATATACAGCAGTGCAGAGTTATAGTTTATTGTTCATGTGAATGGACTCAGACTCTGTGACTACTCAGAGTTCATCAGAGCGACAGCCTGGGGGAAGAAACTGTTCTTGTGTCGGGTGGTTTTGGTGTACAACGCTCTGTAACGCCGGCCTGAGGGGAGGAGCCTAAACAGGTTGCGGCCAGGGTGAGAGGGGTCTGTGGTGATTTTTCTGGCCCGCTTCCTGACCCTGGCCCGGAATAGGTCCTGAATGGAGGGAACATCATTACCTATGATCCTCTCTGAGGACCTGACTGTTCTCTGCAGTCTCTCCTTGTCTTGCCTGGTGGCGGATCCGAACCAGACAGAGATGGATGAGGTCAGGACAGACTGGATTATTGCTGTGTAGAATATGGTCAGCAGTTCCTGAGGCAGGTAGAACTTTCTGAGCTGACGCAGAAAGTACAGCCTTTGCTGGGCCTTCTTCCTTATAGCGTGTATGTGGGAGGTCCACTTCAGGTCCCGTGTGATGGTGGATCCTAGGAACCTGAAAGACTCCACTGTGGGGACTGGCCTGTTGGTGTTTATTAGAGGAGATGTTGATGGAGCATGGGAGCTGAGGGCTGCAGGACGCGGGACTACATGCCGCATTTCCACTAGTACCACTAGTACCAGTACGGAACGGGACGCTTTGGCATGTTTCCATTACCTGCGGCCGTTCCGAACAGACCCCAGCCGAACCTTTTTTTGGGACTACCTCTGCCTTGGTTCCAATTGTGCCGAAGCGAACCGAAACGCCACCAATGGACTGATTGGTCCGGTAACATGATATCCCTCTCACTTCTACGCAGCAGCAGGAGCCTCTGATTGGTCTGGAGTTGTTTGTTTGTCTCAGAGTAAGCTATAGTTTAAGGTTTCAAATAAGCAGCACACTACAGTTAACTGCAAGCAGACTAAAATAAAAAAGAAATCAGTGTGAGTCGCAAATCATATAGGTTTTAAACAACTTAGGGATCTTGTCAGTATATATACTATATACTTGAATCCGTTGTGATCATCACCAAGTTGTTACATTGGCTGAGTGGTTGGTGTTGGTGACTCCTGTTCGGTAGGTCCAGGTACACATCCCCCTACTGCAGTGCTGAAATTCTTTGTCACAGTAGGTTGAGGTTCACAGACATTCTTCCTGGTTTCAGAAAAATACTTTTTCTAGATTTAAAAAAAATATCTATATTTTATTTTTAAATCAAGTTCTGACATCAAGACAGTAGCCAGATCAGTTCTGTATGTTTAGTGCTGAACAGTGTGGTTAATAAATTAACGAAGATAGAAGGATTAATTCTGTTGATTAATTTCCTCTCCCAAAATACAATGAAACTGTGTTATATTAAGGGTTTGGTTTATTTATTTGTTTTTTATAAAAACCGGAGTCAAGAAAGCTCATTTCAGTTTGTAAATCTACCAGGCTACAGACGAGCATATCCATGCTTTAGAGGGAGCCCAAACCAACATAGCTGAGTCGGACAAGCAATCTTTCCAGCCCAGTATATAAAAAAGCCGTGGTTGTTGTTTGCCATGGTTTACTAAACATTCTGAGATGCTACAGATCAATTAATTAACCACACATTGCTGTTACAAGATCACATAAGCAGCTTGATAAATGGCTAACCTATATTAGCATTAGCATGCAGCCACTTACTTCTCTGTCCATCAGGCATCTTTGTTCTTTGATCCAGCTGCTGTTTTTTAGGAATGTAGAATAAAATCCTGTAATCCATTCAGCCAAAAAGGCATTTTAACAGAGAAAGTATAATTCCTTCAAAAGTGGTTTCAGCAGGTAAAACCAGAGCAGCTATGAGCTTTAAGAAGGGGGAGGGTGTTTTCAACTCTACAAGAGGCAGGCTGATCTGTCTGCAGGGGTAGTGCAGACACTTTTTTTTTTTTTTTTTTAGTGCAGACACCTCTAGCCCTTCCTTGTGTTCACATGGTGACGTAAAATACATCACCATGTGAACACTCAGTCGATTTCCAGGAGAGGAAGGGGCAGCTGCTCAGAGAGCAGGATTCAGAAGGATTACTGAGACATGCGTGAATTAAGCCAAAAACCACTCTGGTGGGTTATTTTTATGGGAAAGTTGAATTACCAGATGGTTGAAAACTCCAGAAACATAATTTTGTATGATATAGGCCCTTTAAATTTCAATTAGGGGCTCCCATAAAAGAATAACAAGCTTTTGCAGTTTTCCTCACCGGATTATCATGATTTTTTATACTTTGTATATTTTGAGCGCAGCTGATAAAACTGGTTTTATTGTTGCTGTGTTAATTTTGTTGATAAAATACTTCCGTCATTTTTATTCAAAAATATATTTTTTATATATGAAAACCAAACACAAATAAAAGGAACATGGATAAAGAATGAAGACTATCACTAAATTGATCAACATTTCCGTCAACGAATAGAAGACTGGAAAGAACCAGTCAACATATGCAACAGGTGGGACTAGCTGAGAAGAGAACCAAACATTTCACCCTACTGCGAGGCAAAGCTACACTAACCGCTGTTTGAACAAACTTTCCACAGCACTGACTCAGCGCTCTGAGCCAACAGCTCGAACTCATACGTCGTTTGGCCGCTGCGCTCCATAAAGCCTCTCTTTACTTATGGTGTGTCATGGTAATCTGGGTGTCTAAGAGGCCTCGGATGAGAGAATAAAGCAAAGTCTCAGATATCTTCGTACAGAGTTTACTTACATTCCTGGAGAGCCTCCTCAGAGGACTGTGTCTTTCTTCACAAAGTCACAAGTATTTATAGATTAATTTAACCACACCCTATCATATCTGTTGCTAATCAATTCATTAATATCAATTCAGCATCTGACTGGCTCATAGAGAACAAAACACATCAGAACAAAACACATCATGAGATAATCACAGGTCCAGCCATCATATAGAGTTTGCAGTTATGCAAACATCATACATGGTTGTAGATATGAATCTGCTGAGAGAAGGAACACTCTGTTTTATGCATCATAGGATAATTGCAAGACCAGTTCACAGATCCATATGGAATATGTTAGCAGGTAATTACTAGATCTGTCATGAGGCAACAGGAAAGTGTCAACATGAGATAACTAGCTTATTGCAGTAGATGTATCAAATCAGAACAGCTAAGCAACATTTTATCTAGGCATTGAGTGACAGAATCAACAGAATCAACTGTTGAAGAATGAAGTCGCAGCTGTGTGACAAGTGGTACACCCCGTATCACCGTTTATGGTGTTGCTCATTTGTTCCAGAGCGGTGAGCTGATAAATGAGAAAGCAGCAAAAAGTCAGACAAAGCTTTAAGACTGCAATGTACAGTGGAAACTGTTAGCAAGTAGGAAAAAACATATTTTATAAAATATCTAATACAAATAAAGGGGGGCCAAACACCCCGCGCTCTGCATGAATACCCCTGCATAGCTGAGCCCGAGACTCTTCCAACTTGCTTTAATGGGTGGCAGTTAGCTGAACAGTTTTGTGTAAGTAGTATTTCCTTATTGTGTGGTTTTGGAATAAAGTAGTTAAACTGAATCCAACCTTTGGTTTCTTTTATTCTGAGTGTGTGTGTGTAGGTGTGTGTGTGTGTGGGCGTCTTTTAATATCTTTGTGGGGACCAGAAATAGGAAGTTTACTATCCACAACGACAGCCGTTGTGGGGACCAAAATCCCGGGCCCCACAAATCTGAATCCATTTTTGAGGCTCAAAATGTGGTTTTAGTGTCAGGGTTACAGTTAGGTTATGATTAGGGTAAGGGTTAGGGTTAGGCATTAATGTTTGATGATTAGGGTAAGGGGCTACGGAAAGCATTATATCAATGAGAAGTCCCCAAAAAGATATTAAAACATAATTGTGTGTGTGTGTGTGAATTATTGCAAAGAATTCATTTCCTTCAGATAAGGTGTCCTTGGTAAAGTCTAATTATTAATAATAAAACCGTTGGGTTGATAACCATCTTTTAATTAGATATATAAGTTTTGCCAGTTTGATAGAAACTGTATGGTGCCCCTCTAATAATTTGAAAAGATAATTCAATTAATAATCCATAAATTATTAATGGAATATTCTTGGAATAGCCATATAGACCGTAACTTTTCTTTATCAATTTTTAATTGATAATTACCCAACACTTGTTATTTATAATACGGTCACAAGACATAATAACTGTATTAAATCATATTATATCATAATGAATAAAAGCCCTCTTCATTAATTATGTTTCATATAGAGAATACGTTGCCATGAAAGTTGGAAAAATTGATTTGAAATGCTTGACTTGTTTTACTATAATATGAACTCAAGAACCTCCTGGTTCTACTGCACTGAAATAACAGGCCTCATTCCCAACTGGATCTTCTGTCAAGAATCAAACTAGAGGACAGAAGATGTGAAGTGTTGTCTCCTGTGTTGTGATTGGTCCACAGAGAACAGTTTGTGGTGTCCAGTCGGACGTTGTCTCCTTGTCTCTGTCCCAGTCTAAGTGCAGTAGGAGCTAAATGATGAGGTTTGATCAACATGTTGAAGCTGTGAAGAACTGGGCAGCAGCAGCTGGAACACAGTGTTGATGCTGCTTGGCTCAGTCTGCAGCTTTCTGCTTCCTCTGCTGTCCACACTGATAGAGGACTTTCTGTCCAACAGTGGACACACAGCATAGACAACATTGAAGACATGAGGGGACACAGTTCAACATGTTGGAGCTTGATCCAGTCACAGAAAATGCCCTCAGAGCTGCTGCTGCTGTCTGTCCAACTCATCTTGTCTTTTGTTGTCCTCTCAGTCCATCAGGTGGAGGTGGAGTCAGGGGTGGAGTCTGTCCTGCTGCCCTGCAGAACCACAGATAAGCTGCCTGAAGACGCTAAAGTGGAGTGGAGTAATAATAAAGAAGTTGTCCATGTGTATAAGAAGGGTTCTGTTTTGCATGAAGAACAGCACCAGTTCTACAGAACCAGAACCGAGATGAATAAAGACCCCCTGGGAACTAAAGACCTCAGTCTGACTCTGAAGTGGCCCACAGATACAGACAGGAACCTCTACACCTGCATCGTCTACAATAAGAAGGGAGACATTCTGATAAAGAATCAAGTTTATCTGGCGGTCAAAGGTCAGTAATTAAATGTGATGTTTTTCTCCAATCAGCTTATTAGTTGTGATCAATAGTGAAACCTGGATCCTTCCAGAACCCAGTAGTACCAGGCCTCAGAGGTCCAGAAGCTTCAGCTCCTCTCAGCTTACAGCTGGTTCTTGTTCTGTGGACAGACTCAGTACCTCATCCAGAACCTCCATGTTGTGCTGTAATCTGGGCTCCAGAACCATCAACATGTTGGACCTTCATTCACTCAGAGCAAAAGTCCTCAGAGCTGCTGTCTGTCCAACTTATTTTGTCGTCTGTTGTCCTCTCAGTCCCACAGGTGATGTTGGTGAAGTCAGGGGTGGAGTCTGTCCTGCTGCCCTGCAGAACCACCGATCAGCTGCCTGAAGACGCTACAGTGGAGTGGAGAAATAAGGAAGAAGAAGTTGTCCATGTGTATAAGAAGGGTTCTGTTTTGCATGAAGATCAGAGCCAGTTCTACAGAACCGAGATGAATAAAGACCCGCTGGGAACTAAAGACCTCAGTCTGACTCTGAGATGGCCCACAGTTAGAGACAGTAGCCTCTACACCTGCACCGTCTACAATAAGAAGGGAGACGTCCTGATGAAGAAACAAGTTATTATGATGGTCGAAGGTCAGTGGTTTAAGTGTGATGTTGTATTTTTCCTATCAGCTGATTAGTTGTGATCAATAGCGATGATTGGCTGATTACCCAGCAATCATTTTGGCCCCCATGTTTCTTTTTGCAAAAATGAGGCCAACGAGAGTCGCAGTGGGAAGTTAAAGGCGTCTGTCCACCGGTACGACTTGACTCGGCACGACTGATCCTCAGTACCTTTTGTTCTCCACTGGCAGAAGTCGCGCTGAGTCACGGCAAGCCGATACTATTTTTCATACCACCTCAGCTGTGGTTCCATCCGTGCTGAACTGGTACTGAAATGCGACGTCAGACGGCTGTCGGTCATTGATTGGCTGGAGGGCGGAGTCACTGGAGAGTAACTTGACAGCGTCTTTTAACAACAAACCGACCGCCATTTTGAAACCTCGCTACAACGAGTGGATATGTTCAGTGTTTGCTGAAGAACAATGACAACGTTAAAAACCAGTGCTGTGATCCAAACGGAGTTTCAGCATTTCTGAGCTTGTTGGTTGAAGAGAAGATTCAGTGTAAGCTGGATGGAGCTGCTCGCTGTGAGACGATTATCAAGGAGGAGCTGATCGTGGTTTAGAGCCAATGTCTCTCACCAGCATGCTGAAGCAGAGAAACGGAGAACGCCGAAGTCCTGAACTCGCTGTCTCGTACTCTCGGTAAGAAGCAAATTTAATGCCGCTTGTATATTTTATTCAAAATATTAACCTATTCAATTGCATATCATCTTCAGTATTTTTTTTATTATCAGTTATCCAAATTAGTTCTGATGCTACTGTTTGTTTTTGTAAATATGAATGACCGACTTAAGTTTTCTGCAGAACAGTGAGCTATATTTGTTTCTATTCTTTAAATTGAATTATTTATGTATGTTTTTAAATGCACTGTAAGCATATTTCTTAAAAAAATTAATCGCTGCGATCAGCAGCAGCGAGATCATCACTTTCTTTTGATGGAGCAGAAAACCAGTTTACGGAGGATGGAGAAGACACAATGCCTTCCATCAAACCTTCCTGGGATGCTGGGACAGATTATACACCATGACCCATTAACATGTGCAACTGGACTTTTGTTTCAGAACTTTTTCTATATCTGTCCAATAAAAATATCCAAGTTATACGCTTGTATTTTCATTTGCAGTTTCATTGCACGCTGGTTGGTGGATTCATTTTACAATATGTCTGGCATCAGGGATCGGCAGAATTTTTAAAGTCTGATATCAACATTTGCTCTGGCTGTTAAAAGTAAAAAATTCTAGCGCTGCAAAAAAGTGAATTGCATATATTTGAAAGCTGCTGAAAAGCATAAATTTAGTTCTTTTACGATTTTTTCCAAGCATCCATAGGTTGTGGATCCCTGTGGTCTTTATTCTTCAATGAGAGAGTCTTTCTCTTCAACGTGTGACTACAAAAAGCAACAGACTGAGCAAAAAGCTCACGATTGCTTGTGAGGTTGCAATTGTTCTTCTTTCTCTCCAAGCCTTTTTCTTCCCGCTACGCACTCTGGGGCCGCCCACGATATGACGCACCCGCTCACTTGAGACGCTCTGGTTTGTTGCAACGGAGAAGCAACACGTACCGTGTCGCGCCAAGTAGCGAGTAGTCCAGTACAGTATGGCACGGCGAAAAGGTAGAAGTGGAGAAACACCTTAAGATGAACGTTACAGTAATCATAACTAGGACTGCAACAAACGATTATTTGGATAATCGATGAATCTCGACTCGATTCATCGGATTTTCTCTCCTTCCTTCACTTTATTCAACAACTGAATATTATTAGGAAACAGTTCAATAGTTCACAAAACAACATGCTATCACCTTAAATGTCTTCCAGCTGTTGAAATATTAAATAAACAATAAATGAAAATGGTTTTAAATAGCTATGCTTCATCAAAGTGCTGTAAGGACAAATGTGCCATATTACCAACAAAGAGATTTTGTTGCTTAAAAGTGACCTGAGCTGTTAGAAACACAACAAATTAAGATTAAAATCTAAATCAAAACATCACAACATGCTCCCACCTCAGATATCATACAGCTTTGAAATATCAAATAATAAAGAATAACAAATAGTGTTAAATTCAATTCAATTTCAATTCAGTTTATTTATATAGCGCCGTTTCACAACAGATGTCATCTCAAGGCACTTTACAAGAAGACTTATTACAATACACTGTTTAATGTAGAAATTAGAGAACCACAGAAGATTGCGTCGTGTAATTCTCAGCAAATCCCTCACACTGAGCAAGCATGAAGCGACAGTGGAGAGGAAAAACTCCCTTTTAACAGAAAGAAACCTCCGGCAGAACCAGGCTCAGCATAAACGGTCATCTGCCGAGACCATCTGTGGTTTGGAGAATACGGAACAGAGACACAGAAAGAGCAATAGAACTGATGCAGAAGTTTGTTGCAGGACGTGGAGAACTTTCCGTCACTGCAATGCCATCTTAGTCAGGGTCGTCAAGCAGGGCGGGTCAGGAGCACCTACTATAAGAAGAGACTAAGAGAAAGCAGGTTAGCGCTTGAACTGACAGCACATCATGCAGTTGGGGAGAAGTAGGAGAAAATGTAGGAACTGACCCTAATAATGTCCTCCAACAGCCTAAAGCAGCATAGCTACTAACATTAACCTTTCTCCTAGCTACTAGGAGACCTAGCTACTAACACTTTCTACCTGGCTTACATTAATCTATCTCTACGTAGCTACTCTACCTCTTCATATCCCTTCCTAGCTTTTGACACTCTACCTGACTACTAACATTAACTTGTCTCTTCCTAGCTACCTGTCTAACCTGTCTCTAACTGCCTATTAACATATCTCTAACTGTAAGCTTTGTCAAAGAGGAAAGTTTTTAGCCTAGTTTTAAAGATAGACAAGTTGTCTGCTTCACGAAATAACCCTGGGAGCTGGTTCCATAGGAGGGGAGCCTGATAACTGAAATATCTGCCACCCATTCTACTTTTAGAAATCCTAGGAACTACCAGTAAACCTGCAGTCTGAGAGCGAAGGGCTCTGTTAGGAACATATGGAACAATCAGGTCTCTTATGAATGATGGAGCTAGATTATTAAATGGTGGCCTTTCTTTATAAAATTTCTTTAAATACACATTTGGCATAAATCTGCATAAAAACAAGTAGCACAGTATAGACATAACACATTCTCCACTATCATGCATAACCAAATACCGGGCCAAGTACATGATAACGTAATCATAGTTCAGTGTAAGCCACTTTTATGCAACCTTTTATTTTCATTAGTGCGGTCGACCAGGATGTGGCGCGCAATGCTTTTATTGTGAAGACAGGAAGCTGACATGTGAGTGAGAAAACTTGACTGCTGTAAATGAAGTGGGGGAGAGAGAAAAATAAAGCGTCTCTTAAGTTCACTGCTGTCATCCTTTCTTCCCATTTAGCTTCAATAACATCAGGGATCATCCTCATCACGCGCTCTGTTACAACTGCTAAAACAGCAACAACTTCTGTACTGTAGATCAATGTAGTTACCACGTTTTTCACTGCTTCTCTTCATGATGAGCTGGATGGAGAGCAGAAATGCACCAAACTCTTACAGACTTCTCTTGCTGAGACGCTACGATTAATTTCTTAAAAAGTAACAGTGTTTCCCAAGTGACACAGACACTGTACTCGCCTTCCTCACTGATGACACCAATATGATGCCGTTTATGACACTGCATAATCACGGTTGTACTCCCGTATCATGCAAGCTCGGACTTACAAATGTTGCAGGTACACTTGAGGAATATGTTTAAAATCAAGTACTCCCAAACTTTTTAAGTTTTTATTGTCTTAGGTCTACCTGCTCCTGCAATGCTCTGCTGCAGCCTACAACTTTCATGACGAGTTACTCGCGTTGACTGTTAAATAAAGTTTACGCAGGGGGGGGAAAGTTGAGCGACTGGCGACCAATTAGACCTCGTAATCATGCTACACAATAGCTTGACGTAGCCATACTCGATTCTAATCAGAATGTGAGTCTGATACTTCTCAATTGGGCTGTGATTATGGGGCGTGTTTTAACCGAACCAGGAGGAAAATGCATTGCACTCAATTGGATAGACCTATAACCAATCAGAGCAACGGAAGTGTGTGAAGTTGCTCTGCAAAGCAACAGATGTTATCTGTTCCTCTTTTAAAATTCCTCTTTAAAAATTGATGCTCTGTCGATATCTTCTACAACAGACTTGATGGCAGAATCTACACTTCTCAGTTCTCCAGCGGCAGCCATCGTTGTTGTAAACAAATTAAATCCAGGCACTCTTTGGTGACGTGGTTGATTACGTTACTGTTGTTCACCTGTCAATCATCTTAAGGAAGATTTGATTGGTCCGAATCTTCTTCTGGCATAATTGCTCCTCAATGGAGGAATGCCGAACTTCCAGACCATGTTGTGGGCGGGACTAAGTTCAGCTGGCACCCAGGCTAGTTACACAACGTATCGATGACGAAATTCGTTGCCAGCGCTTTGTATCATCAAATTTAATGGATTCGTTATTGCAGCCCTAACCATGACTACAGTGGAGCAAAGACTATCTGTCAGCCACTGATTGGGTCTGAAGTTTTCCCACTTCAAAAGATGAAAGAAACCTGTGATTTTCATTATAGTTACACTTGAATTGTGAGACATAGAATGTGAAAGAAAAAATATAGAAAATCACATTATATGATTTTTTTTTTTTATGTATTTGTATAAGTGTTCAGAAAAGTATTTGGCCAATAACAAAAGTTCACTTCAATAATTTGTAAAGTAACATTGGTAGCAATGACAGAGGTCAAAGGTTAAAATGAAATAAACTACAAAGCCATTCTCCTAGATTTTCTGTGAGGGATTTTTAGGTTCATCTCTGGAAAACAAAATACTGGTTTTCAGTAGTTTCTGTCTGGGGTCATTGAAGATTGAAAAAAAATGTCCATTCTTGGACAAAAACAGCTCACACAACGATGAAAATGATTAATTTAAATTTGTTGTTTCCTAGCTTCAGTGATTTTATATCGCTGCCCAAAAATGTTCATATTTTAATAATTATTACTGCAGAAATGTTGAAGCTTTTTACCATTGTCCAAATGTACCTCAATGATTTTCGTTAGAAAATTCTATTTTTGTCCGATTGAGGGATATAAGATTACTTAACTGCTGGATGGGCTGGACAATGTCAAGTTTTTATAAAATATTAAAAAAATTATAGGATACAAGAATGACCCAACATCTTTTCTATTTATATAATAGACCAGTTAGTTTTCTGCCCTCTCGGCCCTCAGTCCGCCTCCTGCCTTACTTCATCTTTCTACACCTTCTGTCCTCAATGAAAGTGACTTTCTCTGTAACCCCACTGCTGCATTCAGTGTGGGAGTAAACCGCAGCATGGAGACAGATGAAGGCAGAGAAGGATTAGCTGTGCTTTAAGTAGGTGGCCACGGCTCCAGCATTTCGCTTCCCTGCCTGCCTTAGTTCCAGAGGGAATGATTTTGATCGTAAATCCCCATGATGCCATGTCCTCCATCACTTCAGCCGCATTTTTATATAGACGGATGCCGTCGCTGTAGAAAACCTTCCGTTTGGCTAGGTATGGAGTCTGGAATAAATGTTTTAAGTTTTTTTTGTTTTTCTTTTCTTTTTCTGGGTTCCTACACTGGGTTACACTCTACGGCTGTAGAACCAACAGAACCAAACTAAAGTGATCCTCCAGGTTCTGACCCAAACACTCAGGACCTCATCCTGACTACTTATTATGGGATGTTGATGGCTGGGAGTTCATCTGTAGATCCAGGTGCACAGAACCTGGAGAGCAGCTCTATAGAAGGTTTCACTGGGAATTAAAGTCCAGATTCAACCCAGTAGAACTTTCTCCTTCAGAACCATCAGTAGAAAGTTCCTCTGGAGGAGACGGGTCCAGATGATTACCTGTGATGTTCTGATAGAACCCAGCAGACTGTCTGGTCCCGTCTGGAGGCCTAAAGTCCAGAAGTTCCTCTGAATGTGGATCAGGAGAGATTTGTCTCTTCCAGCTGTGGTTCTGATCCAGCTTCAGGTCCAGAACCCAGTGGGTTGTACATGGTTCTGGTTCTGCAGCAGCTCCTCTATCTGCCCTCATCAGCTTCTGGTCTTTAGGTTTCTACAGAATCAGTCAGTAAAGTAATGAAGATCTGTTACTCATCTTCTCTTTTCTTCTCTCAGTCCAACAGGTGGTGGTGATGGAGGGGGAGGAGTCTGTCCTGCTGCCGTTCAGATTGAATGATTTTAAATTGCCAGAAGACGCTAAGGTGGAGTGGTTGGACCATAGAGACAGGGTGGTCCATGTGTTTGATAAAGGTTCTGATGTGGCTGAAAAACAGCACCAACGCTACAAGGACAGAACAAAGTTTAATAAACAGAAGCTGTTGGAGGGAGAGTTCCACCTGACTCTGAAGAATCCCACACTGATGGACCATGGACTGTACAGCTGTATAGTCTGGAAGGATGGAGAAAAACTAAGAGAAAAAGTTGAACTCATAGTCAAAGGTTTGTCTGTTTTTTGTCTTTCTATCTGACCAGGGCTTGGCAATATGGCCAAATGTTCATATCCAGATATAGCTCAGTTTATATCTGGATAACAATATACTTCATAATATAGCAATTTTTCTGTCAATTTATTTCATGAATAATTTATAAAAATGTACAATGTGTTAAATGATAGATGACAATAACACCACCCAGACTCATCATGTACTGATCTCCTTTCATGGATATCAGTGATCTTTAATGAGAGCAGCTCAGCTCTACACTCTGTCTTTGTATTAAACATATTATTTGAAAAGCATCCAACTTTAGCCGTGATACCTGCTGTTACTCATTTTCTTAACTTTACAGCACGTTTTGGCAGCAGCATTTTTTTGTCTCTCATGCACCCTCTTGTTTTTATTTGTTTCACTATCTGCATGTCTCCAATGTAAAAGAGGGGTGTTACGTTGATATGTGTCCCCCCCTCGAGACGTGTTCCGGCTCCACCCACACGCGAGGCGTTTGCTGGTGTTTGTAAATGTTAAACAGATGGATCACGTTAGGTTTAGGCACTGGTTCCCAAATAGTAGCATTAGGAAAATAGTCAAGTTTTGGTTATCGATGACGTTTGGATGTAAGAAGACCGACGCAGATCAGACAATAGTTGTTTGTAAAGTTTACCAGCACCCAGTCTGACCAACGGACTCCAACACTACACATTTATTTTATCAGCTGCTCAAGAACCTCGACAACGAATACAGAGAGAGTCAATGGGCAAAAGCAACGTCGAGTCGTGGCCTAAGCTCTGATAAACTCTAGAAACAGACGCTGTAGCAGCACCACTGATGTGTTGCTAGTGAACCAAACGGCTGTTAGAGTCGATATTGTTCTTTCTGAAAGACAAGGCAATTTGATTTGTATAGCACACTTTAAACACAAGAAAATTCAAGGTGCTTTACATGATTAAAATTAGAACACAGAAAAGAGAGCATAAATCACTGAAGATTAAAATACAAGAAAGCATTTACCTTAAAACAGTAATCAAGACAATAATTTTTATGAAAATTAAAAACAAGTAAAAAGCAATAATAGGATCAGTTGCTATAAGATGCTTTTTTTTCTGTTCAAGCTGCGCGTCAGGAGGGGGGGAACCTGATCCAGAACCATCTAGAACAGAAACATCTGATCTCCATGTTAAAAAATATCCAGCTGCTGAGTTCAGCCTGGAGCTACAAACATCATCCAATCAGAACCTGACCTAGAACCATCAGAACCTCTCCCTCATTATTTTCTCTTCCATCAGTATAAATTAGTTTTTTTTTAGCAGATCCAATCTGAGCTATTCTGACCCTTTGGGATCCATTCTGACTGAGTTTTCTGACCCTTTATTAGATGATAATGCAGAGACAGATTGTTCCTGTCCTTCATTATCGTCTAACTTATCAACAATAGCTGCATGCTAACTAATAACTGCAGGTATTTAGTCGGGCTTTGGGATTTGTGGCCAGGACACCGAGGAATCAAACTAACGTCTGTCACATATCTAAAAGGGGCTTTAAATAACTTCTATTTCACAGTCAACAGAGATTGTGAGTTTCTCCTTAAACTCCCCCATTTATCAAAATTTAAAGTGGTTACATATCAGGGATTTCTCCTGCTAAGTGTTGGTTGCGTCTCTATAGCCGCTGTTCATGTAGTTTGCTTTCTGCCACCCAATCACTCGTGGATTTCAACAAAGATCCTCCTATAAAATCCATGCTTCGCTTAAACAGACATGATTGGCTGATTAGAAGATCAAAGGTCAATGTCATTTTGCTGAGGAAGCAGAGCAGGAGGAAGAGGTCCAGGACAAACTGGGACCAGTTTCCAGTTTGTGTTCAGAACCTCCAGACGGGTCAGAACCATCAGCATAGAAGTTCCTGCAGCAGGAAACCAGAACTGCTGTTTTTACCTTTGACAGGAACATTTGTCCTGAAATCAGCAGAACCAACATCAGTTCTACCTGGATTACCACGGGAACACAGCACGGTTCTGGTTCTACCAGAGGAATATGTTTGTGTTCCCTCAGAAAAAAAGAAAAACAAAACATTTATTGCAATAAAAAACCTCATTGCATAATTAGAATAAATGCTGGAAGGATAAATAGACATTTAGATTATTTATAATAACAAATAGTTAAAACATAAAAAAATATAAAAAAAATTATAAAATCAATAATAAAATGTGTCCACTATAAAGAGCTAAAACCTAATAAATAAAAAGTTTTAGTTAAGTTTCGCATAGCAACCGACAAGCCAATCACGTAACTGGTCAGATATCCCTTCAGCCAACAGAGCTAAGCGCTTTCTGCTGATTTCTGCGTAGTCTGCACTGGCCCTCAGATTAGCTGAGACGCTGACAGAGAACTCTTTCTGTTGAAGAACAAGCTAGCGGTGCAGTAGCAGTCTTTTACTTAACAATTACTACGAATTTGAGCTATTTAAGTCAGAAGGCCGAGATTCCGCTGTGATTTTGTCCCCGGGAAACCCCGTGTAGCACATGCAGACTTTCATGTTTTTTTGTCCTGGATTGATTCACTCCGTGAAAATTTTCCACTTAGCTTAGCTAAACCTTTCAGATCATTGAGGTAAGTTTCAGTACCGCTGCCCCCTACGGTTTTGGTGAACACATCGTTTAAAGCCTGTATATAGTATTTGACTTTGTGATCGTCAGTGGAGAGAAAGAGGTACAGCAATACTGGTTCTAACGTTTTAACGGCTACATCGGACTCAAACTCTGCAACTTGACTTCCATAAAGTTCAGATGAGCTGTCATTAATGGTGAGTATTCTGTGAATAGAGCCATGTTGTTCCAGAATCTCATAAACCTCTGTCTTTCTCTGTACCTGTAACACCACTATTAACTACAGCATTTGGTACTTTAATACGATTCTTTTCAACAAATTCCATATTGACAATGAGTGAAAATTTATCTGAGATTTCCAGTGTTGTCTCACAACCTTTATGCTCCTGGCTGGCAGCTCAGCAATTTTATGTTATCCTCCACAAACTCGAGATGGGTACGTGAGTGAAATCTTTTGTGGTTTACCACCACTCTGCAAAGTTTAGAGGAAACTAGATTCTAATGAGCTTTTGGTGGTGCGACAACATGAGATAAGGCAAAGGTTTACACATATAACAATAGTTTATTACCATAGAACTCTTTTATATAGAACAGGTAACAATAAAACGTTTGTAAATAAAATAAATTTGTCACCAGTTTGTGTTCGTCCTTGTTAAACTGTCGAATCAGTCATTGTTCATAAAGTCTTTTTGTGTCAGTTTCTTTTCTTTTGAGCTCAAGTTCACATGAGTGTTCACCACAATTAGTCAATCACCGGTCTACAGGTTTGTTGGGCTGGGAACCTGAATTTTCACGGAGTGAATCAATCCAGGACAAAAAAACATGAAGGTCTGCATTTGCTACACCGGGTTTCCCAGGGACAAATCATGGCGGAATCTCGGCCTTCTGACTTCAATATCTCAAATTTGGAGTAATTAAGTAAAAGGCTGCTACTGCACCGCTAGCTTGTTCTTCAACAGAAAGAGTTCTCTGTTAGCATCTCAGCGAATCTGAGGGCCAGTGCAGACTATGCAGAAATCAGCAGAAAGCGCTTAGCTCTGTTGGCTGAAGGGATATCTGACCAGTTACGTGATTGGCTGGTCGGTTGCTATGCGAAACTTAACCAAAACTTTCTATTTATTAGGTTTTAGCTCTTTATGGTGGACAAATTTTTATTTATTTATATATATTTACGTTTTAACTATTTCTTTTTGTAAATAATTAATTTAAATTTCAATTTATCCTTCCTGGATTTATTCTAATTATGCAATGAGGTTTTTTATTGCAATAAATGTTTTAAGGTTTTTTTGTTTTTCTTTTCTTTTTCTGGGTTCCTACACTGGGTTACACTCTACGGCTGTAGAACCAACAGAACCAAACTAAAGTGGTCCTCCAGGTTCTGACCCAAACACTCAGGACCTCATCCTGACTACTTATTGTGGGATGTTGATGGCTGGGAGTTCATCTGTAGATCCAGGTGCACAGAACCTGGAGAGCAGCTCTATAGAAGGTTTCACTGGGAATTAAAGTCCAGATTCAACCCAGCAGAACTTTCTCCTTCAGAACCATCAGTAGAAAGTTCTTCTGGAGGAGACGGGTCCAGATGATTACCTGTGATGTTCTGATAGAACCCAGCAGATTGTCTGGTCCCGTCTGGAGGCCTAAAGTCCAGAAGTTCCCCTGAATGTGGATCAGGAGAGATTTATCTCTTCCAGCTGTGGTTCTGGTCCAGCTTCAGGTCCAGAACCCAGTGGGTTGTACATGGTTCTGGTTCTGCAGCAGCTCCTCTATCTGCCCTCATCAGCTTCTGGTCTTTAGGTTTCTACAGAATCAGTCAGTAAAGTAATGAAGATCTGTTACTCATCTTCTCTTTTTTTCTCTCAGCCAAACAGGTGGTGGTGGAGGTGGTGGAGGTGGTGGAGGGGGAGGAGTCTGTCCTGCTGCCATTCAGATTCACTGATTTTAAATTGCCAGAAGATGCTGAAGTGGAGTGGTTGGACCATATCAAACACATGGTCAGGATGGTCCATGTGTTTGATAAAGGTTCTGATCAGCCTGAAAAACAGCACCACCGCTACAAGCAGAGAACAGAGTTTAATAAACAGAAGCTGTTGGAGGGAGAGTTCCACCTGACTCTGAAGAATCCCACAGTGATGGACCGTGGACTGTACTGCTGTATAGTCTGGAAGGATGGAGAGAAACTAAGAGAAACAGTTGAACTCAGAGTCAAAGGTTTGTCTGTTTTTTGTCTTTCTATCTGACCAGGGCTTGGCGATTTGGCCAAATGTTCATATCCACATATAACTCAGTTTATATCTGGATAAACCAGCATGAAACTCATGACCAACTCAGAAATACTATTTACTTTTATTGATATTGTAGCAAAGTATTCTTGCATATTTGTATTTGTCATAATTACATACATAAATTTGCTGTGTTCAGCTTAGAATGTTATCAGCCTTTGCTAGGGGATCACTTATCAAGTCCTGGAAAAGGATAAAATAAAGAAATTAGATTTATGTCATTTTCTTCGACCAAAATGGAGAAGACATTTGGTTATCATTATCTCTCCTCTGCATTGTGGTGTCAGCACCAATTCAGCTGTAGGAGGAGGGATGATCCTGGAGACAGGACCCAGGGCCCATCTGGCTGAATGCTTCTTTTTGGGAGTCCCCCGGCAGAGCTGAGAGCTGTTCACATGCACTGGAAGGTGGTTATGGTGTTTGTAGTCCAATGCAGCAAGGAATGTCCTGGCTTTATAGATGCCATATGAGAATGCAAAGCGTTTCCCCGCGTACATCAAGATGTTTTTTCTGGGAAGACTCAAGCTTAGAAGTGGTCCTGCAAAGAGACAAACAAAATAAATACTGCAATGTCTGTAGAGCAAATAAAATCCACCATAGTGATATACAATTTTGTGGAAGGGATCATGCAACGATACAGATGCTAGTATTGTGGCGACATTGTTCTAATTTCAGCCAGAGCAAAAACTACAAACTGTCTTGGTGTTCATTCTCTTTTTTTTTTGTGGCAGAAATATCCATTAAATTATTTTAGAAAAATTACAAGAAAAAAAAATCCTAATTATAAAACATATGAGATTGGAGATAAATAATCTTAAATCATGTAGGTCTAAAGCTCCTTTTCCATCAAACTCAATTCTGGTCCTAAAAACAGCGGAATATAATAATATAGGAGCAAAATATGACAATACATACTGACATATACACAGAATTTCAGAGACAATAATTTGTTACTCATACACTTGTTTTCAAAACTATTGGATCATCTAAAGCTTAATGCTGTTGATCCATTGAGTTGATGCTACACAGAAAAAAAGCCTACAGCCTACATAAATTACAAAAACAGGGTAACTGTTCATCAAACAGGAACCTATTTATTTTTTGTGATTAGGAGAACAATAACCAGGAACAGGAGTTGCATTTTGTTTACTTTATAATTACCTATCAGACTCCCCTGCAGTGACTGAACTGTGGTATAGGTCCCTCCAAACGGGGCTGTAGATGGCTGTGGAGCCTTGATGAAGTGACCTTCCCAAAACTAAAACAACAGAGACACTTTTACCGCTCTAATCGTAATGTGCACACGTTTACAAATGACAGTCAATAGTATATACACGTTTTCATATTGGCGACATAGTTCTACAAAGTTTAGATACTCCGGTAAAGTTAGAACTTTTTTTCTCATAATCCCAACAAATTAGCTAAACAATGCTCAGCTGTGAGCACGACAGACAGGCAGCCTAAAACATGTTCCTACTGCGGACGAAGTAGACAAACCCCCGCTTTGAACGCGTCTACTCTTTTCACCCCACGTATTTAGTAGATTTCTTACCTTTCAAGCAAATATGACGCCAGCTGCAGGTCTTTTCTCATACCGAGAGATTTAGCGTTCTCCTCTCAAACGTCACCCGCACCGATGTTTACTCGGTCTCTTTGCCTACATCGATCCGACTCGTGTTTCTCCCTCTTTGTAGCGCTTGAATAAACTCTTGGTTATCTTGGGCTGGAGTGTTGGTGGTGCTTGAAGCAGCTCTCTTCTTGTTCTCGGCAGAATCATAGGGCAGAACGCAAGTTACGTATGTAACTATGGTTCTATGAATCCCGAATGACCGCCAGAGGCGGTGCTTACAAGCACTGAATGATCATTCTTGAGCATGCCCAGGTCGAGAAATTAATAACAACACAGTCACCTGTGACCTCCGGTGACCCACGTGGGTCTATAAATTCACGTGACACCGGAACACAGTCCCACAATCTTCTCTCACAACGAGAGGATTCCGAGGGACTGAACGCTCTGGCGGTCATTCGGGATTCATAGAACCATAGTTACATACGTAACTTGCGTTCTATTTCATCCCTTCTGACCGCCAGAGGCGGTGCTTACAAGCACTGAATGACTAATGTCAACAAGGTCCCGAGGAATCCACGGACCCAGAGACACTCACTTCGCTCAGGATCGGCGCTGACGGAGGACGCCGTCCAACGGATGCGGAGTAGCCACATTCACCCTGTAGAAACGGGTAAAGGTGTTTGAAGACGTCCATGAAGCAGCAGCACAAATCGTCTCCAGCGGTACGCCAGTCATTGCAGCCCAGGAAGTGGAGACGCCCCTGGTGGAATGACACCTCACACCTGCAGGCAGCGGCCGGCCACATCTGGCGTAAGCCTCCGTTATAACACAAACGACCCATTGCGATAAACGCTGTTTGGATAGTGCATGACCCACTCTGGGTCCCGCGAAGCACACAAACAGTTGATCCGACTTACGCATTTCTGCGGTCTCCCTCACGTACTCTGCCAGCGAGCGGACAGGGCACAGATGCTGGGAGTCAAAGTCAAAACGGGCAAGTTGTAAGGGCCCGACAGGACTCATAGAGGGCACCTTGGGAACAAATGAAGGATCCGGCCAGAGGGTTACCCCCGAACCATCAGGGTTCCATCGGAAGCAGGAGTCCTTAATAGAGAAGGCCTGCAGTTCACTCACCCGCTTGGCTGAGACCATCGCCAAGAGGAATGCAGTCTTCATGGACAACCACTTTAGGCCCACCTCTGATAATGGTTCAAATGGCGCCGACCGCAGGGCCGTGAGAACTACATCCAAGTCCCACAAAGGCACTACGTGGCGTCTGGGGGGATGTAGTCTCCTGGCACCTCTTAAAAACAAGGAGACCATCTTGTTTCTACCAACAGTAGCACCATCCACGTCAATGTGCCAGCACGAAATAGCCGCCAAATACACCTTCAGGGTAGAAGGAGACCGTCCCTTGTCGAGCAGATCCTGCAGGAATAAGAGGATTGCCGGGACAGGACAGCGTATGGGGTCCAGCCCACGGTCACGACACCACTTGTCGAACAGTTTCCACCTGTTCGCATACAACAGGCGTGTGGATGGCGCTCGGGCATTGCAAATGGTGTGACCAACGCCACCGTCGAAGCCTGAAAATGTTATGCAGGGCCTTGCAGGGGCCAGACCCAGAGCTGGAGGCGAGAGGGCTCGGGGTGTAACACCTGGCCCCTCATTTGGGACAACAGGTCCCCCCGGCACGGGAGACACATCGGCAAGTTGCAACAAAGCCTGCGCAGCAGCGGAAACCAAGTCCTCCCCGGCCAGAATGGAGCCACCAGGAGGAGCCGGTGTCCCTCCTGAAGGACCCGGAGAAGCGTTGGGAGAATGAGTGGTAGTGGTGGGAAGGCGTACAGCAGAACGTGTGGCCAGTCGTGTGCCAACGCGTCCTGGCCCATCGGGCTGGAGGCGTCCGCTAGAGAGAACCAGAGTGGGCAATGGGTCGCATCTCTCGAGGCGAAGAGATCCACCTCTGCCCTGCTGAAGGACCTCCAAATCAGGTCCACTACCTCTGGATGGAGCATCCACTCCCCGGCAGGCACAGATTGACGGGACAGGGAATCGGCAACCTGATTTTTCGGTCCCGGTATATGAGTCGCACGTAACCCCGCCAATCGAGGCCACGCCCATGTCAGTAACTGCCCTGCCACCTGCGTCAACCTGACTGACCCTGTTCCCCCCATGTGGTTGATGTGGTAGACCACAGCAGTGTTGTCCGACCTTATCAACACATGTCGGCCCTGGAGATACGGTAGGAACCGACGAAGCGCCAAATGCACCGCCAGCAGCTCCAACACATTTATGTGCTCCCGCCTCGACTGAGGGGACCATACACCCTGCGCCACCCGTCCTTGCCACGTCGCACCCCAGCCCGTGGACGACGCATCCGTATATACAACTTCTCGCCGAGACGGACAAGCTCCCAGTGGGACGCCGTGCTCGAGCCAAAGCCTGTCCCTCCACGGAGCCAGAGCCGTCAGACACTGATGCGACACTAGCAACAGTACACGCCGGTGTGACAGCCGCGACGGATCTAGATGCTGACCGTTCAGCCATATTTGTAGGGGGCGCAGACGGAGCAGTCCCAAGGGAACCACACTTGAAACAGACACCAGCTTGCCTAGGAGCCGCAGGAATCTGATGAAAGGCAACCCGCTGGCCCCTCGGAACACAGAGAGGGCCGCCATGATACCCTCGACCCGCCGAGGGGAGGGTCGTGCAGTCATGGAGATGGTGTCGAGAGCAATTCCCAGAAAAACCGTGGCCTGGGTCGGAACCAAGTTGCTCTTGGGGAGATTTACTCTGAGCCCCAACCGGCGTACATGCGTGAGGACTGTCTTCGTGTCCCGAATAGCCTGTGCGCGGGACGGCGCACAAATCAGCCAGTCGTCCAAGTAGGGAAGTATTTTTAAGCCGTGCGCCTGCAACGGTGCCAATGCCGCCGCTACAAATCGCGTGAACACCCGGGGGGACAGTGAGAGCCCGAACGGAAGGACCCTGAATTGATAATGGCGCCCCCGAAACACGAAGCGCAGAAACCTCCAATGAGGAGGAGCGATTGGGACGTGGAAATACGCATCTTTCAGATCGATGCTGGTGAACCATTCGCCCATCGATATAGCACGAAGTACTTCCATGGTGCGCAACATGTGGAATGGCAAAACCTTTAAAAAACTGTTGAGACCCCTCAGGTCTAACACGGGACGCAGATCCCCGGTCCTTTTTGGAACCAGAAAATAACGTGAATAAAAACCCCCCGGATCCCGCAGGGGATCCACAGGCACAATCGCACCTTTGTCCAGCAAGGTCACAATTTCTAGTTGTAGTGCCTGGGCTTCGGCCGGGTCGCGGATGTGAGTGACCCGGACCGGGCCGGAAACCGGAGGCCGGCGGTGGAACTGTAATCTGTAACCCCCGGACAATGTGGTCAACACCCAGGCGTCCCGGGTGTGGGTAGCCCAATATAGGAGTTGTTCCGGGGTGAAACGACCGACCACCGGCCTGCTGGTCTCACTTGCGTCCCCCACGGCCCCTAGTGGACCGGGAGGGTTGCCGAGACCGTTGTCCCGTACGGGGTGGACGAGAGGCCTGTGTCCCACGTTGGTCGTCTCGAAATCTATCAGACCTCGGGAGCGGTCTCCGAGGGACGGCAAAAGGGTCCGACGAGGTAGGGAAAGCTCCCCGAGATGGACCAGGAGCTGCCGTACACGGAGGAACATGTCGGTGAAGGCTCGCCAACTGCTGACGTGTCTGGGTGGCCTGCGCTGTACGTTGTAGAGCCTCTAGTGCAGCGGAACCAAAGAGTTCCCCCGGACGGACCGGGAGACCCCGTAGAGTCCTCCGACATGACTCAGTCAGAGGAGACTGAGCCAACCAGACCTGCCTACGAGCCTGCGTGAGAGTGGAGAGCAGGCGACCGAGTTCCCTTGACATAAAGGCAAAAGCCTGCATAGATGTATCCACAAGGCCTTGTTTTGGGGAATCCAGGCCGGCGTCCTCCAAAGATGAGGCCAGACCCAGCAGCAAAAGGGACATCGAGTTCCCAATGCGCCCCATACGAGCACCGGCCTCGTACGCCTTGCACAGGAGCTCATCCGTAGCACGACACTGCGGACGCGGACACCTCGCGTCAGTCCTCAGGGCTTCATCTGGAGACACAATAAGTGAGGCCACCGCAGGTTCGACGGACGGCATGCGGTCCAGCCCAAACCTGGATGCCTCCTGCATGGAGGCAAGCGCCCTGCCATCAGCAGTCGGCCTTGAAAAAGCCTTTGTGTCGGACCAGCAGGCCTGAAGCTGGTCGATGTATTCAGTGGACGGGGGAACCAAAAAGGCGGTGGATGAAGCCTGCCGCCTAAAAAAAGCACTGGGGGCAGCTGACTGCGCGGTTGGAGCGTCCAGCTGCAAACGTGCGAGCGCGGTACGCACTGCAGAGATCGTCACGCCTTCCGCGTCCCTCGCGGAGGAGTCAGAAGCGCTGCTTCCCGCTTCAGATGCCTCCCTATGCACGCCCCCAGGATCAGGGTTATGTAGTTCCACATCGTGAAACTGAGTGTCAGATGCCGCCACCGATAGGGCGTCATCATCGTGAAGGGACGCCACGTCCTCCTGCTGCCCGGCGTCTCCCTTCGGATGCAGACCATCCTCTTGAAGGGCCTGAAGGAGAGCCCTCATCTGGGCCAGTTCACAGGACAGATTGTCCACCTTCGTCTCCAATCCCGACGGGCGACCTACCTTGCCCTTCTTCCGGGCAGGGGCCTCGGCTCCTGTAGCGGAGCATTTTCTGACGGAGGACTGAGGAGCTTCAGCAGCGGAGCGAACCCCGTCCAGCGCCTGCTGAGTAGGAGGTAGGGAGGAGACTCGCCCCTGCGTCCACTCTGTTGTGCCCCCGCATGCAGCCAGGCGTGCCTCACGCATTGACAGAGGCATCACACTGCAGTCCATGCAAGCAGCCTTGGTGAGGCCCTCCCGAAGGTGACAAACACCGAGGCATGAGGCGCACAGATCGTGCCCGTCGTCCAAGGCCAGCGGGGCTACACATTCCCTGCAGCAGGGAGAGCCCAGCATAACTTCGGGCCGATTCCGCCGTAAACGGCACTCACGACCCGAAAAAATAAACAAGTAAAAAACCACACAAGCGAGCACGCTACTGGTGGAGACAAAAAACAAAGCGAGCAGGGGACACAGCACCACTGCAGAATCCCAAATATAAACACTAACGCAACAGCCGAACACGGCAGCGCTGTTTTAGAAGTAAGGCAAGCCACAAAACTGGCCGTACAGTATTAAACGTCTCGCCGAAAACGGCACCAAACACATAAACACAAAACTCCAAGCCGTAAACGGCAACAGGAATACTTACCGGGACGTTCGCCACGCGGCGACGGTTGTCTACGCAGCCCAGGAGGGCGAGACACACTCGGAGCTCCCACCAAAGATGAAAAAGGGCCAACAGCAGTAGAGTCCGTCAAAATGCAGCAGTGGAGTCCGTCAGTGATAGCTCTCGACCATGTGCGAGAAGAACAAAAGGGACTGTGTTCCGGTGTCACGTGAATTTATAGACCCACGTGGGTCACCGGAGGTCACAGGTGACTGTGTTGTTATTAATTTCTCGACCTGGGCATGCTCAAGAATGATCATTCAGTGCTTGTAAGCACCGCCTCTGGCGGTCAGAAGGGATGAAATAGAATCCATGCTTCCAACGCTATCCCTGCTACGGTTTTAGGTGCAGGAAGCGATAGAACGTGAACGCGCATGACGTCGTCACACATTAGTAGGGGCAGAGGGAGCGCTACTTTTTCGACCCGAACAGTAAAAAGAAATAATTAATAAAGTTATTTTACAGGCATATAGAAGCAACCACGGTGAAAAGCCCAGGGGTCTTTTTACTGACCAGGACATTGCTGGATTATGTATGAGGAAGAAATTTTGCAGCTCTATACATTTATTTGCTGTTAAACTTCCTTGAAACTTGAGATGGGTACGTAGTGAAATCTTTTGTGATTTAACACCACTCGGCAAAGTTTAGAAGAAACTAGATTCTAATGAGCTTTTGGTGGTGCGACAACATGAGATAAGGCAAAGGTTTACACATATAACAATAGTTAATTACCATAGAACTCTTTTATATAGAACAGGTAACAATAAAGCGCATGTAAATAAAATAAATTTCTCACCAGTTTGTATTCGTCCTTGTTAAACTGTCGAATCAGTCAATGTTCATAAAGTATTTTTATGACACTGGACAATCAGAATATAGATAACATAAGGGACACTTAGTATAATGCTGAGAAAGACATTCAAATGATCTGTCATAAGTGTAATACCAGATAATAAGATTTGTCATAAATCAAGATGAGATGTTTATATACAATTGGTTCTTGTTTGTACCTTAGAATGAGAACAGCTGTCTAAGAGCTGAGTAAGACAATTAAACATTTCTTAATGTCCCAGCATTAATAATAACATTTTCTGTCACAGTCAGTTTTTTTTCTTATGAGCTCAGGTTCACATGAGTGTTCAACACAATTAGTCAATCACCGTTCTGCAGGTTCGTTGGGCCGAGGCTCCGCATCCAGAACTGCGGTGTGGATCCTGAATTTTTACAGAGTGAATCAATCCAGGAAAAAAAAGCATGAAAGTCTGCATGTGCTACATGGGGTTTCCCAGGGACAAAATCACAGCGGAATCTCGGCCTTCTGGCTTAAATATCTCAAATTCGTAGTAATTGTTAATTAAAAGGCTGCTACTGCACCGCTAGCTTGTTCTTCAACAGAAAGAGTTCTCTGTCAGCGTCTCAGCGAATCTGAGGGCCAGTGCAGACTACGCAGAAATCAGCAGAAAGCGCTTAGCTCTGTTGGCTGAAGGGATATCTGACCAGTTTCGCGATTGGTTGATCGGTTGCTATGCGAAACTTAACTAAAACTTTCTATTTATTAGGTTTTAGCTCTTTATGGTGGACACATTTGATATTTTATTAGATTGTTTTATTTTTTTTATATATATTTTTTACGTTTTAACTATTTATTTTTGTAAATAATTTAAATTTCTATTTATCCTTCCAGTATTTATTCTAATTATGCAATGAGGTTCTTTATTGCAATAAATGTTTTAAGGTTTTTTAGTTTTTCTTTTCTTTTTCTTGGTTCTTACACTGGGTTACACTCTATTGCTGTAGAACCAACAGAACCAAACTAAAGTGGTCCTCCAGGTTCTGACCCAAACACTCAGGACCTCATCCTGACTACTTATTATGGGATGTTGATGGCTGGGAGTTCATCTGTAGATCCAGGTGCACAGAACCTGGAGAGCAGCTCTATAGAAAGTTTCACTGGGAATTAAAGTCCAGATTCAACCCAGCAGAACTTTCTCCTTCAGAACCATCAGTAGAAAGTTCCTCTGGAGGAGACGGGTCCAGATGACTACCTGAGATGTTCTGATAGAACCCAGCAGACTGGTCCAGCTTCAGGTCCAGAACCCAGTGGGTTCTACATGGTTCTGGTTCTGCAGTAGCTCCTCTATCTGCCCTCATCAGCTTCTGGTCTTCAGTTTTCTACAGAATCAGTCAGTAAAGTAATAAAGATCTGCTGCTCATCTTCTCTTTTCTTCTCTCAGCCAAACAGGTGGTGGAGGTGGTGGAGGGGGAGGAGTCTGTCCTGCTGCCGTTCAGATTCACTGATTTTAATTTGCCAGAAGATGCTGAAGTGGAGTGGTTGGACGATAAAGAAAGGGTGGTCCATGTGTTTGATAAAGGTTCTGATCAGGCTGAAAAACAGCATCACCGCTACAAGCAGAGAACAGAGTTTAATAAACAGAAGCTGTTGGAGGGAGAGTTCCACCTGACTCTGAAGAATCCCACAGTGATGGACCGTGGACTGTACTGCTGTATAGTCTGGAAGGATGGAGAAGAACTAAGAAGAGAAACATTTGAACTCATAGTCAGAGGTTTGTCTGTTTTTTGTCTTTCTATCTGACCAGGGCTTGGCGATTTGGCCAAATGTTCATATCCACATATAACTCAGTTTATATCTGGATAACAATATATTTCATAATATAGCAATTTTTCTGTCAATTTAATTCATGAATAGTTTATAAAAATGCAGTTTTAAATGATAGATGACAATAACAGTAATCAAGACTATAATTTGTATGAAAATTAAAAACAAGTAAAAAGCAATAATAGGATCAGTTGCTATAAGATGCTTTTTTTTCTGTTCAAGCTGCGCGTCAGGAGGGGAGGGGAGACATGCAGGGAGACCAACTTTGGTTGTCTAAGTATCTTGTTTAGATCCCTCGTCTGAAACATGTCGGTTACCGTCTTTCTCCCTGTTTGTTCATGTATTGCAGCACAATAACTCCATAAGGTCCATCTTGACATAATTTACTGCTGTACAACCCTATCATGGCTTAAACGATAGAGATTCATATAAAACCATAGGCAGTTTTTATCGTACTAACGATATATTTCGTCGTATCACACAGCCCTAAATGTGACCGTCTCTCTTTGTCTCCTCAGTAAGGACAGGCCAGAACCAACCAGAGGACACCAGGAACGACTCCAACCAGATTCCTCTGCTGTCTGTTAAATCAGTCTGATCATCTTGTTGATCCATCTTTGATTATTGATCCAATCAGACTTTGGATCAGAGAGAAGATGTGAGTGAAGGTTCTGATGGACGTCTGCAGACCCTGTAATGATCAGTATTGGTTCTGGAGAACTTGAATCATCTTAGGCAGACAAATCAGACTCAGAGTGAGCGTCCATCAGTCAGGTGGAGGTTTCTACTTCCACAACAGAAACATCGGAACCTGAACCATGTAGAACCTGATCCAGAACCATCTAGAACAGAAACATCTGATCTCCATGTTGATAAATCCAGCAGCTGAGTTCAGCCTGGAGCTACAAACATCATCCAATCAGAACCTGACCCAGAACCATCAGAACCTCTCCCTCATTATTTTGTCTTCCATCAGTAAAAATTAGTTTTTTGTGAGCAGATCCAATCTGAGCTATTCTGACCCTTTGGGATCCATTCTGACTGAGTTTTCTGACCCTTTATTAGATGATAATGCAGAGACAGATTGTTCCTGTCCTTCATTATCATCTAACTTATCAACAATAGCTGCAAGCTAACTAATAACTGCAGGTATTTAGTCGGGCTTTAGCCCAGGCTCTGAGTTCTTCTACACATTACCTGATTCATCTGTTACTCTCTTCTGTCTACTGTAGTTATTTCTCATATTGTTTCTAGATGCTGATGTTCTAGTGGAGATTTCATCATGTTTGGCTTTGTGTGACTGAGAAGCTTCTAGAAGGATTTCTGCTTCTTCTGCTGAGGTCAACCACATGTTTCAGTGCCTCTTCTCTCTGATGATCCTGTCTGCATTCTTTCTCTGATTCAGATTTGATTCAGTTTAAACTGAATCTGTTCAAACTGGATGTTTCTGAATCAGCAGAAGGAACCAGGAGAAACAGATGAATTATTCATATTCATACAGCTGATTCTCAGCAGATCTTCTGCTTTTTTCCTGCAGCTTCATCAATATTTCTTATACAGTATAACCAAAGAAAACGCATTTAATTGTAAAGTTTAATCACTGTGCAGCTTTTATCTTGTTTTCTGATTTGCTATTTTAACATTTTTTAGTATTATTATTATTATATATTCATGTTTTTATATCCATTTGCAGATAAACCTGTGACATTTATGCAGCTCTAATTAACACTGTGCCTGATAAAATATCAATGTATCGATGAGCTGACTAATAATAAAACATGTTATTATGACAACACGAATCAGTGATATTTCTGGATCGTCCTACAGTTCACTCTGTCCTCTTTACGTCTGTCCCCCACAGCTCCGACATGGAGTCTTTGTCCTCTTAGCAAGGCCTCCTGCTGCCTCCTGGGGGCGCAGTTCTGAAAACATGTCTGCTTTTATTTTAATGAGTCTTGAAGACTTGATCGTGTTCATTGATCGCTTATAAATCTGTTTTTATCACATATTTCAAACTACAGAGCTGATATATGACCAGAATGGTGAGGGTAATTTTATGTTCCGTTATTAGCCCTTCTAACAGACTAATTATTCAGATCCAACAGAATACTGATATTAGATACATTTTATAAAACAAATGCAAAATATTCTCCAGATAAATTCAAAACTTTTTTGTGATCTTTCAAAAATGTTTTTATTTTTTCCTTTAGCAGTCTGTCGTTAATCCAGGAACTTTCTTCAGATAATGAAAACTTTCCCCGGAAAACACAAAACTTTCTTGTGATCTTGCAATATATACAGTGCATCCGGAAAGTAATCACAGTGCTTCCCTTTTTCCACATTTTTTAATGTTACAGCCTTACGGTACGTACAGACCAAATGCGATAGGAGCGACTAGAGCTTAAGGGTTACATGTAAAATCAATGGAGGAGCGCTATGAGGCGCGACTTGGTGTCCCGCGACACTTCAGAAGATTTGCTTCGCGAAAAAGCTTTTCTGTCTGATTTGCGCGAACAATTCGCGCCACAGATGCGATGGAAAATTTGCGCTGCATTTTATGTGGTGCATTTTGTGCATTCGCCTTCACATCGTCTACCGCTTGAGTTTGAAAAATCTGAACTCCAGCGTCAAATCGCGCCGCAACAACCAATCGGGTGATTCAGGTGATTCTGTGACTGTCATGGAGTCACAGCCTCAGCAGGACATGGAGGACATGGAGATTGTCGAGCCAGGACTCAACAACCAAGACTTAGAGAGTTTAGGTTCAAACCGGCAATTCTCCGGTTATGGGACAAGCTCACCTTGAAAGTGACTGTGTAGTTTCTTGACGATAGGGGGCAGTACATGCCTAAATCATTGAAATCAAGCGGTATTTTTGTGTGGAGTGAGGACGGTGGCCATACGGGCCAAAAATCTCAATTGCTCTACAACTAAAAGGTAGATAGTTCAACCTCCAGGAAAATATACACGGCAAAATAAGAAGCACATCAGACTATTGTGCATCACAGGCAACACTTGAAGAGGTAAATGTGTAAAACATTTGTGATTGGCAAAATTTTTCAGCACTTTGTAGGTTGTTAACAGTATTCAGCTGTTTATGTAAATGAATAAAAATTTGGAATACATATTTCAGGATAGTTTCACCATTACTGCCACTGCCATATGAAAACAAAACACATTACGGTGAAAGTTGTTACCTGTGCAGCAGATAAAATACAACCTCAGTGTCTTTTTCTGCTCCTTCAGTTATTTCCATTGAGAGAATGCGATGCTGAAGTTTACCGTTGTTTTCTGCCGGTTTTGATTGTCTCTGTGGGCTTCCGTCTCTGACGGGGAGCCGCACACTGGATCCATGTCACATGAAGGCACGGACAAAACGGCTAAGAGCGCACCGGTATCTCTGAGGCCGCCTCTCCCAGCGACGGCGACCTGGTTTGGGAGCATCTCGGATCGGGTGGATCAGTCAGGTTTGGAAAAACTTTTTTGAAGTCTGTTCATAGAGCTCTTCATTTAAACCTTCAATGAAGACGAGTGGAAAAGCCATGTAACCACTTATTCAGAAATCAGTAAAGGTGTTTTTTTCACGTTGGCTCACATAGAAGGAAACGCAGCGTCTAATAGCCCCCATATGTATTGTAGACCTGCTTTTTATAGTTATGTTATGAAGCAGACAATATTTTTCAGTGATTGGGCATCATTTTATTCATTTTCAACAATATTTTGATGGATTTTTCCAGAGTTTATTGGTAGAAACTACAATAACCGCTTGACTGCAATTATTTAGGTGTTTACTGCCCTTTACCGTCAAAAAAACTAAACACTGTCACTTTAAGGGAACCCTTCTACCAGAGGGTCCATATCTGTGAGGAGCAACATTGAGGTCAGAAATAAAGGGAGTCAGGTGGCAAAAGAGGTCAGAGTGCTGTAGTAACATAGAAAAGCTGTAGTAAAGCTGTGAAACCATGACATAGTTTAAAGGGACATGGAAAGTTTCTTCATTGGCTGCTCTAACAGATGGAGATGGATTCTCTTCTTCTCCAGGATTACCAGGGAGAGAGGCCTAGTGATACTGCTAACAAGTCCTCATCTTACTGTTTGGGTTCTCCCTGGTGAGTGATATGATTGCCTCTTTGTGACTTGAAGTTGCAAACAGAATCTGTGTTGAAGCAGTTCAGATTACTCTGCTATATTGGAATCTCTTAGTAGTTTCTTAACAGAGACTCCACCTGGAGTTTCCCTTGTAATTCTGGTGGACATCAGTATCCATGTAGACAATGTTGGAGGTAGCTCGATTTTCTGTCTGTAATCATCATTTGTCTCCACAGCTGAGTTCACCACACATGGGTCACTCAGTGCAAAACAAGAATTTAGTACTGTACATGAATAGTTAACATACCACATAAAAGTAAAAACATTTATGGACAATGATGAGGAAGAAGTGATGAACAACGGTGAGCTGTATGTTTGCAGTTTTTTTACTTCACACAGGTGCTTGAGCAGTGGAAAACCAAAGAAGTCTAAGTCCGAGTCTAGCAACAAACCAGCTCAATGGAAAAGGCCCCTCAGTGCAAAATGAAGCAAACATTCATTACTGTACAGTTTAACAGATTGTTTTTTTAACTTCACACCTTTTCAGCACGTAACTAAAGATGTCATGGAAACTCATCAGAAACTAAGAAGCAGAACTCAAGCTTCTTGACTATTTTTGTTAGATGAAACGTCTCACCACAGATCAAAAAGTAACAAGTCTCTTAGAGCTTGAATAGAACCAACAATCACACCTAGCAGACCACAATGAGAGGCCCAAACGGTCTCAGCCTGCTGGTAGCTACAATATAAGATTTCACTTCCCATTTCTCATCAGTTCTAATTTTATTTAGAAGAAATAGAATAAGGAACAACTTTAAAAACTTTGTTTGAACTGCTGGTGAAAATGCTTCTAAATGTTTCTGGATTTTCAATAAATCATTTTAGTCTTTATGGTGAGTTTTTTTCAAGAGCTCAACTTTACAATCATCCATATCAATTCCTCACTGAATTCAAAATGAGTTACGTTTAAATAAATACAGGAAGTTTCTGATGAATAATGTAAATTCATTTTGTAAGATTGTAAACCTGTATTGTTTCTTTATTACCGTAAATGTCCATTATAGTTCTTTTAAAGAAAAGCTACGTGGATACATCCCCAGGTGAAAATACCAACATTTCCTTTGATGGAACGTACGTAGTCATCCTTTATTTAAAATGATTTAGGAACAGTTGAGAGTCTAGATAGGGTTACAGTTCCACTTCTGAGAGTTTGGACCTCCACAGAACCGCAATGAGAGGTTTTATCCACAAATGGAGAAGACAAGGTACAGTGGAGTACCTTCCTAGGCGACGCAGACCTACCAAAATAACTTCAAAGCATCAATGAGCCATCCAGAAGGTCACGATATTACTTAGAACATTTACGGAACAGCAGGCCTCACTGCCTCAGTCAAGGTCAGTTTTGAGGTTAAAATTGGATCAAAAATTGGTGTTTATCACAGAACTGCACAACCAGAACTGCTGCTGACCAATCAGAACACAGAGACTCATCTAACATTTGCAGAAAAAGATTCTGTTGATTCCCAATACTTGGTTTGAGGACAAAGGTGGAACTTTTCATGAGGTGAGTTCTAGTAGAACACGATGTTTCCTTGTTCTAAATGATGTTATTATTAACCTTTATTTGTCAGAGCCTCCAGGATCCTACCCTGATTGTTGATTATTGACTTCACTTGTGTTCCTAAGCAGACTAACCTGATTCCTATTCCTTTTTTACCTTTTGTGATATTTAAGATCCAGCGTGTGCTTCATTCCCGTCGGATCATTGTGTGTTGATGTCAGTCCCCTGTTGTCGCCTCATCATTAAAACCTTTGCACCTACAACCACCTCTGAGCCTGAGTCAATCCTAAATCCGTACCAAAATCTGACAGAATGATCGAACTTGTGAAAAAAGACCCAGCAGATGTCCACAACCCAGAAACCCTCTGTGATGTCCTCTGGAGTCGGCTTTAAATGGTCGCCACCTTACCTCTAATCTCCTCTTGGCTCGCCGGTGCGGAAGAGTTCATCCTTGAGCTCCTTCCACAGTTCGGCCAAGACTTGTCTCTCTATGACCTAAAGGACCCAGAGATGACTGAACAGGCCATCTACCAGGCAGCTGAGGAGTGGATGTCTTTAACTGGGAGGCGATCCATCGCTTTAAAGTTCATCCAGCACAAGTCTGCTCAGCTCCAACCTCACCCAGCCCAGCCAGTCAACCAGAACCTCCAGCTCCAGTCAGTCCTGCTGCAACAGCAGCTTCAGACACCAGGTCATCCCCCATCAGGGCTTTCTGCTTTTCAAGCGTCCCCTGTCTTCAGAGCTCCTGAGGCGGCTTGAGAACAAGCAGGCCCCGACCTCGGCCCATTGCCTCCTGGTTACCATGCCCACACTCTCCCTGAGGCATCCGGCCCGATGCCGCCACGTTGTCCCTGAGCTCCCATGCCTAAACCTTGCCTCAGATTGTCAAAGTCATGACAGCAGCATTTCTTCAGAGCCTCCTGGTTCCGTTGTCCGCTCCAAGCTCCAGAAAGTAATGTTTAATGATTTATTGAAGGGCTGGATACACATTAATGGAGTCTGGATGCTGATTAAACAAGGAAACACAAAGTGTCACACCTAAGAATATGTTTTTGACCAACAACCAAACCTTTACAGAAGGTGGAGATCCTCCTGGATCAGTGGTTGACTCTGAGGTTCTTCTCATTTTAAGCTTTTTTATTTTCAACATATCAGAATTTTTAATAATCTGATGTATTTATTAAATAAAGCCACCCAAGAAAAAAAGGTCTCTACCTCCATGATTTGTTTATACAAACCCACTGTTACTGCTCCAGTCCTCTGCTGCCCCTTGCTGGCTAAGTTTATATTACTGCAAATGGCCAAAATAACGTCTAACATTAAAGAAACCCAGGGATTGGTTCTGTCTGCAGCTGAGTGTGGATGTTTTGGACAGATTCCAGATCAGATATAACCAGTTTCAACTGGTTCGTTTCTGATCCAACAGGTTTTAGACTCAGTTGTCTGAAAAGCTGCAAGTAGAGATGCAGAACTAAAAATACATCCTGGATGTCCACCAAGCCCCGCCCACCACCTGGATGGTTTTTATATCTACCTGTCCCCCAATTTTTAAATATGTTGATGTCCAGCTACATGCTGAGGGTGGAGGGAGCTTTGGCACCTTCCACTTTCCTCCATGATACCCAAGTGCCTATAACAAAAAAATAACATTTAACTATCAATAACAATTTAATAAGCTGCTGGACTTTATATTACTTTATACACTGTGTTCTTCTTAAGTTTTTGTGACAAGTTTTGTTTTATACGTTGACGTTTCTTCGGATCCCATGGTGTTTAGGTGTTTGGGCAGAGAAAAATCTTCAGACTTGCGGTTTATCGGGCTGCTTCATGTCTGAACAAAATTCTTTGTGAACTACAGGCTGGGAGAAAATAAATAACGTGGCCTCAGTCAATATCTCCACTCTGACTCAGACAGCCTCCATCACTCTGATATAAAGAAGTGGCATCGCAACTTTCGGACAAATCAAATGAAGTTACTGCTTTAGACCCTCTACCAGAAAGGTTGGGCCCGTAGCATTAGCAGCTCACATCTACACATGTAACATGAACAGGAGCAGAAAACAGCCAAAAATACCAAATATTCAGACTGCAGCAGGTATGGAAAACCAGACGTGGTGGTTGTTATTCAGCACGGTACACTATAAGTTATTCTGTTGTAAGTTATTTTAAAAACCCGCCCTATGTGGCCCTTTGTAACTTTGAGCACCTGCCCGTTAAAAGGTCTCTGCACGGCCCTGTTTATGTCTGTCAGGTTTATTTATACAGAACATTTCAACAACAACCCAATGCACTGCTTTACAAGATAAAAACACAAAGAAGCTAGAAGTATTACATTACAGTGATAAAATCAAGGAGAGTGATAAAAGCTGAAACTAAAACTAACGATCTTCCAGTGATTATTACTTAAAGGCAGCTCTAATCAGATGGTTTTAATTAAAGTAAATCAGTGTTTCAGCATCTTTGCAGTGTTTAGAAGGTGAAATAAAAGAGCAACTTATGTTTCTGTGTCTTTGTGTTTCTATCAACAACAACTGATATTATTGGTAGAAACACTTTAGCTATCCGTGACATTACAAAGAATGAGGAACTGAAGCAGAAAAAGGACAGTCTGAGCTTATCAACCATATGTCCTCCCTGCAGTAACATGTCCTCCATCTTGTGTCACATTCCAGAAACTCTGAAACTGCTCCTTTAAGGGTTCTTAATTATCTGATTTTAACTGTTGGTTTTGGAACCACAATCTTAGACTTTCTAGATTTAAGAGCCTCTTTCTACTCTGTAGAGCTCTGTAACCAGATGTTACTGTTTGTAAAATAACCACAGCATTATGTGGAAAATAATGTAAGCCGTCTACAATTGATCCATTCTTAGCCACAACTTTTTGCTGATATAAAACCTAATTTTCATACTGAGAATATTTACAGAATGATTTTTGCTGTTTTATTTTAACTCACTCACATTATTGTAATTCTCCTGTTGGTTTGGACCAATCGTCCCTTCACCAGATTGTTCAAAATGCTGCAGTTCATCTGTCAATAGGAAACTGGAACATGGATCTCCAGTTTCGTGTTTATATCAAGAATGATGTAAAACATTTTCTGACTTGTTTTTAGGCTTTTAATGGTCTTGAACCATCATATTTAAGGTATTTTCTAGTCCAACAAACATTTGAGGTCAAACACCCAGTTGCTCATAGATGTTCAGATGTCCAAACAGAAATGTAGATTGATGGATCATAACTGTGGAATAATCCACTCATCCATGTTAGAATTGCTTATAATAAGGAGAGTTTTAAGTCACTTTTAAAGAACCTTCTCTACTCTTTGTCTTATATTTTAAAGAGAGCTGAACATTGTGACTGTTTTAGTTTATTTACAGTTAAACATTCTTTAATTATAAGGTTTTTGGAGTGTGTTTTTAACCACTCCCATAGATCCAGCTTTTTCTTGCTCTGCAGCACTGGGGAGCAACATGGGAGCTTTTGGACTTTACCAGGAGGCCGGTTCACACCGTATCTGTTGTTGTTTGGACAAATTCCAGATCAAATTCATCAGTGTGTAGTTTCTTGATAGTAGGGACAGTAAAAACCTAAATAATTGCAATCAAGCTGTATTAGTAGTTTTTATCAATCTCTGGAAAGACCCATCAAAATATTGTTGAAAATGAATAAAATGAGGCCCAATTATTGAAAAATATTCTCTGCTTCATTACATATAACCATAAAAAAGGAGGTATAACTTACATAGGCACAGGCTTTGGTATAAAGGGAATGACATATTGTACGCTGTGTTTCCTTCTATGTGAGCCGATGTGGACAAAACTCCTTTACTGATTTCTCAATACACGGTTACATCCCTTTTCCGCTCGTAGTCATCTGAGGTTTAAATGAACAGCTCTATGAACGAACTTAAAAAACGTTCTCCTACCCTGACCGACCGACCTGATTCGAGATGAACCCAATGCAGCTCGCTATCCTCACTTGGGGAGAGGCAGAAAGAGGCGGCCAGACACGGCACAGAAAGAACCAACACTGCCAAAACTAAAACTATGGTAAACTTCGGCATTGCATTATCTCAATGGAAATAACTAAAGGAGCAGGAAAAACAGACTGAGGTCGCCTGCTTTCTGCAGCACAGGTAACAACTTTCACCGTAATGTGTTTGTTTTCTTAATAGTAGTGAAACTACCTGAAATGTGTCATTTTTTTTCCACTGAGGTCATTCCGTCTAATATTACAGTTTATTTATTATTTATGTTTTGTTTATCTATTAGAAATTCTGCAACTGAGATTTTTGCCTTGTATGGCCACCATCCTAACTACACAAAATTAACGCTTGGTTGCAAAGATTGATTTATTTACTCGCCCCTAAAGTCAAGAAACTACAAACTGTAACTTTAAAATCTATTATTAGTTCAGGGTCAATTTTATAAGTGAGGAAAAGTTTATTGTTTGTAAAGTTTCTTGTGGCCACAGTGGCTTTAAGTCGACAGTGAACAGCTCAGAAATGGAGTCAGACACATAACAAATGTCTACAGACCTGGGACTCATACTCAGGACGGCCGGGTCAAGGATTAAGGCCTTCATGCATGAGATGCCCACTCTAACCACATCACCACAAACCACCCTGTAAAAGCTTTTTTTTAAGTAAAACTGACAACTACATTTGCTTTAAAGTAACCTACAGATTAGCTATGATCAGACTCTCCCTGACACCTTGAACAGTTCTTTTGCCCTTTTGACCCGTCCAGAACTAGAGACTCTTCATTAACTATGGCAGCACCACCCTGCTGTAATGTAGAGATATTAAGCTTCTCCACCCTAGGATCTACATAGTCTACATCAGAACTGCAGACCATGAGGGTTTTGGATGGCCAGGACTCTGAAGTCATGCAGACTGATTGGCAGATTTTTTTATGGACATTTTCATCTTGTCCTAATAGCATCCTGTCTGTCTCAGTCCTCTATCATTGTAGCTGTGTCTAGATGACCAGCTGTCTCCACCTTCAGCAGCTTAACTTCTACAGAGCTGCAGAGCATCTCTGCCTCAGGAAGACGGTGTTATCAAGGCGACTGCAAAGCACAAGACAGGAGGTAGTTGGACTCTGTAGAGCACATGTGTCAAACTCATGGCCCTTAAACCAAATCTGGCCCGTCAGTCATTTCTCTGGCCCTCTAAACTCTAGAGGGCTTATAGATAGAACCTTTAAGTTCTATTTTTTGGGTAACCCAATACGATTTTATTGATCAAATCAGTGTTTATTTGAATAGTCCTAAATCACATTATGTAAAGATGTTCAGTATATTTTAATTTCATGAAGTACTGGTCAAATGTGGAGACACATTTTTTTACTCATATTTTAATGTTTTGTTACAGTTTTTTCAATACTTTCTGCCCCAACTGGACCTTTAAGGATATTCATGAGCTTGATGTGGCCCAAAATGGAAATGAGTTTCACACCCCCGCTGTAGAGGATTTTGTTTTCTATACAGATGAAACCAGATAAACATAGAATATTGTGCAATTTCAGTAATTCAACTTAAAAGTTGAAACTAATATATGATATAGACTTTACACGTAAGCTGGGATATTTCATTTTTTATAATTTACATGATTTTGGCTTACATCTTATAAAACCTCAAATTCAAAAACCCTGAAAACTAGAAAATGTTCAGTATTTTAGGCTAAAACTGTCCCACTCTAATTAGTTTATTCATCCAAAAAAACCTGCAAAGGATTCCTGAGCCTTTAAATGTTCTCTTTGTCTGGTTCAGTAGGAATCCCAACCAGGGGGAAAATGCTGGCCTGATAGTTGTGCAGAAACGATCATTGACCCCCTCCACGAGGAGGGAAAGCCTCCCGATATCATTGCAAAAAAAGTTGGATGTTTCAAAGTGGATCAAAGCACATTAATCCAAAGTTATGTGGAAGGAAGAATAAGGTGCAGAAGCAGCAGGGATGAGTGCAGAATGGATCGTCAGGAAAAGGTCATTCAAAAGTGTATAAGCAGCTTTATGGAGATGCTGACGTGGCACCTGTCCCCAAAGCTAAAAGTATCAGAACCTGCTTCTTTTAGGATTCAGTGGCTGTGTGCTGGGTTCCTGGGTGTGTTTGGTTTTTCTTACCTCTTTCTGCAGGGTGTGACTCGCAGCAACAGTTGCTCTTGATCAGACCTCATCAATCCTGCTGAATAAAAGGAGAAGGGATTCAGGAAGCTGCCAGCGTGGTAAAAAGGCCAACCTGATCCAAAACTGATTTGACTAGTTTCCTGAGTTCCCTAGTTGAGAAAACTTACCTTGTTGTTCCCCTCGTCGCTCTCTCTCTCTCTCTCTCTCTAGGTTCCTCGTTGTAACATGGCGCACCAGATCCGTTCCTGGATGCAAGCTTCTGATACACAGATCGCTCAGACCCTCACTCCAGATACCATCCATTCAGAGTTGTTAATCTCCTCCTGGAAAAGACTCACCATCCCTACTTCCGTCTGCTTGTCCACCCTCTAACAATCCACCTACTAGAAAGAGAAAGAAAAGGAAAGACGCCATCAGGACTTAAACCACCCAGCCCCAGCCAATCACAGCCACTGTATACTTACCTTATTTTCCGGACTATAAGCTTCTACTTTACTCATGTTTTGAACCATGTGGTCTATAATGTTGTGCAGTTTATTTGTGGATTTTTAGAGCTAAATGCCACTAGAGGGCATCCTTGATCTATGGATTGTACAGGTTTCGTCCTTCACCTTAAGGGATACTGCGCCTTTAACCCTCTAGGCGCCACGGTCAAGTTTTCTGAATAAACCAGCCGGTTGTGTCAAATAGGGTGTCATATTTCATTCAAACTCCACTCCACTGGTCGGTAGACACGTCATACGTCATCACTGAGTCAGAAAAAAGTTATCCTATACAAAATTTTCGCGCTTGAGCGCGAAAATTTAATCAGTTCCTGCAAAGCGGATCTAGTGTGCGTCTGAGCTATTTTTAGTCAGAGCGTTAGTGTAAACATCAGTGAGTATTTACAGTATATTATTGTATAATTGCATCAGCGAACTTCACCCGCAAGTTTACCCACAATGAAGTGTTGAATTTTCTATTTGCTGACCCTAATTCTAAAGGGGAATATCTGCCTTCAGAACATGACGGTGATTAATTTAGTGATCGCGCTTCAGATGCGCCCCAGCTTGCAGCTGGAAAAAAGGGAGAGTTTAGCCCAAGCACAAACTCCTTTGCGCAATGTAGATGGTGGGGACAATGTTTCACGGAGTTTTTCACAAGATGATGGGATTGAGTAGCTGGCTAATGAGGAGCAGTACGAAAGTTGGAATCAGAGTTCCTAATGTATGTAGGAAATGGAAAATTGCTACAGCAAAAGCCCAGACCTAAACCCAATTGAACATTTTTGGTTAGATCTGAAAATGGCTGTGCACCGACGCTTTCCATCCAACCTGATGGAGCTCGAGAGGTACTGCAAAGAGGAAATGGCAAAACTACCCAAAGATAAGTGTACCAAGCTTGTGGCATCATATTCATAACGACTTGAGGCTGTAATTGCTGCCAAAGGTGCATCAACAAAGTACTGAGCAAAGGCCGTAAATACTTATGTACATGTGATTTCTCAGGTTTAAATTTTTTTTATTTGTAATAAATTTGCAACAATCTAAACATTTCTTTTTACATTGTCATTATGGGGTGTTGTGTGTTGAATTTTAAGGAAAAAAAATAATTTAATCCATTTTGGTATAAGGCTGTGCGAGGCAGATCTGGCCGTGCTACTCGCAGCAGGAGCAGAGGTGGAGGGAGCAGAGGCAGTGTTGCGGCAGGGAGCATTAAAAAATGTGGAAAAAGTGAAGCGCTGTTAATACTTTCCGGATGCACTGTATATTAATAAATAAGCTTGTTCTGAGCTTGTTGGCTCTTCAGCCAACAAGCTCAGAAATAATGAAACTCCGTTTGGATCACAGCTCTGGTTTTTAACGTTGTCATTGTTCTTCAACAAACACTGAACATATCCACTCGCTGTAGCGAGGTTTCAAGATGGCGGTCAGTTTGTTGTTAAAAGACGCTGTCAAGTTACTCTCCAGTGACTCCGCCCTCCAGCCAATCAATGACCGACAGTGTCTGACTTCACTTTTCAGTACCAGTTCAGCACAGATGGAACCACAGCTGAGGTGTTACGAAAAATAGTATCAGCTTGGCGCGGCTCAGCCAGACTTCTCGTAGTGCAGAGTAAAAGGTATGGAGGTCGAGTCGATCCGAGTCGAGTCGAATCGTACTGGTTGAGAGACGCCTAACGGGTCCAGTTGCTTCTTCAAGAAGTCTTCCTCCTGCTCTGCTTCTTAGTCTTCATCACATTGATCTATGACCTTCTAATCAGCCAATCATCAGTATTTATCACAGCCAATCAGCTGTTTACAAAAATACATCACATTTAAACCCCTGACCTTTGACCTACAGATAGACGTGATTCCTCATCAGGATGTGTGGACATTGTCGTCCCAGTCTGTGAGCCATGTCAGAGTCAGACTCGGTTCTAGCTCTGTAGAACTGGTACTGTTCTTCAGGCTGATCAGAACCGTTTTGATACCCATGGACCATCCTGTCTTCAGTCCTCCACTCCACTGTAGCGACTCCATCCAGCTGATGTATGATTTTGCAGGGCAGCAGGACAGACTTCTCCCCTGGCTCAACCTCTACCTGTGGGACTAAGAGGACAACAGAGGACAACAGAGGACAATGAGGACGTCCTCTTCAGTCCACATGGACATGAAGCTCTCTGAGTTCTCCTGAGTCCATCAGCTTCTTCCTGTTCCTCAGAACCTTCAGGGTATAGACGCTTCCCTCTCTGACAACTGGACTGACTTCTCGAGGTTCTGATGGACCGGCTGGAAGATACTGGTTCTGGAACCCAGAATACAGTAGAACCTGGAGGTTCTGGGGCCCAGATTACATAAGAACCTGGAGGTTCTGGATGTGGTACTGAGCTTGTCCAGAGAACCACAACAAGCTGACACAACCAGGCATCTTCTGAGGGCTGGTTCTACTGGGTTCTGGAAGGATCCAGGGTTCTGATGGAATTTAAATATTTCTGGACCATAAGCGTGCTGTCTTCTCCTGGTAATCCAGGTAGAACTGATGTTGGTTCTGCTGATTTCAGGACAAATGTTCCTGTCAACTTATATTGGGTTTGATCTAGTTGAAGCTGGACTGAAGACATTCTGACTGCAAACACTCACTAATTTAGCCCCCAGATGAGCAGAATCTCAAGAATGATTTCATGTGGCGAAAAACAGCTAGCATCACGTTTAGCTTCTTCTTCTTCTTCTTGGGGTTTATTGGGGGTTGAAAAACAACAAATCAGGTCATTACCGCCACCAGCTGGTGTAGAGGGGGAACAGCAACGTCACTTAAACATAATATTGGGTCAAACAAATGTATTTATTAGTTAATGAATCATTATGTCATAATGTTTACTTTCTGAGTTATTTTCAAGTAAAATAATTATATCTAGAGTAACTTTAATTCTGAATAGGTTTTCAATACTCATCATCTCCACAGTACTCATATTTTCTATGACTTTCATCCCATAGCTTGTTGACTATTTAAAATGGGTCTGGAAGCTTGGAGCTAAATACTACGACAGAGTATTTTGGCCGTTGTAAACAAAATCAAATATTTTTGTGTAAATTTCCACCCCAAAACCTCAGAACTTCTGAGATTGAAGTCAACTTGTTTTCCAGAAAAAATGTTTTCCAGAAATTCTCTGTCAAAAAGTAGTAAAATTTTAATAAAAAAATCAGAATTTCTGAGATTAATTGCAGATGTTTTCTTGAGAAAAAAAGCTCAATTCTCTGATGTAGAAAAGGACAAAAAATTTGCGAGAAAAAACTATGAAACTGATTGAAGGCATATAATTTTTTTTTTTTTTACAATTTTTTGACTTTACAATGTCAGTGTACAAGTTTAGATATCTAAAATGTATGCGTTTAATCATACAAATTTCTTTGTTTTTTTTCTTGCAAATTTTCAACTTTTCTACATTAGAAAATTGAGGGTTTTTCCCCCTAGAAAATATCTCAGATTAATCTCAAAATTTCTGTCTTCAAACTTGGAATTTTATGACTTTTGTGACAATGATTTTTTTTTTAAATATGTGCAATTTCTCTTAGAAACAAGTTCTTACTCGTAATTTTGCTTCTTATCAACATCAGAGTATTTCCGATTTTTTTTTCTGAAAAATATGTGACTTTAATCTCAGAATTCCTGTGTTTGTTTTTGGACGGACATTTTACTTATTCAGGTTGAAATGTACTTATTTTTATTCTGTCAACAATGGCCCTAATGCAGTTAGCTCTGCACTGTATATTTTTTGACCATCTGCACAAAGATCTGCATACCTACACCCCTAGGTTTCATTTTGTTAGTGAAATTGTTCAGTCACGGTGTGACAGAAAAATGTTATTATTAATGCCGGGACATTTATAAAAGTTTAATTCTCTAACTCAGCTCTTAGACAGCTGTTCAGAGTCTAATGTACAAACAAGAACCAATTGTATGTAAACATATCATCTTGACTTATTACAGATCCTGTGAATGTCTTTCTCAGCATTATACTAAGTGTCCCTTATTGTTATCTATATTCTGATTGTCCAGTAAAACTCCTCATCGTTTACTGCTGACTACTGAAGTGACACTTCCTCTTCTGTTTGATTATGTATGAAATCATCTGTATGATGTAATGGTCGGTCAGAAGCTGACTACTATATATACTCATGCATCTGTGCTGAAGCCTCAGGGTTTTGAGCAGGAGTCCCTCAGTGCACGTAAAATAAACTATGTACGAATATAGCTGACATTTTGTTTTATTCTCTCATCCGAGGCCTCTCAGACACCCAGATTTCTACCACAACGGCAGTAAGGCTCTGGAGAACGAGTGCAGAAGTTCTTTAGACCCTCCAGTTTTAAGATGTTGTGCTATCACCAGATGAAAACAATAACAGTATTCAATACGCATACAGAAATATGTTGTAAATGTAAAATCAACAGATCGATACAGCCGACTGATAGGTGTGTGGCTGCTGCAAAAAAACATCATCTCAGACAGATTAAACTGAAAGTCTGACTGATATTATAGTAATATTGATATTCCATCATTTCACAAATCAGTTGTTGTTTCTAAGAATATGTTTTTGCTTCTTTGTGTTTTATTGTAACATTTCTCAGGACTTCTCTGTGCTACATCCAAAGATCATCCACATGGGCAGAAAAGAAAACACAGCTAACTGTCTCATCAACACAATTTGCTTCCAGCAGGTATTTGAATTTCACAAAATCATCAAAATCAACTTTATTTGCACTAATTTGAACTGATGTGGTACCGCCCATTATCTAAAATACGATAACTCAAAGTGGATCTTCATTTACATTTTCCAATGAATGGGAGGGCTCAGTGTATCCTGTCACAGTTCTCTCAGGGTGGGTACAATGCATTTGCAAATGCATCAAATTTATTTTTTCCTCCAAATTCTATACAAAACACCCCAAACTGACATTGTGAAAAAAGCTTTAGATTTTTGCTAATTTAGTAAAGATAAAAGAACCCTGCTAAATCACATGTACATAAGTATTCACAGTTTTTGCCCAATACATTTTTGATGGACCTTCATCAGCAATTATAGGGTTTTTGTTTTGCTGAAAAAATAACCATGTAGTGCAGAGGGCTCTGGAGTAGGGCTGGGCGATATAGAAAAAAACCCATTTCGCCAAAAAAAAATAGTCATATTGATCAATATCGATAATTACCGATAAAAAAAAATCACATAATGTACAAAAAAATTTTTTTAGTGCCTCCCCAGTCATTTTGTTATTCTTCAATTAACTCATTTTAACTAAAAATTAAATTAATTACATTTTCAAACACTTCTTTTTAATCTTTTAAACATTTTATGATACTTTATAATATTAATGGCTGAAACCCTTGGTTTAGTTTGTAAATAAAGCTTATTCAAATTCATTTCAGCTCTTCAGGTGTAGGCAAAAACTAAAGCTAAAGCTGAGAGCTGAAGCCAGCAGGTCTATCCAACCCCTGTTGTGTTTTTTAAAGCGTTTTTTCGCTTCCGAGGACCGGGAGCAGAACCGAGGGGAGATTTTAACAGCCACAGATGTTAGCAACCTGGGTAAGTTTCCTGTGTCTCTGTAACAGATTCGTAGCGAGCTGGAGATGGGACTGCTGCTTAAAACAGCTGATCGTAGTTTTATATTTAATTAATTATTACGACGTTTAGTGTTTTAGTGCGTCGAGGATCGGTTCAAAACGGGAATTTACCTGAGCCACTAAAAAGTTCAGCCAGAACAACATCCTCCACTGCCGCCTTGTTGTGACGTCTGAGCGCTGCGAAGCTACGGTGATGGTTCGCTTAGGGACTATTAAAAATTCTGTTTCAGCTCAAATTACTTCGTCGTTTTTGTGGTTTGAAAGGAGAGAGGGTGGCTGACAGAGCTGCGTGGATCATTGTTAACGATTCATTTGGAGTAAGTAATGATTGTTGTACTAAGCTGCCTGAAAGGCCATAATAAAAAAAATTAGGGGACATTTTTTTCTTTCTATCAAACTTTTTTGTCGACCCCTTCTTTTTATATTGCACCACAGGTCTATCGATCAATATATATTGCTATCGAATTATCGTCCAGCCCTACTCTGGAGTAGGTTTATATCCTTGATATCTCTGTACATCGCTACATTAATCATGCTCTCTTTCCTCACCAGTCTCCCAGGTCCTGCCTCTGAAAAAAACATCCCTACAGCATGATGCTGACTCTACCATGCTTCACTGTAGAGATGATATTGGCATAGTGATGAACATCAGCAGGTTATAGGGTAGGGGCCGGTCTTGGGTTTTCAATCAATCAGACTGATGTAGCAGTCTCTCCACGTGCGAATGTGTTTTAGGAGGATCTTTGTTGACATCTTTGTGCGCGAGCGGTTGTGTTGCAGAAAGAAATCAAAAGTTATGGCAGCTTTAGAGATTCAGTGAAAACTTACAAGACAGTTAGAGGGCAAAATCCCCGATATATAACAACTTTAACGTCTGAAAACTGGGAGAGCTTTAGAGAGAAACTTAAAATGGCTATTGACAGCGAAATAGAATTTGTTTAAAGCCCCTTTTAGATATGTGAACTACGAGTTCGCAGGGGGGACATTTATCACTATTCCTAAAGCCGACCTTTCACTCATAAAAGTTTACATCTACCAAAAAACTGGAAGCCTGAGATTATGTTGATTTTTTTATGTTGAGTTGGGCCGTGTGGTGTAATTCTGCATAAGGTTTAAACTTTTATTATTCAGAAGGTAAAAGACTGTTTATATAGTTTGCATGGTTGTAAAAATGGGTCTGACACTATTGTTTATGCAGGTAAGCTTTTAAGTCATAAAACTCTGGGGTGAGTTTTATTGCAAGCTGTAAAAAACAGGATGTCTGTAGAGTTGGGGTGTTGCCATAAAACCATAAATTCAGAATGAGCTTTTAAGAAAAAAAGTCTCACCCATATGACTGTATAATTTTCTGACAGCCAATAAGAGCTAAGACACTGTATGAAAATGTTCTGATTGGAGAGATTAGAAACGCCTAGAGGCCCGGTTGTCTATAAAGCTGTGAAATGAAGATCAGTTAATTGTTCAGATTTCTTTAAATCTGGACCACAGAGGAACTGACGGGGGCAAAATTCCTCTGTAAAACTGCAATTTGTTAATCTGTTCAAAATAAATGTTAAACTGGAAATTGGCTCCATTTTGTCTCTGCTTGAACATGCATTGAATTACTTATGATAATTATTTAATTCAACAGATGGTGACCTCGACTCGGCGTGTGCAGAGTTTTGGACCAAGATCCAGTTATTTTTTTAAGTTAATAAACGGACATGTATTTGCTCTATTGACAATTTGCGCAGAGTTGCGTAGTTTTTTAATTCTATTGATTGGTTAATCTAACATTGGGTAATGTTGTCATGCAAGTTAAATATGTTTTTTGTTTTTTGTTTTGAGCAGATTCACTATTGCATGCCCGGAGTGTTGAAGCTGCTCTGCGGTCTGTGTCTCTCTTCTGAGCAGGACTGCGACTGCTTTGTGCTCCGCAGAGAGACACCGGTGCCTGCTGGGAGATAGAGTTTCTTACTCCTTTCTCCGGGGAGGACGGAGAGGACAGTGGAGCGGACGGACCGATATCTTCAACGACTCAAATCGGAGCCACAAGTGCGGATCGGAACTCGACGGGTTGGCCACCCTGCCCAGAATGGGTCGCTATTTTGGAGCTCCCAGGCTGGCAATCGAAAAAAGATTACAGAAGGGCCTGGGTCGCCCTCTGTTAAGTCTATCGGATTACTTGGGAGAGTGGCTGCGTTACTTCCAGACGCGTGGCTGAGCACCACGAACGGGAATTGTGAAAATGGTCCGGCATTTTTGGTGTGGTCCGATTAAGGTTAGTGTTGTTGGTGTTAGTTTTTAATAATGTTATAAAAGTACTGTGTTGGTGTTTTGATGTGACGAGCTGCGCATGTCTGTATATGTGTGTGTGAGATGTTTTTTACGCAGGCGCTTGGCGAGAAGTGCTGGTGATGTTGCGTTTGTGTTAAAATGTTATAGTATAAATAATGAACTCGAGTATAATAAATAAATTAAAATAGATAAATGAATATATAAATGAATATGATGGATAACTGAAATTAAATATCTATAAGAATTAGTTGTGAACATTTACAACAGGACATCAGAGCGGCCGCCCTAAGCTAGGTGCTATGGCGGAGCTAATACTGTGTGAGTTTTTTGCTTGATAGCATGGCTAACATACGACAGCTGTGCCTATATGTTTTGATAAATAAATTAGTGGTTATAGGCGGTTTTCTGCCATCTGTTCGAGTCTTTTGAGGGGTTTTCTGGAAGCCGGCGCCAGGAAATTTCTCAAAGCGGACTACGAAACTTGTAACAGACTGGTCTGAAACCTCCGCGATAAAATAATTAATTAGGTCTAAAAGCCACCGCTTATAATGTTGTGTTTTTTTTTTGTTAATGGTTTTGGGCTGTAACGGACGTAGTTGAATCGGTGTTTGCTGTGCGGGACGGCTAAAATTGGAAAAATATGTTTCAGTCCGCGTGGACGAACAGGAGAATGTTTTGTTCTTGCCGAATTAAAGTTTGGTACAGTGGTATACATTGTGCGGATTAAGTCCTGGTATTGCGGTAAGTCATCTTCTAAAGTGTGTGTTGCGATTTTCTGGAGTGTTTTCGCCGTACGTTTTGTGCTGTTTTAGCTTTCGTTTCACAAAGAAAGCTAACGGTAGCACGTGGAGCTAGGCTGCTATGCTAAGTTAGCGGTGGTGGCTAACTGCATGTTCTATGTGTTGCAAGCTAAAAGTTGATTTTGGATAGAAAGTGATTACAGACTCCTGCAGACGAATGCCGTGTTAAGACTTAAACGAATTTGGATTTTATTAAATTTTTCTGGTTAATTAGGATGTAAAACGGCCTCGAGATAACTGCTCAGATAACTTTTGGTTGCTACTCCCTTTCGGCAATGGTTTAGCACATTTCTACGAAGGGCAATTTTTTAAGGTGTTTCACATTTGACTGAACTGTTACGGTACGGAGATTAAAGATTAAGAAGTACATGCTGAATTTGGTTAACTGGTTTTGCGAGGAGAGCAAAACCATTAGGAGAGCATGTAAATTTATTTGGGATAATTATGCATGTTACAATTGATCGCAAATGACTAAGAACAGTTACTCATGAGTCGATTCTGACTTGGTGTAGTTTTAATTTTTGATTTCATCTTTAAAATTAAAAAGAGGGAGTTTATAGTCAAAATAAAAGATGCATTTTTTGAATCTTTAAATAGGTGGATTTTTTGCTTTTTTGATTGATCTAAGCAGGAGTTGTTAAGTTGGCCTAAATAAAGATAAAGCTATAAGTAGTAATTATAAGCATTTAACGAAAAGCAAACGGTGTTAATTGGAAAGCAACAAACTGGTTTAAATTATTTTCATAAGCACCGTGTTGAATGGTACAGAAAATGAGTCTGTGATTTAAATAAGTATCATTTATGCTAAAATTATGTTTGGCTTATTTCTGATGGCTCTATAGACTTTAGAAATATAGCTTGGTCTCTGAATGAATGACCTAAAGGAGATGGGTGTAAAATTATTTAAACAATTGAACATTCTCAAGGATTTTATGGACAAAAATGCTTATTGGAGTTATCAAAATTCAACTGGGGCTCATGAAGTAACCCAATACATTTCAATTCCGTTACAAATTAAATGTTTTTACCATGCAAAACAACACTTATCATAGTGATAGTTTATAAACTAGTGGGATTTGAATGTTTGGTTTTTAAAAAAAAAAAAAAGAAAACAGTAGAACACAGAGTCATCTTTAAGTAATCAGTTTGTTTTTAAACAGGCTGGGGATAAATTTAAATTGGTCTAAGGATTGAAAGTAATGAATATCATGGTGATCGAAATGATGGTTTAATTTGGAAGTAAGAAGTAAATTTTAAATTCATTTATTCTGATCGTGTAGAGGCAAAATGTGATTGGACCAGCTACATTGAAATAATTTTTACCATATATTTGAATGCACATTTTGTTTTGACAAATAAGAATCGGTTTTGGTTTTGAAATTTAAGATTAATCTTTCAGATGTTCTTTAGCTAGTTTATTTGATGCTGAGAGTAAATTTACAGGTCCTAAAACATTTTGGAACAGTTCTGATCCTAGAATAATGGCATAATATATCATTTGATTAGTGGGGACTCTGTAACTGACAATTTATTTAGATTTTTTATTATTTTATTTTCTTTATTTTTTCTTATTTTTATTTTTATTTTTTGTTTTTTCCTCTTTCTCTCTCAAAATTTATATATTTGTATTGATTTGGATTATGACCCAGATTTCTGAACTGCGGTCTGTTTATTAATTAGAACTTTGGAAAAATGGTAATTTGGGAAGCTGGATTAAAGAAAACATAATTCAGTGGTAATGTATTTGAAATCTCTAGAAGCTTCAATTTAATTTGGTGTTTATCATTGGAGTAAAGAAAATAAAAAAGAAGCCTGAGAGGAAAAGGGGGATACTGAAAAGAAAAATGCTGGTTTTTATTTTTTTTTTATTTTTTATTTTTTATTTTATTGCGACTAGTTTTTGTTTAGAGAAATCTCATCTCTTGAACCTCTTTTATTGAATTTTTTGTTTTGTTTTGTTTGACTGCTGAGGGGAATTAGACTACTATGTATCCTACGAAAATTTAAGAGGAGTTTTAGTTGCAAAAATCACTTTGACTATGTTCAGTTCCCTTCACAGAATCGGACAGATGTTTTTGAAGTATGAAATGTTTTCATTGTTTACAATCAAGAATATTTGGGCAAGTGACCACATTTGGGTTTGTTTAAAGAGGAATCATATAAGCAAAAGTACTTTGAATTGATATTGGATTGTGTTAAAAAATATATATATATAATTTAGGTTTGGCAATATTTATAGGGAAGCTGTTTTGTTAGTGATTTAAATCTTGGATTTTTCTTTAGAAAAATGGATAGCATTTGAAGTATAGCAAACTGAAGACTGTTTTTGTAAACTATGTTGTGTTAATCGGTCAGTGCTGTTCTCTGGTTTTGTTTTAAACATTTGATGTTTTTAACCTTTTTCAACATCAACAACAGTTATCTCAATGTAAGTAGCATACTTATATTAGCAGAAATTATTAATTGATTAAAGGGACAGAGTCGGGGAAAAGTGGTGTTAAGTCTGATTACAAAGGGGTTTAGTTCAATATGAGCTATTCGTCTCAACCTCAGTGAAGCGAAACCAGGAGAGCCACTTTTCCATAGCGACTTTTAAAAAAAAAAAAAGGGATAGAACCTTTGCAGATGGTTATTGCCTTTATTTTTGTTATTGCAATGTTTTAGTGGTGTATTAGCAATATCTAACAGAAAAATCCAGCCTTTTTGTTTGTTTCTTTTTTTATTTAATTTTGTTTTTCTAAGAACTAAGTGTGTTGATGAGATATTGCGATGCTCCATCTTTATAAATGTTTAATTTACACATGAGATGAAAGAGACATTTATCAAATTGAAAAAATTGAGAAAGGCATTGCATTGATGAAATATAGAATATAAATTGAATGAAAAATGAAGGAATCATTAATTAAAATACGCAGGGGAAGTATTAGAACAACAGTTTAATTAGACGTATAGGGATTGATTATTATTCCTGGTGGAGAGAGCAAACCTGTTGATTGGTATATTTTTACCAGAATTAATATTGAAGAAATTATTACTAGTATAACTGATTGAAGTAAAATTAAAATAGAGCCCACATAGGCAGTCTGAGTGTGGAAGATATTTAAATTCAGCATTCGAGGAAGGAGACTAATGAATATGAAAATAAAATGTTTGAATGTAACTTGATTTGAATAAGCTGAGAGGATCGACTGTCTGTTTTTTTTTTTCTTACTCTAATTATATATTTTTCTCTTTTTCTCATCCTGCAACAGAAAACCCCTCAGATAAACATTCTTAAGATGGAATTTATGATCCTGGGGAGATGAGATGGGTGGGGGTGCGTGGGCTGATGACGGATAGTGCCAGGCGCCCGCCGTAACGGCCACAGAGAGAAACATCTTTACGACCAGCGCAAAATTACGACTCTCTTGTGCTCTGCTCCCACACAGGGGGGCACAGGTGACTGTATATTTTCAGGGGTGTACTGGAGGCCACCCTCAAAAGAGCACGTTTCCTCATGCTGAGCTGAACTTTCAAGGACAATATGTGTGAATTCACTTGGCTGGCGTGAGAAGTGATGATCAAAGACTGTTGATTCAATGTCACTGTTGCTGAATTAACCACAAGAGTTTCTGTTTGTCTGATCGAAGGTGGCCACAGTTCTACGTATTTTGATAACCCCATGTCTTCCCCAGGATTATCTCCGGGTAAAATACCACCATTTACCGGGAACAAAATTTGGCAGAAAAAATTGGGCCGATAGCAGGGGGTTGCTGGCTGGTGAGAGAGAAAAAAACATTTTTTTTTTTTTTTTCCTTTTACGTTTTCATCCACAGGGATGTACTGAATTTAAGAAAGGATATATTGTAATGGAACAGACATAAGTGTCTTAAACTGGATAAATAAAATAAGTAAATTTAAGAATCAATTTGGGTGAACAAGCAAATGGATAGTAATCAGTTGAACTGTACACAAAAAAAAAAAAAAAGTAAATTCTTGAGCCTGCTCTTGTTTTTAAATCCATTAATGAGGGAGGTGTTTTTGGTTTAGTTTTTAGGAAAAACAACGGTGTGTCGAAATAATGTGGATTTGCTCTTTCCCCAGGGATTATTTTTAATTAGATGGGTGAAATAATTTCTTGGCACAATGCAGTTGAATTAGATTGAAAAGGAGTGATCACAAGACCGGATCAAAAAAAAAAAACTGTCTTTTTTAGATGTTTACAAGCTTATGCCCCAAGGTACAGCTCCAGGTCGAAGGCGTGAGGAGTCCAGTGGGTCAGCAAAGTTCCAGATGACAGCTGGGAACACACACAAAGTGCAGCTCCGCGCCAACGACGAACCTGGTCGAGGATCGGCAGGATTCTGCCTAAGGAGGGTCGAGTAGGGTTTGACCAAGCTGAATCGGAAGCTGGGGCCACAGGCGGCGGGGCCTAGCTCACCCAGAAGGTTGTTTGGGTGGTGATATTACTCATCCAGTGTGATCTATGTGCCAATGAATGAGATGGGCAATTTGAAATTGCCATCTCAAAGAGGGATCTACAGAAGAAGATCACAACTCACCAATCAGCTGCACAGCAGGTTTTGACCAGCCCACAACGGTGGGCTAAGCTATAGGAAGCGGGGCCTGTCTGTGCATTTGTGTATATTGGGGGAAATGCTCAATTAATGAAGTAGTTGGCATTTCAGAGAGTGGTTATCTGCAAATATGGGAGTAAAAACTGGAACACTAAAAAAATAGGAGCCCTCCACACTGATCAGCTCTGTATATCGCTCTCCAGCTGCCAGGAGCCACTGAGGGGGATAAAATGAGAGTGAAGAAAGATGATCAGAATACAAATATAAAGACTGAACATTTATTAATAATTTTTTGCATTTTACAGGTTGTTTAACTATTTGATTAACTATTTTATTCACAAGTGAAGAGTCGTAACACTGCCTAAAAGGGTTCTTAATACCTTCTATTTCACAGGTTTCTAAACACTTTAAGTTTGATTTCTTTCAGAATATAATATAGTAATAATGTCTATGTTCATGGATTTTCTGAGCTTCTTCCACAGTATTAACATGTATCAAGTCAGATTTAATTATTTCTTCACATGTAAGACATTCTTATACATTGTGGGTTTTTGAATTTAGTTTGTGGGAATTGTTAAAATAAATTTTTTGCTTAATGCCAAAAGAGGGTGAATCTATGATTAACAGATTTACATTTTTTAATGGGAGTTAAGGTTAAAAAAAGGTACTTTAATAGTTTGTGTTTTGAATTTTAGTCTGAAATACTTCATGTTTTAAACTGATGAAATTTCTTGGATTTGATTTCTTGCATTTTCAAAATGCTTTACAGGTTTTGATCTTAAGTTCTAAACACTTACGTACAGAGGAGATATCAATCTATTTTAATAAAAAGATTGAAAGAGGGAATTGTGGTGTAATTCTGCATAAGGTTTAAACTTTTATTATTCAGAAGGTAAAAGACTGTTTATATAGTTTGCATGGTTGTAAAAATGGGTCTGACACTATTGTTTATGCAGGTAAGCTTTTAAGTCATAAAACTCTGGGGTGAGTTTTATTGCAAGCTGTAAAAAACAGGATGTCTGTAGAGTTGGGGTGTTGCCATAAAACCATAAATTCAGAATGAGCTTTTAAGAAAAAACGTCTCACCCATATGACTGTATAATTTTCTGACAGCCAATAAGAGCTAAGACACTGTATGAAAATGTTCTGATTGGAGAGATTAGAAACGCCTAGAGGCCCGGTTGTCTATAAAGCTGTGAAATGAAGATCAGTTAATTGTTCAGATTTCTTTAAATCTGGACCACAGAGGAACTGACGGGGGCAAAATTCCTCTGTAAAACTGCAATTTGTTAATCTGTTCAAAATAAATGTTAAACTGGAAATTGGCTCCATTTTGTCTCTGCTTGAACATGCATTGAATTACTTAGGATAATTATTTAATTCAACAGCCGATCTCTATGAAACAGAAAGCCGTGTTTGTGCTTAAAGCAGAGGTCAGTTCGAACATATTTATGGAAATATAGTTACTGTTGTACAATTTAAGTTGTCCTGTGACATCTTTGGTCATTCAGTGGCATCTGGTCTGGTGAATATCACCGCTTACACGGTTCTTTTTTTAAATCCAGACTTGGAGAAAAGCATGCCGTTGTGTAGCAGCTGATTAAATTAGAAGCAGGTGTTTGGATAGGATTCACAGCTGCTGCTACAGCGTGAATAATCAGGTGCTGATAGTGGTTTGGGAAATCTGTATCAGAACGCGAAAACAGTATAATGCAGAGGATTTTAAAATACGCAAACCTCACGTTTTTTAAAATAAACATTCTCTAAATAACAAATACATGATAATTATTTAAAATAAATGGTGCATATTAGAAAAATTAATGTCTCCATGTTCATGCCCTTTAGTTAATGGTTAGGCTAGTAATCAATACCTAGTTACTTTTGTAGTATTATAATTGCCATCTACTGACCATTCTTGGTATGACTGTTGTATCCGTAGTCTCAGTTTAATATACAAGCAATACCTTTTTAACTAGTTTAAATGACTAGTTAAAAGCAGGGATGTATTCCTGAACAGACCTGCCAGGCCGTGGGGTCCCAAGAGCTCTGCTGCTTCTACACATACAGTATATGCTTCTGTAATATAGGCTTGTGTTGGGTTTGTTCATCTCCATCCATCCATCCATCCATCTTCTTAACCGCTTATCCAATTCAGGGTCACGGGGGCAGCTGGAGCCTATCCCAGCAATTATCAGGCGTTAGGCAGGGTACACTCTGAACAGGACGCCAGCCACAGAGAGACAGACAACCATTCACACTCACATTCATTCCTAGGGACAATTTAGAGTGATCAATTCACCTATCATGCATGTTTTTGGACTGTGGGAGGAAGCCGGAGTACCCGGAGAGAACCCACGCATACACGGGGAGAACATGCAAACTCCATGCAGAAAGACCCTGGGCCGGGATACGAACCCACGACCTTCTTGCTGCAAGGCAACAGCGCTAACCACTGCGCCACCGTGCAGCCCAGGTTTGTTCATCTCATGTCTGAATAATGCCCATTTATATACACAAAAGTTATCAGAATCTTTAATGTAATGGACTATTGAGCTAAATGTTCTCCCAGGGGAGCACACCTTTGCATCTCTATTATCATTAAGTTGATCATGGTATATGTCTTAGACAGACATTTAGAAAGCCTCTAAGAAAGTGTGTATTGTTGGCTCCCTGGGGTTGGCAATGGTCACCCCAGTTATTTTCTCCCCATCCCCATGCCTCTGTCCACCTGCTCCTTCATTCTACCATTCACAAGGCCTTGGGACGTGGGCATGTCACTGGGGTGCGGGATGGAGCTTCCGTCTTCGCTACCCGGTGGCGGCCTGGGTCCCGATTTTATTGAGCAATTTAGACACTACACTTGCAACATTTACAGGGAACGCACATGTAGGGACCTGGGGGTGTGGCGCCACAGCCTGTGGTGCCGGCACCCACTGGTTAAACGCATCTAGACACTGAGGGCCCGGGGGGGGGGATGGGGGTACCCGGCAGTATTCCCATGTCCCCCCCCTCTGTTTTAAGTGCACATTAGAACAACACGCAACAACACCACATTGAGCTGGGGGAGAGAGGCTGGGGGGTCTTTCCACACCCCTGTTCGTTGGACCATCAGGGGTCGGAGCCCGGATAGAACATCACGCCGTCTGGTCGGGGTCCTGGGCTGGTGGGCTGCTCTTGCCGGTGTGGGGGCCTTGGCGGTCTACTTGTCCCCGTCCTGGTGGGCAAAGGGGTCTGTCTCCTGGGTGCAGGGGCAGGGTTCTCTACTGGGGCGTCTGTCCCTGGGCCTGGGAGTATGGAGTATAGTGTACGTATGGGGGGTATGAATGAGGGTATAGCGTCCTTTTTTCGTATGTCCTGTATTTGTAAGAATGTGTACACATGAGAGGGAGGGTACGTATGAGTGTCTCTGTCTGTCTATGTCTACCTGTCAGGTTGGGTGTTTGGCTGCTCTCTGGCCTGATGCATCTTCTTCCCTCCCCGTCACTCCCCGTCGGTGATGGTTGCTCCTGCCCGCTGGTTGATGATGACTCTCGATGCATGGGGCTGGGGGTCCCGGTTGCGGCCCGGCTCGGTCCTGGTGCATGTCGGGCGGGTCCTGGGTGGTCCGGTGTGTCGGGCGGCCGCTGTTTCGGGCCGATGTCCTCCTTGGATTGACTGGGGCACCTCTTATGGGGGTGCCGGGGTTGTAGAATAGGTTGGTGCCGTCCGGTGGATCGGTGGGGACCGTGCCTGGCGCCCAGTCCTCCTGCCGGTTCCAGGACTTCAGCTGGCTGGTCTGTTCACCTGGTGGGGCTGTCCGGCATTGGCTGGGCCCCTGATCTTGGCGCCCCACGTGGGGCGGGATCTGGACCCTGGAGCTGGAAGATCTGGATGTCCAGGTGCCGGCTGGGCGCGGCCTGGGGAGGGCGTACATCCGCTGTGGCTCTTGCTGTGGCTCCCTGGCGTGTGGATGTGTGGGGGCGGGCCGGGTTGTTGGCGGAGGGTATTGGTCCGGGTGGCGGCGGCGCGTGTTGTCCGTCGGTTGGCTGCGGGTCCTCCTTGCCTGCGGCGGCGGCGGGGGGCCCTTGTCGGCTGGTCCCTGGTTGGGGCCCCGCTGGGGGGCGGGGTGCCCCTGGTCCCCGTGGCCTCCGGTTCCTGGTCCGGGCCCGCCCTGGCGTAGCCGGTTACCGGCGGAGCCCGTGGGCTCGTCACTGCGATCTCTCGGGCCCTCAGCATCGCGGCTGGTGGGTGCTCCCCTGGGACTTCCATCTGTTCCTCTCTTGGTGGGTGATCGACCCTGCGCTGATCCGCCTGTGGACTCTGTACTCTGTGGGACCCTGGATGCATACATCTCTTGCCTCCTCCATGTCTGTGCCGATTCCTGTAGGACGGATTGACGGTTCCTTACACCAGCTATCAATCACTTGCATGGGGAAACCTTATTCAGACCTGCATGCTCGCACACACATAGGTGGTGGTAAAATAGGTGAGGACGGACATATCTTAAGCTGAGGTTATCATCATTAGTTAGTTGTTCACAGGAGCTTACCAGAAACATTTGTATTATGTTCATTAATCAATGCTTGTGTGTAGTGAATGTATAATTCTTAGTTTATTCTACCAGATCCGAACTATTGGTTTGGTTCTGTACAGTTTGTTGTTTTTGTTTTGTATTACTGTTTCTCTGCCGTCCGGCAGAGGTGGAGGACTGGGATGTTTTCTTGTGTTCTTTATTTGCCTCCCTGTCTTGTGTCGTCGGTTCGCCCCTCTGTTGGTCCGGTTTCTTTTCTTCACCTTCTTCCTTTCTCCCTTCTTGTCTCAGTTTAATGTCCATGACGTCAGGAAATTGAACCCACAGTAATCACTAATAAAGATTTTTCATACATATACATCAAGTGGCGTACTACAGCGAAGCTGTAATACTCTGCTTGGGAAAGTAAAACTGTTGGGCTTGTACTTGGTACTCAGACACCAATTCTGAGTAGCATACTGCTAGACAGGACACGTTAAAAAAAATAAAAATAAATAAATAGATAAATAAATAAATAAATTCTGCACATAGAAGTTTAAAATATGCTGCTATTTATCTATAAAGTACTTTTTCCTGATGCTGTTCGGTCTGATGTCGTTTTGTTTCAATGCTGACATGTTTTCCTGAGACCTGATGCCTTTTTTATCTAAGGACTGCTTGTTTCTGAGGTCTGATATTCCTTTTTTTTTTTTTTTTTAAGAATTACACATTCACTACACACAAGTGAATACCTATATGAGGATATATGCACACATATGAAACTGTGTGAGATAAAATGCTTGGTTGCGTGATTTTTTTTTTTCCTTCGTGTAGTGGACTTCAGACAAATATGCAGTTATTACCTTGATAATAAAACTATGGGCATAATGTATGACAGCTGCCAAAGTAGTAATTGTTTATTCAAATGTACAATTAATTTTTAAAATCCTGAATAATAAGGCGCCTCTTCCTCTGAAACAATATATCCAGCTCTTTTCTGAGCAAAGAACCAGAACATCCAGGTCAACAAGTCATAATGACTGCAGATTAACAAAACGTAGTTCAGCCTTTGCACAAACAGCATTTTCTACAGCACCCCCAAACTGAGTCAAAGCATCCCCTTTTTTTTTTTTACAAAATACAGTAAGTGTGAAAAGACATACATCATTGCTTGAAATGTAATATTTTTAAAAAAATTACAACAGTATACATTTTTTATTCTGTTTTTATGCAACTATATTTTTTCGAGCCATCTTTAAACGCATCATACACGTATGTGCGTCTGGTGAATCTCCAGCGGGAGTCTGTTGCAGAGAGCTGAATGTTCAGCCAACCAGTAAAAGATAAGAGGATTTGCTGTTTTCTATCAAACAAACTACATTGAGCTGAGTTTTTGCATGCAGATCATTTTTGCTGAAAACTAGTTAATACATGCCAATATACTGTGTTAAGCTAGTTATTGTTACCTGTTACATCCTACTGAAGTGTACTGCAAAATGATAAAAAAAAGAAAAGCTCAGTTTTTCTGTATTAACAACATCAACAAGATACATTTTACGTAAGAGAAAAATTATATACATACTTTAGAGATGAGTATTTCTCAGCATCTCAATTACACACAAAGTAAAGGTGAATTTGACTAAACAAACAGGACAAGTTTTAGTTCCTGTTTCTTTGAGTTTAGGTGTGTGTGTCACCTTGGACTGCAGGTGGACACTTCAGGTTGTTATTCCTACAGATCATCTCGTAAAAACACTGTATTGATATTTATTAATTTATTTTCTATTACTAAATCACCAATAAAAAAAACTAATCTTGTTATGAAATAGTTTTTGTAAAAAATGTGACATTTTTTTTCGTTATTTCAGAAATAATAGCTTGTATTGGTTAAAAAAACAACAACCATTAATTCAGAAAAACTGAGCTTTTAATTCATTTATTTTCTTGTTGGCTTTATATTCATATTTTTGTTAATTCAGGAAAAAACTGGTTTCTGCATTCTTTCAAGCGTTTTCTGTGGTTGATGCATCTGAACTCCACCAAACTGCAGTAGAAGATGCGATAAACTAATTTCTTAATATTTCAAAATGTTTTCTTTTTTTCCTAAACAATATATTTATCAACATTTTCTTGCATACACTTACATTTACATATACTGTATATGAAGTTATTTCAAATGCTCCAATAACGAAGATATCTGTTATGGTACAAGTGTTGTAAACAGAGCATATATTACATATATACTTCAGAAACATACACTTCTCAGCCCAAAAAAAGAAAGAAAACCATTATGTGCATATTAAAAGGGCTTATTACAATTACGGGTAGCTGAACTCATTAATCCTGTTGCAAGGTTTACATGACTACTTATTCCTCTTTATTGTCATTTGCTAAATCTATACCATTAACAAAAGCATAAAATGGTTTCCAGATCTCTTCGAATAAACCTTGCCATTCTTTTCATGTTTCATGTACATCACTCTCTCCAAATGAAAGGTTGTCATCATCTGTTTCAACCAATACGTAACACTTGGTCTGCTGATCATCTTCCAAAACATTGCAAAGGATCTTTTGGCATGTAAAAAACAGATTTCTATAAATATTCATTCATTTTTGTTGTATATATGACCTTTTGGGTAGAGAACTAAGACAAAGAACCCAGGATCCATTAGAATGTTTTTTGAAAAATGTTTTTTCTATTGCTCTTTTAACTTCTTCCCAAAAAGATTTTATCCTGCTGCATTGCCACACACAATGGAATAATATCACTTTTGCCTCTGTGCATTTTGTACACGTATCTGGGATGTTCCTATTGTATTTATTTAAGTTGACTGGCATAATATAGATTCTTATTAGCCATTTATAGTGCAACAGTCTAAACCTTGTGTTCACTGATTGGGTGTGAGCCTTAGTGCATATATAACACCAGTCTTCTGATGATATATTTGTGCCTAGATCGTCCATCCACGCTTCTCGTTTATGATCTTTTCAACCCATTTTGATAAGAAATAATGACACAGTTCTGCAATAATACCTTCATGTAAACTGTCCTTAGATATGATTTAAAAAGTTTTCTAATGTTTTCATGTTTCAGATATTTCTTATCACTAGGATAAATCTGCCAAAGAGGCTATTATTTTTTAGACATTTATCTTTTTGTGTCTGTCTGAATGAATGAAGGAAAGACTTGATCCCACAGTGTGGAAATTTACATGTTAAGGCAACAGACACATAAAATGAATAAGAATAAAAGGCAAGTGAAAACAGACAGTAAACTATGGAGTAAAAGATTATAAAATGAATAAATGAAAATAACACTGCTGACAAAATAACTCAATATTCAGGAAATGTCATAAATGGACCAAGGAGCGAGTGATTACATTTTGGGGAAGATCAGATATTCCAGAGGAATCTGAGCTGCACTAAGGTGCTTGGCAGAGGGATAAGCTCGAGTTCTGCTTTTCTAGTTATTTTAAGATAATTTCTGATTGATTCATTCAGTTTGTGATATTTGCATAAGCAGTGAGTTTTTAAGTCTTATGTTAGATGCTGATATAAAAGCCGGACTAATTGACTGGATGCCCATTGACATTATATCTCCTGTTGTGTGTTAAAATGTACAAAACGGTCAAATGTGTCTTTCCTGGCCGGAGAGCTCTCTGGGTACTCCGCACCCCTAAATATCTGATACTAGAATCACCCTTGGTTTAAATCCAGGCTGAAAACAGTTCTTTTTATCAGTGCATATGACAATTGAAAGTATTTTATCTGTACTCTTGCTTTTTATTGTAATTAATAATTTTTTAAGTTAATGGGGTTTTTTCTGTTTGTTTCCTTAATTTATGTAACTGTGAAGCACTTTGAATTGCCTTGTGTATGAATTGTGCTCTACAAATAAACTTGCCTTGAGCCACTGCTTCTCCACACCGAGAGGAGCCAGTTTAGGTGCCTCGGGCATCTGGTCAGGATGCCTCCCTGGTGAGGGTTTCCGGGCACGTCCGACCGAGAGGAAGCCCAGGACACGCTGGAGTGACTGTATCTCAGATGTGTTGGGAATGTCTTGGGATTCCTCCCAAGGACCTGGACCATGTGACTGGGGAGAGCAAAATCTGGGAAGCTGTGCTTAAGGTGCTGCCACCGCGACCTGACCCCGGATAAGCGGAAGATGGATGGATAATTGTTTAACCTAATTGTTTAACCTCTCTGTTTGCTAGTTTTCTAAATAAATCAATGAAAACTAGGCAACTAGTAACTCACTGCATTTGCTCCAGTTTGCAGTGAGATCCATCCAATATGGTGACAATGGAACCCTGCAGCACGTAACGAGGGTCTACGTATAGAATGTCTATGAACCTACCATGACCCAAATGTGAGGTTCCCTTTGCACACCTGATCAAAAAATGTTTTTTCTTTTAAATATTTTTGACACTTAAGATGTAAAAAAAAAAAAAACATACTGCACAATGCTAATATTGCACAAATGTTGCACAAATAGGTTTGCTCACCCGAGTCAGAATATTTTATTCTTGTTTGGTCAACACACATTTAAATAAACTGCAAGTGGTTCATTAAAACAAACTTTAATGTTTGATTCATCAAGTAAGAAGAAATATGAAACCGCCAAAGCAGAAAAACCATTTAATAAAAATCTAAAGACAAACTTTTGTTGTAACTTAACAAGTACAAAGCACATATGAAGGAACAAGAACAGAATTACAATAAAGAATTTGAACTTTTGAATAATCCTAACAAGTATCACGTTTCAATATCAATTTTCCATCAGGTTTTTACATAGTTAAAGCATGTTTGAAATATTCAACAAAAATTTTACCTGTCTCTGGAAAAACCTTATGCAGTCCTTACGACAGTAAAATGGCCCATTTAAAGCTAATTTTTATGCTATTTATTCTTATAAGATAATGTGGATACGAACAGACTTTTACAGAAACAAATACCATTAAATTCCATGATACTGATTTGATTTAAAAAAATACTGTGATATAAAAATGTTGCCATTCTGCCCAGCCATAACGCAGACGTTTCTCGTGTATAGTACACCGTTTCTCTCCGTTCTGCATAGATTTTTTTTTTCAGTGTTGCAAAACAATTCTCGCCCAGGACAGCAGGGGGTGCCGGTCTCTGTCTACCATTGAAGCGTAGTCTCTGTTTTTTTCTTCAGCCTGTGAACGCATTTCCAAGGAGTAATGGACGACAAAGTAGGTGTTGATTAAGCTGTAAAGCTTTTTACTAGAAATGCAGCTCATAGGATACTCTAAAAATGCATGGAAACAAACAGAAGCCTTTTTTGTTGTTTCTGTACAACTCAGTGTTCAAAATGTGCCAAAATACCTGATTAGATAAATTATCCTTTCAATATAAGGCATGCAGTGTCCAAATTCTGCATTGACTACTGATCACAGTGACTATGGAGCCCCATTTTGGTGAAGCGATCTCTGGCTGTTGATGAACTGACCAATCACAAGCATGTTGATGGATAGTTAGAAAATAGACCTCTACTCCGTCTGTCCTTGCTTAAGTGACAAAGAGCCCTTGCATCAACAGATGATGGCGCTGCATCAATGTCAAAACGGAGTAGTATAAACTAGGCTTTTGTCCCTTTGTTGAGCAGGCCTTGATCTTGCTTAGGATTTGACAATTACAAACAACCACAGAAGTAAACAATGCATTTAAAAGTAAATTTTTGCAGATCAACAAAAAGGTACAAAGTAAAACCTTCTAGAATAAACTTACTATTACTTCAAAGAGGATTTTAACTAGTTAAATAATTTTTTTAAAACTAATTATTAATTTCAACTATAAAGCAAATGTCTGCAACAGGTTTAATCTAATTTAGCTTCAAAGGCAAACTTTTACCTTTTTTTTAAGGGTTTTGGTTTAATAGGGAACCACAGACTCCAGCCGCTGAACTTTTCTGCAGTCCCAATGCGTCTTAAACGTTTCAAATATTAAAAACGGTTTCTTCTTAGGTTCTCACTGAAACAGTTGTATTTCAACTGTTAAATTTTTTTTCTCAAGACATCACAAGCAAAAAGTTTAATCCATGCGAGTCTTCTCATGACAAATTAACTTAACTTTACTGGTATAACTTTTGCCACAAATTGTACAAAAAAAGGCTTCTCACCTGTGTGAACTCATGTGGCTAGTCAAACTTCCTTTTTGAGAAACACGTTTGCCACAAATTATACAAGCGAAAGGCTTCTCACCTGTGTGAACTCTTGTGTGTTTAGACAAACTTACTTTGTGATTAAAACTTTTGCCACAAATCGAACAAGAAAAAGCCCTCTCACCTATGTGAGCTCTCATGTGATAAGTTAACCCGTTTTTCCAAGCAAAAAGCTTTCCACATATTGTACAAGAGAAAGGCTTCTCATCTGTGTGAACTCTCATGTGACTGATTAAATTTTCTTTTTTACTAAAACTTTTGCCACAAATTGCACAAGTGACAGGCTTCTCACCTGTGTGAATTCTCATGTGATTTGACAAAGTTACTTTGTGACTTAAATTTTTGCCACAAATGGAACAAGAGAAAGATCGCTCACCTGTGTGAGCTTTCATGTGATAAGTCAAACTTTTTTTCCAAATAAAAGGCTTGCCGCATATTGTACAAGAGAAAGGCTTCTCACCTGTGTGAACTCTCATGTGACCAGTCAACATTTCTTTCCTACTAAAACTATGGCCACAAACTGTACAAGAGAAAGGCTTCTCACCTGTGTGAATTCTCATGTGGTTAGACAAACTTACTTTGTGATTTAAACTTTTGCCACAAATTGTACAAGAGAAAGGCTTCTCACCCATGTGAACTTTCATGTGACCAGTAAAAGTTTCTTTCTGACTAAACCTTTTGTCACAAATTGTACAAGAGAAAGGCTTCTCACCTGTGTGAATTCTGATATGAGCTTTTAAACTGCTTCTACTTTTAAACCTTTTTCCACATGTCGTACAGGGAAAACGCTTCTCATCTGTGTGACTTTTCAAGTGTTGACTCAACTTACGATTCTTAGTAAAACTTTTGCCACAAACTGTACAAGAGACAGGCTTCTCTTCTGTGTGACCTCTGATGTGTCTAGTCAAAGTTCCTTTCTCAGTAAAACTTTTTCCACAAACTGTACAAGAGACAGGTTTCTCTTCTGTGTGACCTTTGGTGTGTCTAGTCAAAGTTCCTTTCTCTGTAAAACTTTTGCCACAAATTGAACAAGAGAAAGGCTTTTCACCTGTGTGAGTTCTGATATGAGCTGTTAAAAAGCTTCTGTACGTAAACCTTTTTCCACATGTCGTACACAGAAAACGCTTCTCATCTGTAGGACTTTTTAAGTGTTGAGTCAACTTACTATTCTTAGTAAAAGGGTCACCACTTATTCTACAAGTATACACATAGTTTTCAGGTTGAGTTTTCTTCTCCCTTTTTGGTCCTGAGTCGTTTTCCTTCATGGTTTTCTGTTGTCTAATATTTTGTGTCAGCTCTTTATCTCGCTTTGATCCAGAGTCTTTATGATGGTGTCCTTCTGGATCCTGCTTCTCAGTTTCATTGGAGTCCTGGGAGATGACTTGGTTTCTTATTGATTCTGGATTAATGTGACCCTTTTCTAAATGTGTGGGAGTTACCATCAATGTATTATCAGTCTCCTGCTTCACTAAAAGCCCCTTTTTGTCTTCATCTATGCAGAGCTCCAAGGCTTCTTCTTTTATAAAGGAATGTTCTGGCTGTTGGTGCTCTTCTTTCAGCTTCAGAGGTTCTGGTTCCTTCTGGTCAAAACTGGAATCACTTTCCTGTTTAAACAGCTGCTGATCAGAGAAAACCTCCCCTTTCCAAACACGATCCAGTAGATTGTCTGAGAAGCAAACAAGAGAAAAGCTTTTGATTGTAGGTTAAGGAAAACTGTTTGCATTGTCATTATGTACACATGAAGATGCTGTGAAAACTAATCACATCTAATATTAGCTAAATCTGAAAATGAGATTTAAACATCAATTTAAGCAAGCCAGGCTCATGTGTCTCAACAGGCAGCCCACATGAATCGATTTTAGATAAGTGTGAATAATAGTAAAAAGCTGTGTTCTTCTCCCAATCAGAGAAGGACATATTATTACAGCCTATGAGCGTCACAATTATATCATAACCAATAAGGAGAACAACAGATGCATATAGCTGACCGGTTGAATGTTTTAGAACATGATTTAAGAAAGGATGTAACATATTTACTGACTAAATAACAGTTTCAAGTCTTTAAAATATAAAGTTACATTAACACAGTATTTAAATTTACATGTGTATTTTTCTAACCAGGTTCTGCTACTCTATAAAAAGGTAATTATGTGGCTGTTTCAACTGGACAGCATGATGATTTTATGGCTCCATCTTACACAAAAAGAGCTTTATTTGTAATTATTAATAGCGTGGTGTCAAGTGTTGCACTTAGCCAATCAAAGGACAGAAACTTGCATGTGATCAAGCTTAATGAGCAAGCCACCACATGTTGAGTCCCACGCTAAACTAGCATAAACTGAAATGGACTGGGAATGTTTTTATTTTTGACACAAACTGACTCAAAAGGCATACTTTAATAGCGAGAGACCACTGACAATGGATTTTAAAAAAACAACATTGGAGAACTTTAATTGATCTAGGATTAATTATTCAAGGTGGGGGGGGGGGCATGTAAAATCCACTTTTTATCTAATTCTTATGTCATTCCCTCCTTAAAAACATGCCTAACGTGTTTCTTAGGTTAATTTATGTATGTATGAGTAATCTTTTCAAATTTTCGCATCCCCAAAGTTGAGCTCTGTATGCCAGAGTCCTCCTAGCCATTCCCTCACCTCCCAGCTACACCCCTACATTTTGATTACCGCCCATATTTCTCCAAAGCCCCCCCTCCCCAGCTCCCCGAGCACAAGAGAGGAACGTTGTCAACTGCAATCAGCTATCACCTGTGGAAATTAGTATCTAATTATTCTTCTTAACTGTGCAATGCCTTCTTGAAAAAACATAAAAAGTCCAGCGCACCGAAGATGCTAAAGTATCGTAATGTCAGTGACTGACACGGGGTCACTCCATTAGCATGACGAAGGAAATAGGCTACTGATAAACACCGTGGTTAATCACTCTGAGCTACATGACACCAGCTGTTTTCTATACAGAGACAGGAATAAAAAAAAGAAACATTATAAAGAGGTTAAAATATTTAGACAGGAATGCTTTTAAGAGGTTTGTTGGTGGCTCTCAAAAGTCAGTTTGACTGCTAAAAAAGCCCTGCTCTCTCTCCGCTGAGCAGTGAGCCATGAACAGCCTTCTCACCCGGACAGCCTCTCTGTAAAAGTAAACACAAGCCAGGCTTGGGAATTGCTCCACCACAGCAAGTCATGCGCCGCTCACATATTGTACACGTTTACTAATCGCAGACAGATGGACAGATGCTCAGCAGTGTAGTTGGTGTCTTGGTGGGTGAAGTTTGGACCCAACTGGGCCTGCCAACGCAGCGAGAGGATTATCTGCTTGGCTTATGCTTGCCGCATGAACATTCCGCGTGGAAATGAGATGTGCGGAACCGGCCGAGATGCCTTTGAGTAGCGTTTATACTTTTGCAGCTTGTCCCTGCTGAGAGCCAATATTCTTGACAACTGTAGGGGGCGGCGTAGGGCTCTACGGCATGCATACAACACTACACCATAGTAGAAGTAGTAATCACTGTTGTTTACAAGATGGTGATACCCGTGAGCTTAAACAAAGCAGAACTTTTATGCTATTTATTAGGAAAAAAGACGAAAAAAGGAGACCGTCCTCTCTTCCATTAAAACACAGTTGATCACAGTGATCTCTATCGGCCGAATCATAAAGATGTCTATTTACGAACCTCCGGCAATATGAGCTCTTGCCAGTCCGCCATGTTTTTCCGCGCGGGACCGTCCGCGTAGTTACAAATTTTCCTAGGTGCGCGGTGCGGAAATTTTGGGGCGGGAGGAGGCCGCGCGGAGAGGCGTGGTTGCTGAAATGACGTAATTTGGCCGCGTGGAGCCGTGCGGACCTCGCGGACGCGGCAAGCATAAGCCAAGCTTGAGGCCAGGCCAAACACATAATGCGATCAGCTCAGAGACTGGAGTCCACCAGCACCCACACTCCACATGTCGGGCTCGATTGAGATAGTGCTCCAAGTATGTTGTGATGACGTTGAAGACAGAAGCATCAAGGGGGGAATATCCAAGGTCCTTAAAGGGACATGCAGCTATTATCAAGGCATTTAGTTCAGACATGTTGTGGGTGCAATATTTTAAATAGGTACAATATATCATTTATTGAACTTACAGATTGATTTTCTATGATATTATAGCTGTATGTCCAGAAATGCTCTGTCTGACTCAAAAGAATAGCTTTGCATGTAGTACTGAAGAATCCCGCTAGGGGGCAGAGTAAAACTCATATCGGATTTTGCCAAAGATGAAGTAAAATAAACATGGCGACCTTACGTGATTATTAGCTGGTTAATATTCAGATAAAAGGACTTCTGGCAGGATGGCGGATTGGACAAGCTGCTGTGTCTAAGCTCTCACACTAATGCCCTAAATTTACCTGAAAATACCAGTTTCTTTTGCGACTCTTGAACAGGCACTCAAATTATTAAAGAGTCAGTAACCCTTAAAGCACTAAGAACGTTCAACTTTGTGTTAAAACAAAAAAAAGTTTGTTGGTATTACCATGTCGCCCGGCAAACCGCAAGCTAAGCTAACTGCTGAGGCAGCGAGCTCGAACACTGCTCACTCGAATGACCACGCTTATGCTCACATGGATGTTACAACTTCAGGCTCAATGAAGAGAAAGGACCCCCCTGCTACCCCGACCAAAAATGCTACACCACTCGTGAAGGTAAAAGCTCATCAAGAACCATCTGTAGATACTACCCAGACACTGGTTAAAGCTATAGAGAAGCTAACTGAAAAGATGGATGTCTTTGGTGCGCAGCTAAAGGAAAACAACATCATGGTGGTTAACATCTCCAAAATTGTGGAAATGAATGCAGCACAAATTAAGGAATGCAAAGAAGATATCCAAGCAGTTAAAAAAGAAGTGCCACGTCTCACCAAAGACAACAAAGCTTTGAAAGAAAAACTACTGGAGTTGGAGAGATACAACAGGCGGTCTGAAAGAAAAGGATGACGAACGAATCCGGGATGTTGTTATGGAAATCCTTTCCAAGATCGCACAGCAGATGGCTCCGTCCTTTGACTATGTGGTTGACACTGTTCATCGCCTTGGGAGAAGAGTGGAAGGGAAACACCGACAAGTAATGATACAGTTTTCCATGAGACACCACCGCAACGCCCTCTGGAAGCTCTCAAAGAACTGTAAGATCTGCAAAGAGATGGGAATCCTCTTCAAGCAAGATTTCTGCAAAGCTGACCAAGAGGCTCGTGCTGTGACGTGGCCAGGGAAGAATGTATACTACAAAGGACATGTAGGGTACATTAACAGCAATAGAGTTGAAATAGTTTAGACAGACAAAGTATTACATTTTGACGGTCTCTTTCACTAGTTCTCTAATTATTCGTTTCATTTGCTGTTGAATAAGTCTTAAAGCTTACAAATTTCAAATTTAAAGATACAACCCTCCATTTCTTTTCTTTTAACCACCACTAAATGATTACTAGTAAATAAGATGGTCAGTGTTCTCTTTAATGTTATATTCCCAGTCTCTTATAAAAGGGTTAAAGAAGTTCATCATACTACATTTATTTGCTAATGTTAAAAGGGGCAGTGTCACAGTACTTAAATTCAGCTAAGTTCCTATTTGTTAGGCCTAAGTGATTTCATTACCTATAAATCTCTTCTATGTCTTTTTTTAGTTCAGAATTTTCATTTCTCTCTCTTAACGCTAGGGGTCTTAGAGATTCTATTAAAAGGAAATCAACCTTTCTCTTTTGCAAAGGTGAAAAAGCTCAGTGTGTTCTCTTACAAGAGACACATTCAAATGACTTAGATGAAAAATTCTGGTCCAATCAATGGGGTGAAAAAAATCATATTCAACCATGGCACAAATAGATCAGCCGGAGTTGCTATACTTTTTAACAACTTCCTTGGCAAAATTCTAATCACGAATAGAGACCTTTCAGGCCATTGGCTGATCTGTGTTCTCGAAGCAAATAATGATTTGCTGATTCTTGGAAATATTTATGGTTATAATAACCTTAACCAAAACAAAAAAATGCTCTATGAAATTAAACTAACAATTGAAAGTCTTCTTCTGCAGTATCCTACCAGAAACTTTATTTTTGGTGGTGATTACAACATGGTAATGGATGAATGGTATGATAGGCATCCTTCAAAATATCATTCTAAAATGTATAATCCCTCACTGTTGGACTTCTGTAAGGAATTCAATTTAAAAGATGTGTGGCGCATAAATAACCCAAATTCCAAAAAGTTTACCTGGTTTAAACCTGACTGTTCAACTAAATCCAGAATTGATTTCTGGCTGATTTCAGATATTAACTCCAATTTACGAATTTTCTCAGACATTTTGGCTGCTCCTCTTACAGATCACTGCCATATTAAACTACAATTTCTTCAAGTAAACAAAAGTTTTAAAAACAATTACTGGAAATTTAATTCAAACTTACTCAATAACGAGTCCTTCTGCAAAGAAATTATTGCAATGATAGATGAAATGAATACGGATAACAATATTAAAACTTATAGGGATAAATGGGAGTTTCTAAAATACAGAGTACGTCAGATTTCTATACTTAAGAGTAAACTGATATCCAAAGAAAGAAAGAGGAACTAGAAATTATTAAATAAATTAATCAAATCTGTAACAAACCCTCATTAAGTGAAGATAACAAACAAAAACTTTCACTGCTACAATCTTCTTTGGATAAAATGTACATCTCTAAAACCAAGGGAGCATTTATTAAATCAAGGGCGAAGTGGATAGAAGAAGGAGAAGGTGATTCTGCTTACTTTTGTAATTTGGAAAAGAAAAGGCAAGAACAAAATGCAATTAAAACCTTATTGATTAAAAATAACGAATGCTCAGACCCAGCTTTAATTTCCAAAGAAATCTTCAACTTCTACAGTAATTTATATTCGTCCTCCTTCGTGTCCTCAGATGCAGAGGCCTTCTTTGAGCATGTTATAGTATGGGTACCCAGGATCGATGATAGCTTCAAATCCATCTGCGAGGAAGATATCAGACTAGAAGAAATTGAAATGGTTGTGAAACACTTAGCGCTAGATAAATCTCCCGGACCAGATGGCATCACTAGTAATTTTTATAAACATTTCTGGTCACACCTCAAAGAGATCTTCTTTAAAATGCTTAAAGAAATTCTAGAAACCCTAACTCTTCCTACCACTATGAAACAAGGAGTCATTACGCTTATCCCCAAACCCGGAAAAGACCATAGATTAATTGATAATTTAAGACCATTCACCCTACTTAATAATGATTATAAAAGTTTTACTCATATATATGCAAACAGACTAAAATTGGGCATCAATCAAATTATTACAGAAACTCAATCTGGTTTCATAAAGGGAAGATCTATTCACCATAACATTAGACTTGTTCTTGACTTACTCGATTATAATTATCTACTTGAAGATGATGGTTTCATTTTATTTTTAGATTTTTTTTTAAGCTTTTGATATGGTAAAACACCAGTTTATTTTCAGTACTTTGGAATTATTTGACTTTGAAAAGAATTTTATGAATGTAATCAAATTAATATACAGAGATACAAACAGCTCTGTCAAATTACCACAGGGTACCTGTCCTAGATTCCCTATACGGAGAGGCATTAAACAAGGATGCCCCATCTCGCCTCTGCTTTTCATTGCAGCAGCTGAGATGCTCTCCATTCTAATGACACATACAAATTTTAGAAAATTGACATTTTTCGGCAATCAGCTGACAATCAGCCAGCTAGCAGAAGACACAACAATATTTATGAAAGATATCAACCAAATCCCCATTACAATCAAAACAATTGTTTTCTTCTCGAAAGCATCTGGACTAAAACTAAATTTAAAAAAAAAGCGAATTGCTACCCATTCATGACTCTCCACTTACCGGCACCTCATGTTATAATATACCTGTTAAATTAGAGGTCAAATACCTAGGAATACATATTACAAAAGATGCTAACATTTCCAATAATCTTAATATTCTGAATAATTTGGATAAATGCAAATCACTCCTGAATCTGTGGTCTCAAAGAGACATTTCTATTATTGGTCGAATTTTTCTCACAAAAATGGAATGTCTTTCAAGGTTTATTTATCCAGCTTTCTCCCTTGCACTCTCTCAAAAAACAATCAAATCTATTAATCAGCCTAATTTTAATTATATTTGGAATAGAAAAACTCACTACATCAGAAAAGGTACGCTAATCAAAAAATATGAAGAAGGAGGTCTTAATGCCATTGATATAGAATGTGTCAATGGAACAATTAAGGTTAATTGGTTAAGGTCTTTTTAAAAAAGTCAAAACAGCCTATGGTTTCTAATCCCCAATTATATTTTCAGTAAATTAGGAGGTATTAACTTCCTTTTGAAATGCGATTTTGAGCCAAAAAAACTCCCAATTAAATTGTCCGACTTTCATGCACAGGTATTACATTACTGGAAAATGATATTTAAACATAATTTTAGTCCTCACACTTCCCCACTCTGGAACTGCATATACATCACTTTCAAAAATAAATCTCTATTCTATAAAATCTGGTTCGAAAAAGGAATCTGGTCAGTGATGCACCTCTTAGATAACACAGGTAATATTATTCCTTTTGAATTATTATCCTCTACATACAACATAAATAACAAAAAAAGAGTACAATAGACTTATAAAAGCTATCCCCCAGTCAATTATCATGTTATCTCACAATCTACTTAACCTCAATATAAATCCTGCTCTTCCTTCGCTCTTGATTAATGGTCATAATATTACTGACAAGAAATTAAACAACATTGCAATCCGACGCACTTTTACAAATGAACTATATCCATTCTCCTCCAATAGATTACTAATTCGTAAATTTTTCTCTAAAGACGAAGTGGAACCCCTTCGTTCTAAATTTTTTACGTTTCCTATTGCACAAAAGGCAAAAGAAGTTCATTTTAAAATCATTAATGATATATACCCATCTTCTGAATTTTTAAGAATTCGTTTCCATCTAGATCAAAATGCATGCTCTTTTTGTGAGAAGGAAATTGAAACTACGGAACACTTATTTTTTAACTGTAATTTTGTTATTACATTCTGGTCTGACCTAAATGGCTGGTTATCCCCAAAAATACAAAATATTAGCTATTTTAAAAAGGAAAATGTTCTTTTTGGTGTATCTATTAAAGATCCGTCAATTGACCTGACTATTAATTCCTTAATGATTCTTGGCAAATTCTTCATACATAAAAACAGATATCTGAAAACTAAACCTCTCTTTGTTGTCTTCCATAAAGAACTTTGCAAATACTTTTTATCCTTGAAACACATGAAAGGAAAAAAGGCTATCAAGCTTTATAGTGTTTTTGAGAAATTTAACCTCATAGAATACCCCTAAGCACTTTCTCTTCAAACGGTTTCTATTTTTATTTTATTTATTTATTTATTTTTTCTCTTCTCTCCTTTTCTTCCTTTTCTCTTATTTATTTAGTCTGTATTTACTCTGTTTATTTTATAGATACATCCTCTGCTTGTCCTTGCTTTATATGCAAATTACATCTGACAAACTGTGCCAATATGTTCTGTACATCTGTTAATAAAGATTAATAAAAAAAAAAAATAAAAAAAAATATTCAGATAAAAGAAAAAAAGATGGCAGAAGTATCGTAAATGGTATGTAAAACATATTTACCACTATTAATGATTTCTTTCCTACTGGTTTTGCCGCCGTTGACCGCGTTTACCTACAGACGGTCAAATAGCGCTCAACACTTCCCCCTACTGGTTACTCTCAATAGCGTTTGTAGAATGTATGCCTTTCGGTTCTCGTCTGACATTTTTAAGCCGATAAACTTTTTAAACCATAGACGATGCTCCTTTATGTTGGAATTACTTCATCAGAGTTTTGTGCTTCGCTCCTGCCAGCAGCTGTACTTAAAGACGTTATTTTCTACACTGTGTTGAAGAGCGTGTAGCAGTGAAATCGGTCCTGGCTGAAACACTTGCCCTCATTAAACATTCCGGAATTTGTTGGAGGTATTCACTGGTATAGGGGTATATTAAAAATTCATATCATAACGAAAATAAACACCGGTTTACGGTATGAACTGGTATACTGCCCAGGCCTATTGATCATATGCTCTGTATTGAAAGGACAATTTATCTACGGTAATCTGGTCTTTCGGCAATTTCTGAGCACAAGGAGATGTAGACAAACAAAACAGGCTGCTGTTTGTTTCTATGCGTTTTTAGAGGACTTTATGAAAGCTTTCCAGCTAAATCGAAACGTCCTTTCTGTCATCCATTGCTCCTTGAGAGAGGAATGCAGACCCGCCATGAAAAGTGTTCACGCTCTGCTGTCCTGGTTGGTAATTGCTTTGCAACACAGAAAAATTAAAGGAGAACAAATAAACGAAAAACATGTCAATACTGCTGCATCCAGGTGCAAAGTTGCTGTTAGAGAAGTATAAACTAGGCTTTTTATTAACGTAATCCTCCTGCTGCAGCCAGGTTTCTGATAGACAAAACAAATCAATTTTATCATTACAGGAGAAACAGCGGGAGGTGCACCGTGAGCTCAAGGATTTAATGAGGGGAACAACCTGGTCATGATTTGACAAGTTGGCGTGGCTTCGGCATCCAGCTACCGAGCTCTGCTCCCTGCTACTTTCCGTAACACGGTCTTCTCTGGCGGTGAAAGTACGGCAGCTTCACCTTGAGTACCAGGCTGCTCTTGTTCTATCACTTCCTGTTTGTCTTTTCCTCACTTCTTTCGATAACGTCTTATTTGGTTTCATTGGTGGAATTTCCATGAGTCAAGTCTCCTATGATTAGATCTTTAGGTAGCTTGTAGCATCCAGCCATAGAGCGAAACTCTGACTCGTGGGAGAAAAGCTGTTTCGTGCGATTTTCAGCAGGGAAACGTTATTCTTTTCTCACAGTTCTTAGATAAAAATGTTTCTTATGTGAGTTAGTGCTGATGACTTAAGTTTGATTCTGTTACTCGTGTCTAGATCAAATGTTGTTTAGTTATACTGATGTGACAAAGCACAAACAAGGACCTGTTGTCTGTATACATCTCATTCCCTTGTGACAATCTTGTTACAATGGTGATCACTTCATGAATGTCCACTGATTCTCTTCTTGACAGATTATACAAAGTGTTCCTTGTTCCAAACTATCTCCAGATTGTTAGATGACATATTTTATTTACTGCTGACCACTGAAGTGACACTTCCTTTTCTGTTTGACTATGTATGAAGTCATCCTTTTCCCCAAAGTAAGAAATGAGTCGATCAGCAACAGATATGATAGGGTGTGGTTAAAGCAACCTATAAATACTTGTGAATTTTTGAAGAACCTCAGAGTCCTCTGTGGATCCTCTCCGTGCGCATAAAATAAACTATGTACGAATATAGCTGACACTTTGTTTCATTCTCGCATCCAAGGCCTCTCAGACACCGAGATTTCTACCACAGTGGGATCCTCACAAGCAGTACGAGCTCTGAAAATAAACATAAATCCCGCTGTGCAGCCAAAATGTTATTAAAAACGTCTTTTTAAGGCATAAAAGTTAATGTGTGTTTTTAACATTTCATATTCAATTAACACCCCGGCAAAATAGTTTAAAATTTCAATTTGAAACACAGGCAACATTTGAAACACGGGCAACGTGTTCAACGTTCCTAGCGAGGAAACTGCAGAAACAACAAGCAGCAGACGCATGGATTCCCCTCCTTAACCAGACATCTTCTGACAATCAAGTCTTTAAGTTACATTCAGCCCATATAACTGCCAAGTGGGTTGAGAGAAAACGCACATCTAAAATCAATTTAAAAAAATGAATCCATGACAAGAATTTAAAATCCCTATATACATAAGGACATGTACATTGATTGAACCAAAATAATTTAAAGTAACAAAAGACAAAAAAATGAACTAATAGTGAAGTTGATTAAGCCCATCAGCTTCTCATCGGGGCTACTAGTTACAGTCTAGGTGAGCCTCTACTATAATCTGAAAAGTGTGTTGTCAACTCTTACGAGGTTTGAGAGGAAAAAAGGAGAGAATGACATTATTGTACTCTGATCTTCGGGTTCTCCAAAGGTCTGCATTAAAATTATGAAATATTTATGAAATATTAATTATGGATATTGTACGAATACATGGTATATGGCTCATAAATACACATTTCTGATGCTTAAGTCTATTAATTCAAGTAATTCACTACTGTCGTCTGCATGGGCGGCCGCGTGCTCCATTACCGTAATGCACAGTGTATAAGCGAAAGAAATGTTTACAGCAGCGCTAGCGTCGGCTGGCTTAACTGCGTATTTCCAAGTGTCGGTTCACTTGACCGCGGTAGTTTCGGGACGTACATGCCTGAGAAACCGTGTACGATTACGGGTATATTTAAAAGCATCGTATCTGATATTTTAATACGTTTTCTGGTCGTTATCAGCGAGTTTTATGTCTTGTCTGTTTGTTTTTTTAACGATGCGCGTCTCCGCGGCGGGGATACACTTTTCTCGTCAGAACACCTGCAGCCATCTTTAGCTTCGCTGCCTAATCTCCGCTAAAATCTCTCCCCAAATGGTGGATTTAAAAGCCGTAATCTCCATCCTGCGTCAACAGTAAACCGTCAGCATCGTTGCTGTTTCCTACCTATCCGGTGTAAGATGATCTGGGGTGTCCGGGTGAAATCCAGCGGCCTGTTATGATCATCCATCTCTTCTTCGGACTTGAAGATTTCTTTACAATCCGTGAATGTTTCTTCAGCAGGAGTTAACTGCTCGTTGATCAACTCTCGTTGAAGCTGGACTGAAGACATTCTGACTGCAAACACTCACTAATTTAGCCCCCAGATGATCAGACTCTCTAGAATGACTTCATGTGGAGAAACACGTTGCTACCGCACATCTTCTTGTTTTACGGGGGTTGGCAACCAGCTTAAAGGAGCATTACCGCCTCCTACTGTTCCGGGGTATGGGTCAGAGTGGTCTTATGTCATATATGCATGGAGAAAGAACAAACTAACTACACTCTGTTATAAACCCCTATATTATTTAGAAACCACTCCAGTTCCCTTATCTGTTCCCTACTACCTCCTAACGAACTCTTCAGAGTAAATTCCCTAAAATCCAGCTCCTTCATCCACCGCATCATAACCCTTACACCACAATATTACATGCTCTACTGTCTTCTCCTCCTGGCATACTCCACCAAGCCCTGTCTAGTGTTCACCTATCATCTGTAGAGTTTTATGTAGTGTACAATTTCCCAATCTAAGCCTGAAATTGACCTAATCTCATATTACCCCGAAGCAACCCAAGCCCTGTCACCTCCTTCTTAACATGATACAAGGGGATTGCCTCCCCTCTACTCCCAGAATTTTCTAACTTAATCCTATTATTATTCAAAGCTGCTTTGGCCAATCTATCCTCATTTCCACTGATTCCTACCTGAGTTGGCACCCAAAGAAAGTGAACATTGCTGCCACTACACCTTATTCTGTTTATAGTCACCAGAATATCACACAGCATACCCTGCCTCGTCTTTGAACACAAATATTATGCTGTGTAAGAGGGCAGTACCACTTGTCTGATTTCTGAAAGCTGTATCCATTTCAATGCGACAAAAATCGCTGCCATCTCAAGGCAAGGCAACTTTATTTGCATAGCACACTTTCAACAAAAGCAAATTAAAGGGGCTTTACATGATTACAGAAAATGTGAAAATTAAAACAAATAATCATTAAAAGAAAGCTTAAACAAAAATGTATAATCAACTAGCAGTATTAAAGTACAAGAAAGCATACAAAATAAAATGATGCATTTAGCATTTGATGAAAATAATTAATATAAAAATTAAAAATAGGCTGACAAGAAATCATTAGCAATTGAGTGCTAACCCATTCAATAATTTATAAAGTAATAAAAGCACTTTGAAGTCTATTCTCTGAGCTACAGGGAGCCAGTATAAGGACTTTAGAACTGGGCTGATGTGTTCTACTTTCCTGGTTTTATTGAGAACACGAGCAGCAGCTTCTGGATCAGCTGCAGCTGTCTGATGGATTTTTTAGGCAGACCTGTGAAGATACTGTTACAGTAATCAAGGCGGCTAGAGATAAAGGCGTGGATTAGTTTTTCAGACAGCTGCAGCTAATCCAGAATGCTGCTGCTTGTGTTCTCACTAAAACCAAGAAAATATGTAGTGCATATACACTGGCTCCCTGTAGCTCAGATAAGACATTTCAAAGTGCTTTTATTAATCTATAATCATTGAATGAGTTAGCACCAGAGTACATTAGAGATCTGCTATCACGGTACAAACCATCTAGATCACTCAGGTCCTCCAGCTCTAGTTTATTGATCGTCCCTAAAATCAGAACCAAGCATGGAGAAGCCGCTTTCAGTTTCTATGCTCCTCATATCTGGAACAAACTACCAGGAGAATGCAAAGCTGCAGAGATGCTGACCTCTTTTAAGTCTAAAATTAAAATTTACCTATTTAGACTCGCTTATGAGTAACTGTTTTAACTTGCTTGTTTTTAATTCTCACACAAAGATCGGTTAATGAACTAAAACTGTGTTTTTTACTTACTTATCCCTATATTGTTGTATTTTATTGATTATTTTCTTATTGTAACTGCTTATTTGTATTCTAATCATCAAACTGATTTATGCTGTGAACCAGTCTTAATCATGTAAAGCACCTTGAATTGCCCTGTGTTGAAAGTGTGCTGTACAAATAAAATTGCTTTGCCTTGCCTTGCCTAAAAAAAGAACATGTCTGGTTGGAAGTGGTCACAGATATTAGCTGTTAGCCGAGGTAGTAGGAATGAAATACATTTCATTGTCATTGCACGTTTTATAACACAATACTTGAAAAGTAAAACACTGGGTGAAAAATAAAACACTGCTAACAGCCTGGGAGCTGGTGTTCCACCATTGTGACGGTACAGATCCTTCTTTTAAGTTCTACCTCAAGGCAAAGCCTGTACTGTAAGCTCCGTAGCCTCTAGCAGCTGCAAGAGGCTCGGCTTTCACCTTGCCAAAAAACAACATTCCCGTGGACAATCCAAAGCTAGGTAGGTGAGGCCATGAATGCTTAGTAAGCATTATGAGGTGTGGTTGTAGGCTTTCTCAAACTCTGGTGTTTTCAGGTCTCTTTTCTTTATGTAACTGATTCAGGGATTGGAGTTTGTATAAAATGTTCAAGTGCAGCATGCTTTCAGAACACAGAGTGACTCATTTTAATGACAGAAAACTCTCTAAAGAACCAGCTAAGAACCAGTTAAGCTCTGGCTCTAGCACCAAGTCCAGTTCTTCTCCAATGGAAAGACCCCGGCTTTGAGAAGACTGTTTTACAGCGATTCCAGTGCTGTTTAATATAACCATCAGAATAATTGCTGAAATGTTTTGTGTGATCCACCACAATTCAGAGGAGAATGGAGGAAGAAGCCCTGGTTGGTGGTTAGAAATAATCAGTTAAAAGGAGAACTATTTAAATACGGTCCGTTTAACTTATGAACCCTTTTTCTGATTGATTTTACCTAACCTCCAACCAGGGTTCTTTTCTCATCTCAACATGGCGCCCCGGGGAGCTTTACATCTAAAACACTGATGCAACACTACCAGATTGGATTTAGACAGCCACATTAATAAAAATGGGTACATTTTCTGGTAATATCATGAGTATCTGGATAAAGCACATGAAATTCAACAGGTATTAAACTCAACAATTTCTGCCTGTTCTTGCCATTCTCCTCCTCCAGGAAGATCAATGTTTAATCACTAGCCAATGAGCGTTCAGGTCCCACCCTCCAACCTTGACTGGTTGATGAACTCTTCTGATGTAAAGTTTAATGAAATAAACAAGGTACTGGGAAAAACACCATTATAAAATAAAGTTTGGTTTTGGAAAAACATTTGTTTTTGGAAAACTGATGGAATTAAACAAGAATGGCTAAAAAAAATCATTTCTGGTAAGATTTTTTTTTACTACAAGTAAAAGTTTAGTAACAAATACATTTATAAAGGGAATAAAACCCCTGGGAGGGACAACCAAGGCAAACTAGTCCTAGGTAAGGGATCAGACAAAGTGCAGCCTGAAGATCCTTATGAAAAGTAGCATCAATAGACGTATGTCGCTGTCCTCCATTACATCACTCAAGAAACTGTGCAATCACCCAGCTCTCATTTATGACAAGTGTGTGGAAGAAGAAGAGGGCTTTGAGGGGGCACTCCATCTGTTTCCTCCTGGTTACACCACTAAAGCTCTGGAACCTCAGCTGTCTGGTAAAATGCTGGTTCTTGACTACATTCTGGCAGTGACGAGATCGACAACTAGTGATAAGGTGGTGCTGGTCTCTAACTACACTCAAACACTGGACCTCTTTGAAAAGCTGTGCAGATTTAGAAGATACCTCTATGTTCGGCTGGATGGCACAATGTCTATCAAGACACTTCTCCCCAAATGTCAGTGTTGGTTGTGGCAAGATTACATGTAAAGTCTATAGTTGAGTCCGTCAGAGATCCCTCAGAGTCTGTGGTGCTTTGTGTGCGTTGACTCCGTCAACTTTTCAAGCGTTACTTGCGTTTAGAGTTGCAACGTAGCAAACACAAGCATCACAGAAGTGGCTGAACTTTTGACAGACTTGACGCAGTGCGCCAACCAATCAGAGCTCATTGTAGTGACGTTGCCCGACGGCAATTTTTTCGAGCCAATGACGAACCACTTGCGTTTTAAACATCCGGCAGAGAAAGCTTTGCAATGTTCGGCTCTAAAACATACATAGGTCAAACTACAGACACAGAAACTGTGGACAGACCCCGCAGGCCCAAACATTTTGTGAGGGTTTGCCGGGAATGTCTGATTCTCCTCTTAAAAGGAGCTCAACACTGATTCCTGTCAGTTCCTGTCGCTGCTGTAACCCTCGAAACCACTAGTGGACACTGGCAATGAAGAGTATGGAGGATTCCTGTGGAAGGAGGAGAGCAGCTCAAATGTTGTTGAGGCACTTCTGTGTGGCTTCAAAGCAATTCTGGTCTAGCATCCAGCATATTGAGGTTGGGGGGTTTGCGTCTGCCACCAACACTGTATACAGTGGAGATGTTGTGCTGCTAACATCGACACAAGACGTTTTGAGTCGGTGGATGAAATACTTTGAAAACTTCCTAAATTCCACCAGCACACCTTCCAATCTGGAAGCAGAATCTGGGGATTTTGGTTGTGGATCTCCAATTTCTGATACTAAAGTCATTGAGGTCATTAAAAAGCTCCTCCGTGCCAAGGCTCCGAGCCACCATGGGTTCCTCAAAGCTCTGGATGTTGTAGGGCTGTGTTGGTTATTGCGACTCTGCAATATTGGGTATCGGGGCAATTCTCTTGGATTAGAAGGCTGAGGTGATGATACCCCTCTTTAAAAAGGGGAACCACAGAGTGTGTTCCAATACAGGAGGGTTACACTTCTGAGCCTCCCTGGTCAGGTCTATTCGGGGGTTCTGGAGAGAGGTCTTGAGCCCACCTCTTTTGTTGGAAATTATTACAGCTTTATAAACCATATTTCTCAGTTATATTGCCACCCAAACACCCTTCTATACAGGAGTATTAATTAATCATAATAGATTTTCTCACCTGAGTGTGGATATTTAATACTTGTTTCTTCAAAACACAAAGAAACTTCTCAAGTGGTTCATTAAAACAATTTTATTTTATTTTTTAATGTTTGATTCATCAAACAAGAGGAAATGTAAAACAGCCAAACCAGAAAGTCATTAAAAAAAATCTAACAAAAGACAATAATTTACTTGTATCTTAGCAAGTAAATAGCTCATATGAAGGAAGAACAGCACTACAATCCATTGAAGAGGATTTCAAACATTTGAAAAATCATGAAAAGTATCAACTTTTAATGTCAATTTTTGATTAATTTTAAATCATTTTTACAAACTAAAAGCATGTTCAAAGTGTTCAAGAAAAATTTTACGTTACATTATATAACAGTTTAAAGGCCCCGTCTACAGGGAGAATGTAGCATGTGTTTTAGCAAAGATATTTAATCGGATAGGTGTCTCATCCACAAGGCAGTTGTAGGACATCATAAATGATCATTGTTTATAGTTAACACACATGCACAACTCTATGATCACGTTAAAAAACATGGTGCCATGCAGTGTTACGGTCCTAATAAAGCAAATACTGACCTCATTATGGAGCCTCCCCTAAAAACCAGAAACAAAAAAAATCTTTTTAAATAAAGTGCTCAGTTGAAACGAGATTTGTCATATTTGCACACAGGTTGACTATGCATGCTCAATGTTCTTTTATTTCATTGCCAATGTCAAAGCACCACAAGTGGGCCAAGAACATGTACTGCAGCATCTTTGCTGGTTTGTTTGATTTCATGTGGACAGACTTTGATTATTGTAGTGCCGTTTTTACAAATGGTTTCTGAAACCATACCAGTTTTGTCTCAGAGTAGGCCTTAATCTTGTTTAGCATTTGACATTAATAAAAAAAAGAATAACAGCAAAGAAAGCACAAAAAATAAAAGTGGTGCAGGTATATTACTAACAGAGCAGAAAGTTGAAATTAGTCTAAGAATTCTTTAAATAATAATTATCAATTCAGAAAAGTTTTTAACAAGTTGGAGAATTTTTAAACTAACCAATAATTTCACATTTTAAATTATAGAGGTTTAATCTAATTCATCTTAGATAAAAAAATTCAGGTTTAGGATTTAAGTGTGATAGGGAACCATGGACTCCAGCCTTTCAAGTTTTTTGTTGCCTGATGTATGAATATTTTGCAAGGTTTACAATATGTTGTCTTTTCATTCGTAAGTTTGCACATAAACAATTGTAATACCAGTATTACTAAGAAAAAATCAAAACATCACAAGAAAAAGGCTTTAATCTGTGTGAATTTTCTAATGACAAATGTTACCTTTGTTGCTAAAACTTTTGCCTTAAATTGCAGAAGAGAAAGGCTTCACACCTGTGTGAACTCTCATGTGTCTGGTCAAATTTCTTTTATCAACAAAGCTTTTGCCACAGATTGTACAAGAGAAAGGCTTCTCACCTGTGTGAATTCTCATGTGAATAGTCAAAGTTTCTTTCCTATTAAAACATTTGCCACAAATTGTACAACAGAAAGGCTTCTCACCTGTGTGAATTCTCATGTGCCACGTCAAAGATCCTTTGTCATTAAAACCTTTGTCACAAACTGAACAAGAGAAAGGCTTCTCACCTGTGTGAATTCTTATGTGACGATTTAAATGTTCTTTCTGAATAAAACTTTTGCCACAAATTGAACAAGAGAAAAGCTTTTCACCTGTGTGAATTCTCAAGTGATTAGTCAAAGTTCCTTTCTCAGTAAAACTTTTGCCACAGACTTTACAATAGAAAGGCTTTTCACCTGTGTGAGTTCTCAAGTGATTAGTCAAAATTCTTTTCTCAGTAAAACGTTTGCCACAAATTGTACAAGAGAAAGGGTTCTCCCCTGTGTGAATTCTCATGTGAAGAGTCAACGTTTTTTTATCACTGAAACTATTGCTACAAACTGTACAAGAGAAAGGCTTCTCACCTGTGTGAATTCTCATGTGACTGGTCAAAGTTTGTTTCCTATTAAACCTTTTGCCACAAATTGTACAACAGAAAGGCTTCTCACCTTTGTGAATTATCATGTGACCGGTCAAAGTTTCTTTCCTATTAAAATCTTTGCCACAAATGGTACAAGAGAAAGGTTTCTCGCCTGTATGAATTCTTATGTGACGACTCAAATTTTTTTTATCACTGACACTTTTGCCACAAACCGTACAAGAGAAGGGCTTCTCACCTTTGTGAATTCTCATGTGATTGGTCAAAGTTTCTTTCCTATTCAAAGTTTTGCCACAAATTGTACAACAGAAAGGCTGCTCATCTGTGTGAACTCTCATGTGTTTAGTCAAAGTTCCTTTCTGATTAAAACATTTGCCACAAACTGTACAAGAGAAAGGCTTCTCACCTGTGTGAATTCTCATGTGACGTGTCAAAGTTTTTTTATCACTGAAACATTTGCCACAAACTGTACAAGAGAAAGGCTTCTCACCTGTGTGAATTCTCTTGTGACTAGTCAAAGTGTCTTTCCTATTAAAACTTTTGCCACAAATTGTACAACAGAAAGGCTTTTCACCTGTGTGAATTCTGATATGAACTTTTAATTTGTTTCTATTTATAAACCTTTTTCCACATGTTGTACAGGCAAAACGCTTCTCATTTCTGTGGCTGTTCAGGTGCTGAGTCAACTTACTATTCTTACTAACAAAACAGTTTGCTATGCAAGTTTCATTGTTCCCTTTGGGTTCTGAATTGTTTTTCTTCATGGTTTTCTGTCGTCTCCAATTTTGTTTTGACTCTTTATCTCGCTTTGATCCAGAGTCTTTATGATGGTTTCCTTCTTGATCCTGGTTCCCAGTTTCATTGGAGTCCTGAGAGATGACTTGGTTCCTGATTGGTTCTGGCTTAATGTGGCCCTTTTCCAAATGTGTGGGAGTCACCATGAATGTATCTTCAGTCTCCTCCTTCAATAAAAGCTGTCCTTCATGCTTATCTATGCAAAGATCAGATGTTTCCTCTTTTATCCAGGAATGTTCTGACTCTTTCTGCTCTTCTTTCAGCTTCAGAATTTCTGGTTCCTTTTGGTCCAAACTGGATTCATTCTCCATTTTACAGAGCTGTTGGTCAGATAAAACCTCCTCTTTCCAAACATGATCCAGTAGATGGTCTGAAAAAAAACAAACAATATAAGTTTTGGTTTTAGGTTAAGGAAAACAGTTTACTTTTTTATTTTTCTACATATGAAAATGCTGTGAAAACTCTTAAGTCCTAATACTAGCTACATCGGAAATTTTGTTTAAAAGTCTAAAACAACTATATTTCTATCCAATGGATTCCTAAGGAAACTCATCGTTTTTGGATCTTGGAACTTTAATATCTACAAATAAAATGTAGTTTCAATGATAATTACATTTAGGTCTGAATCTGACCTGAATTGGGTAAGAAACGATTGGATTTAAATTTGTAAAACAACCATCATAAAGTTTTGATAGAGGATGTCAAACATAATGACGACTTAGTTTTAATTTTAAGAAATCCCACTACATCAGTATTCATTGCTACATGGAGGTTTAGGTACCAGATCTGCTCAAGTTACAAGATCTGGTCGGGGCCTTGCTCTTGCTGAAAACGTCAAACTACGGCAACTTAACTTGGACAAACTACCTTGCAAACACTATATATGGTTAAATTTAAAATATACATAAATGTTAATAAATACTCTTGTGGAGACATTAAGGAAACATGACATCTTTTCTGGTACTGCTCTTTCACGCATGCACTTTGGAAAGAGTTTGGCATTTTGTTATTTACCATATTAAAACGGATTTTCCTATGATGTAAAAATCTTCTTTTTATTTTTTTAGAAAACCCCAAAAAGATGATACATTTAACTATGCATCAAGTCATAATCAGGTTATCAAGAAGAAGGCTGGAAGAAGAAGGAATTCATATATGTTCATTTTGCATGTATGGTATGGTGACTTTACCTGTTGAATGTTTTGTATACTGTATACTCACTATTTAATAAAGTTAATCAAAAAAATGCACAGTATGTTCTAAAGTCCAGCCAATCATATAATGCTTCATCATATTTAGGCGCAGGCCCTCGAGCGCATCTGGTAACCCAAGCAGATCTGGTACATCTAGAAGAAATCAACACAGCAACATCCCAATTCACGACAGGCGGGAATTTCAGACAACATAATAATGAGCAACTAGCTAGAAGGCTAATGCAGGACAAACATGTTTGAACGTAAACTCAAGTTTTAATTTTCAATGTGCAGCCTTGTATGTGCAACATTGTAATGGATCTCACATGGCAGAGTGTCATACATAATTATAATAGTAATATCAATAAAACCTTCAAGGTTTCTCAAACTATCTCATCTCCTCTGATATACATAGTAAACTATAAAACATTTTCATAAAAAGCTACATTTAAAAAAAATAATGCATCCATGGATCTTTTAGATGGGTGCAGAATGAAAGTACATTTTTTCAAAGAAAATTACATTTGAATTAAAGTATATTAAAATGTACAATTACAAGAACTATGTTATGTTTACATCTACCAACAAGTAGTGGTCGCAGGTTGTAAGATACGGTCTCTATAATCCAAGTATCTGAGCTGCCTGATTTTTGCCTTATTTTCGCCCTATTCTCCTCTTTAAGATTTAGGTTTAGATTCTGTTTCCTTCTTAATTTATGTGCCGAGCCTACACTATTAGACGGGACTTCTTGTGGATTGCTTCTAAAGGACCTCTGTAAGACTGTGGATCAACAACATGGTGTTTTAATCAGCTGAAGACTTGTGCCCAGCTACCTGCTAGACCGGAGCACTTTTTCTGGACACCTTTTAAAAGACTGTAAAAAACGGAGGATTAACAACATGGCCCACAGCTCAGCCGACAACTTTGATAAATTACTCTAAAGACAGAACGCCTTGGAGGAACATTTCTGGAATATGGAAGCAAAACTATGCCTTCTGGAAATAAACTTTGAAATTAATGCTGGATATAACAATTAGACGACATTACAGACAAAGGGACAACAACAAAAATGACAGCCCCGTACTTCGGTCTAGCCTCAATCAGAAAGCACTGAAAAACACCATTCCCTCACTGAGGCGAGGAACAGGCAGAATGCCAAACGCAAATTTCGTGGAGAACTGGCCGCCTCTGAAATGAAGCTCTGAAAATACCTCCACACCCGGTCAAGAAAAACAAAAGGCAGAAAAAGAAACTCCAAGTTAAGGCTAGTTAATCATAATTTTCTCCACCTGGAATTCTCCCAAAAAATAGATTTACAGCCTTAGGCTACGTCCACACTAAGCCGATAAGGTTATACGGGGAGTTAGACGCCTAATGTTATCCACTCAACACGAGCATTTACTCCCCGTTTAAGGTCCCGTGATTGCGCAATCCCATACCGACCTGTGCAAATACTGGGCATGGGCGAAAAGACGCACGAAACACGCGTATAATTTACGTGACGCCAGCGCCTACATAATATACAAGAAGCTCTACAGCACAGTACATATCTGCTTGTCCCGTTAACCGAAGAGAACAATAGCTGCTCACAAGAAGAGAGAGTTTTTGGTGTGGACCGACGACAAGATCGATTTATTACTCTTCGCTGTTGTCTTTGTCTGTAGTGTCATATTGTTACTGACGAAGCAATCATTGACGCTACTTCCTTTCATTATCCGGGAAGCTGTCCACACTAGCTCGCTTAGCCGTTGAATTAAGATTTACACGACTCTCTAAGTTCTAATAGTTATCCGGCCACAGACCTTAAACGATGCCGGGTTAGTGTGGACGATAGGGGGGTGTAGACTAAATAATTATACGTTTAAGGCATTACCTGGCTTAGTGTGGCCTTAGACTCTCTGCAAGACACAGCCCCTGCGACTGGTCAGGGCCAGCAGGAGAAATCAAACCCCCCCCCCCCCCCCCCCCCCGTGAATGAAAAGAAAGCACCAGGCAGCAAAGAGCAAGAGCAACGGGAAAATTTCAGGAGTGTGAATCGGCCCCATCATAAAATAAGACCCTCCCCAGCTAAGGTTCTGATAATTCATGATGGCTCTGTAAATGGGATTAAAAACTTTTGGACCAAAAACATCAGCGCTCTCCGATGGCCAAAGAGCCTTATCAGACAAATTATGTAGAATATTCCCTCTACCATTGCTTTTCGTTCAGGAATCCACACATTCATGCTGACTCTTATGATATGATGTTCTCAGAGCTGACGTGTCACAACTGGTCATGGCTCTAAATCAGCTCAATATCTCAAACACCTGGATGTCTGGCCCAGTTCCAGAAGGTAAGGATGAATGGTTCACAAGAACTAGGTCCCTTCATAAATGGATGAAAACAAAATGCTTGGAAACTTCGATCGGCTATGTGAGCAACTAAGATTTTTGGTTTGGCGACTCATCTATTCAAAGAAAATCTGCGCTATCTCAGCAATTGGAATTAAACTGCTGGCTTCTAATATTTTTGCCCATTTGAATAAAAGTTCCCCCGACGGTCAGCGCCTCAACTCAGCCTGCAGATAACGGACAATCAGATGGCGCCTTCAGCTGCTCGCAGCCCTCTGATAATGTAAGCTCCAAGGATCATGCGTCCCCCGCTCTCCTAAAGCGGATTGATGAATCAGGATCAGATGATCAGATGAATTCTCTAAAAAATTACAGGTCAAATTCATAAAAGGTACTTAGCTTACTCCAAGAAACTCACTCAGGTGTAATGACTAATGTATGATTTATATGGTCGCTCGACATAACTCCAAGAAAACTCTTCAACCAGCACATGTATGGTTACTGAGAAAATAGCCTTCCTGTGATTATAAGCAGAAGAACTTACAACTGCTAATCCCCCCGCATCAAATCAAATCCCATAAATATCACCTATAAGAAGAATTTAAAAGCTACCAATGAATCTCTTAAACTCGCTTCACTTAATATCAGATCCTCATCAGGAAAGTCTTTCCTAATTAATGACTTCATTACTGATCATAATTTATAGGCTCTGTTTTTATCTGAAACTTTGTTATGCAAATGAAACATCCTCAATACTAGAAGCTACTCCTCCTAACTATAGCTTTCTAACTGAAACCAGGAAACAAAGAAGAGGGGATGGACTGGGCAGAAAACAAAAACAAAAAAAACACTGAACTTTAAAAACATATTCCTCTGCACATTTCCCTCCTTCGAATACCTTGCCACAGAGATAAAAGAGCCAAATAAGGTCTTAGTCTTAAATATGTACAAAGCACCAAAACTATGTCAAACTTCATTAATGACCTCAATGACCTTCTTTCTGTAATATGTATTGAATATGACCAACTAATTATTGTGGGAGATCTGAACAATCATACTGACAACCCCAAGGATAGACGGACTAAAACACTAAGTGATACTCTCCAAAACTTTGGTTTAAGCCAACATGTCAATCAGCCAACACACAAACAAGGACCAATCCTCCAGTGACAGCAGCTCCTGAGCTATACTCCACTAGGGCCTGTAGTGAATTTGCCAACTTCTTCACTGAAAAGATTCTGAAAATTAGAAGATCAATCTGTAAAGCAGCACCCACCACCATTTTCACTCTCATTTAAAAATAATACAGATAAAATGTCTGATTTCAAAAAACCAAATCAATCACATTTTGATGAAATTATTAAGCAGCTAAACTCCTCCTCCTGCTACCTTGATATCTTATCCACACCTTTTTTAAAGAAAGTTCTGCCTGTCATTAAGTCTGATCTGATGCAAATAGATAACGCATCCCTCCAGTCAGGTGTGTTCCCCCAGGCCCTCAAAACAGCAGTTATCAAACCTCTATTAAAGAAGAAAAACCTAGATAACACACTGATGGAGAATTATAGGCCAATCTCTAATTTCCCATTCATCAGTAAGATTATTGAAAAAGCTGTATCTCAACAGCTGAATACATTCCTGACAATGAACGACTCCTAGATAATTTTCAGTCTGGTTTCCTTGCTCATCAAAGCACTGAGACTGCCCTCGTCAAAGTTTTCAGTGACATCCGCATAAATACAGACAGCGGCAGAACCACAGTTCTGGTTCTGTTGGACCTCCGTGCAGCGTTTGACACTGTTGATCATAAAAGATTACTGGACGATTGGCGAGCTGGGTCGGACTCACTGGTACAGCACTTCAGTGGTTTGAGTCTTACCTCAAGAGTAGGAAGTTTGTTGTGTCCATCGGAAATTTCTCAATAGAAAAAAACAGAAATCCCATGTGGGGTCCGATGTCCAATTAATTGTGCAGCCCTACTTTAGAGGTAAGTTAACCTAAATTACTGTCACAGTAAAATCATAGTTTTAAAAAAGGATTTGCTCAGTTTAATTAAAGACATCATTGAATGACGCGAGTAAACGTCATTTTTTTCAACGACCTGTCCACTTTTGACTTTCCGTGTGGGGCATAAAGTGGGTCCGGTGTTGTGCCATGGTAGTAATCCCAGAATTTGTATCCCCTGATGCAGGACCGTGCGCAGGCAGTAAAGTATTTTTGCATTTTACTCCTAATATAGGATGTTTTTTTTTTACTGCTACATATTCTGAATCACTAAAAATCCCAACAAATTGCCCAGCATTAGTAGCCTTCATACATGCTTGGTGAAAAACAATAAAACTGGACTATTTATTTGCAAATCCCCAACCCACAGGTTTTAGACCATTTTCTGTGACTGTCAGATTCTGTGACCCTACGGGGCGCTGTTCGCTGATTCCTCATAGACAAACCTAGCACCACATTTAGAAATTATAGATGCCATTCTTAAAATCGTATTTGATGTGAACATTGTTATGCAAAGGGAATGGAAGGATAACATGATATGATAGGACATGTAAACTGTTAAGAGTTGGTGACGTTTGGGCCACAGCCGTTGGGTCACCTTTACGTCCAAAAACCGGGAATTTTACAACTCATATATGCACACACTGTCACCAGAAAAAGTTTCCACCCTCTAAAATCTTTCTTTCATGAGTGATGGAGAGGTCACATAATGTAATAGGAGCATCTACTGTTACAGTTAATGTCCCATGAATGAATTAACGAAACAGCGGCACTCACAGTCACAGATTCTGATGTTCACAGAAAATGGTGTAGCATCTGCAAACTTAGCAAGGATGAACTCTACTAACTTTAAAAATGAACTCTTGTTCAAAATTAACAAGAGGTTCAGACAGGAACACTGTAAGGATGGACATAGATGAACAAACAGTAATCTAGAAAAGCATGAGGGCAGGGCAATTTGGAGAAAATGTTTATTTAGCTGCTGCTATATTTATTTGCCAAGTTTTAAGTTTATTTAACTTGTTCTAATATCTGATAGAAGTCATATTGAAAAGTTACATAGTGTTGTCTTAAATGTCTTACATTTTGATGGTATGTTTTCCTTGGGTGATGTGGTGAAAGTCACAGCACATGTAACTGTTATTGTTACATATGTTTTTGATTTATGCAATTCTAATTAACCTGCAATTACACTTAAAAAAAAAGATTTTATCAAAAAGAAACTACTTTGAGATCTATGTCCCATTGTTTTGTTTGTTTTTGCACTATTCAGAAGAAAAAAATGTAACCAAGTACTTTTTACATAAGCTACTTTTACTTGTGTTAAATTTCATCGCAGTAGTACTTTTATATTTTAGTACTCTTTCCACCTCTGCTTCCATATTCCATCATGGAACCATCAGCCCCGATCAGAGAGATGGAGAGAACAAATATTCCAAATGCAACTTTCTGACCCCCGGGATCCACAGATCCATCGGCAGAAATCTGAACACAATCAGCCCAGTTAGCTGTTCCCTGCCTAATCTCCGCTAAAATCTCTCCCCAAACGGTGGATTTAAAGCCGTAATCTCCATCCTGCGTCAACAGTAAACCGTCAGCATCGTTGCTGTTTCCTACCTATCCGGTGTAAGATGATCTGGGGTGTCCGGGTGAAATCCAGCAGCCTGTTCTGATCATCCATCTCTTCCTCGGACTTGAAGATTTCTTTACAATCTGTGAATGTTTCTTCAGCAGGAGTTAGCTGCTCGTTGATCAACTCTCGTTGAAGCTGGACTGAAGACATTCTGACTGCAAACACTCAGTAATTCAGATGAGCAGAATCTCTACAATGATTTCATGTGGAGAAAAACAGCTAGCATCACGTTTAGCTTCGGCTTCTTCTTCTTGGGTTTTATTGGGGGTTGAAAAACAACGAATAAGGTCATTACCGCCACCAGCTGGTGTAGAGGGGAAAAAGCAACGTAACTTAAACAAGATCCTGTCATACTAACGTATTTATTAGATAATAGAACGTTATATAATCAAGTCTACTTTATGAGTTATTTTTTGTAAAATCTTTATATCTAGTTTAAATTTAATTCTGCTTATTTTTTCAATCAGCTGTCTTCTGTCTTTCTCATATTCAGACACTTTAATATTACATGTTCTATGTCTCATCTTGTCCACAGTACTCATAATTTATTTTGTTATTCAAGTGCTTTACATGATTAGAAAAATTTGATCAGGGGATTGAGGGCTGAGCGGCTTCTACACTTCCTTGTTATTCCAAATCCAACTTGTGATGGAGTTGTGTCTGAGACTGGGCTTATTTTATACTCCACAGCAGCAGGATTGCTGATTTCAGCAGTAAATACTTAGCCAATAGTAATGCTAGATTCAAATTGAACTGTAGTATGATGTTTTAACCTGAAGAAGGCGCCATACGGATGGAGTTTGGTAAATAATTGTTATTTTTAAATGTACTACAATACCCAAAATAGTGATCAGACATGTAGATCGTACTATTAGACACTAATTCATACAGTTTATCATAAAAAACAAGTTGATTTGGGGGAGAGTTGTTCTTTAAATGCAATATTGTATAGAAATAAATATTTTACTGTATTTCATCCTAATTCCGAACCCACCTTGTTAGCTAATTGTCATTCTTCAATCCTGTTAAAGGTTCCTGCTGCTCACAAAATGAGTCCCTGCATGAGGAAGAAGAAGGCGGTCTCAGCTTGGTGTCATCAGTTAAACTGAAGCTTGGTCAGATCACCCAGAGCTACAATGAGAGACACATCGCTACCATCATGCTTTGTAAGTGGAAATGTTTAAATGTCTTTTTGAAACAAGGTGCTGCTATGTTTTTAGGTTTCTGATGGTTTAATTTATAATCAGAAAATGGAGTCTTAAAGTTAGTAAGCAGGTTTTTATATTCCTTGACATTTTGTTTAACTTCCTGGTTTGTCAGAGTTTCAGCGGCTTCAGTTCCTGATCAACTAATATTCACTTTGCTTTAGATCTGATCTTCTTACTGTGCTGTACAGGGGTTAAAGGTCAGTAAACTGCTGTCACATTGGCAATATTTCAAATTTTCAAAATGTCTTTGAAAAAATAAAAACAACTGAAGGAGAAATAATTAAATATTTTATATTTAAACAATTAACACCACATTCTCTATTATGTCAACTATTCCCAACTAAAACCATGATTATTTTTGTCATTTAAGTCTTTACAGCTCGTCTGACTGTGAGTCCCAGCAGATCTCAGTTCTTTAAAGGAGAATCTGTGTCTCTGAGCTGTGAGGAGGACAACAGCTCTGCTGGATGGACGATTAAAAGGAACACAAGCAGAAAGGTGTCTGAGTGTAACGGTAGATGGGGGAAACCAAACGGACTAACCTGTAACATTCCCAAACTTTTTACATATGACACTGGAGTCTACTGGTGTGAGTCCATAGAGGGAAACACCAGCAGCAGAATCCAGCTCAGCATCACAGGTAAGATCAGAGTGAGGAGTTAGTGTTGATGAAGCTGTGTGGAAATGGATGAAATGCTGTAGTTTGTCTCTGTGTTGAGGTGGATCAGTGATCCTGCAGAGTCCTGTCCTCCCTGTGATGGAGGGAGATGACGTCACTCTGAGCTGTCAGACAAAGACCACTCCCTCCAACCTCCCAGCTGCTGATTTCTATAAAGATGGCTCCCTCATCAGGACTGAGGCTGCAGGTCACATGACCCTCCACCAGGTGACCAGCTCTGATGAAGGCCTCTACAGGTGTAGCATCAGCGGTCATGGAGAGTCTTCATCCAGCTGGATTTCTGTTGAAGGTCAGGAGGATTCAATAAATCCTGAACTTTAAGTGTTAAAATCAATTCTTCATGACTTCATGAATCTTTATTCTAGAGAAATCTTCCACGTCTTCCCCAACTAGTGCTCCTTCTCCCACATCAACCTCTCCACCTTCTTCCCAGTTTCTTCCCTACGAGCTCCTGTCTCTAACTTATGTCATTGTTGGGGTTTTACTGGTTCTACTGGTCATCCATCAGGTTAACAGGAAATCTGAAGGTGAGATCAACATCTGGCATGCAGATGTAAACTCATGCATGTTTATTATTTTAGGTTATTATGTTATCGTTTCATCTTTCATAACTGCAAATTTGGACTTCTTTCTCTTGGGAAAATACTTTTAATAACATTTTCAAGCATGTTTAGTTTATTTTCAGGTAACCGGGAAGTTGGAGAAGAAATCCTTATTTACAGCAATGTTACAGAATTACAGCAGAGACGTCGTAAAACCAAACCAATCCAAGGTAAAACTGGTCGTTTTCTTGTCCGTTTTTCATCACGTTTCTGGAACCAAATACAGTAAAACTGAAAAGTAACTGATTATTGTTGAGTTGTTACTGAGTTATTAGTATAGTCAGAATATATATGTGCATAGTTATGACCAATGCAGTCTTCTGCTGTACATGTGTTTGCTTGTAAATGTACACAAGACTAAGGATAAAGGTAAACAGTTTTGCAGTTTAAAATATTAACAAAATATCCAAATAAGTAAATATTTAATTCATTTATGTCATTATTTTGAATAGATTAACTTGAAAATCTATTCATATTAAATATATATAATACCTTATATGTATTTTATTGAAGACTTCTGAACTAATGGACCAAAAATAGATTTATGTACCAAACAGATTCTGTTTCAGACAGTAAAGATGTGGGTCATTTGGTCATTTTGCTAATCTCATTCCTAAGGTACAGTAATTCTTATAATGGTTTCATTAAAGACTGAATCAGTCAATGTAGACGAGTATAATCTGTGTCAGTGTTTAGTTGGTGTTGATTTCAGTAGATAAAAGTAGAAGTGTCCCCCTCCTCTGTGTGACGGACGGTTTGCAGCAGTTTGTGGTTTTTCTGACTCTAACAGACTCTGTGGTCGTCCAGTTTCCTGCTTCTATTTGTCAGCTATTCTCATGCTTACACTGTAAAACAGAGGAACTTTACTGCAGGACAGATGTAGCACTGTTTTAATATCAATAATTTTACAGAGTATTTTTTGTTTTATGATGTTTTTATTTAGTTTTTTTTAAAGCTTGTATTGAGAGTTAAAAATAAAGGACATGGACTTCTCTTGTAATCTTGAAAACAGTTCACCTCTCATTCAAAAAGGCTTCTGAAGAAATCGGTGATGAAATGTGTTCAAGATAAGAAAATTCCAATTGTCTTTAGTTTTAACTCTCAGCACTACTACGATGGTTGAGAATCTACACCAACCTGTCTTTGCTCACACATCAGGGGGTAAACAGAGCACACACAGTCTGTTTTTTACATGAGAATAATGTGTGTAGGGATTCTTAGCCTCAGTAGCGACGGTGGTTGAAAAGTGTTCTGGTTGGACAGTTTAACTGGGACTAAGATATTGCTAAATTTGACTTTCACTTAGAGACAAAAACTTCAAGAGACCCAGACTTTCCTGTCCCCAGCCACTAGGGCAAGCTGCTTAGGAAGAATCCCAATGTGTTCCCAGACCAGAATCAGATCAGGGGGGCATTCCTCTCCTCTGTTCCACAGGTTCTCCAGATGTAGATCATGGTTCTCACTGAGCTTTTCTAGAGTCCCAAAGTCTTGAAAATGATTTCCATATCAGAGGTGTCAATTACTTTGTTTCACATCTGTTCTTGAATTTCTGACAATCTTTGTATTGTACAGCTTTTTAGAAATCTTAAAGTCTACTTTTTATTGACAAGCAGCTTCGAAAAAATAGGTTTCTTGTTTTTTCGTGTCTAGGCGTTAATCAGACCTGGGTGTGACCAGGTAACTTGGCTTTCCAGATATAACATTTGTCAGGGAGCCAATGCTTTTCTACAGTACTGTAACATTTTAAGTAGATTTCAGAAATGAGAGCGAAGAGCTGAGTCTATACCCTACAGGTTTGGAGAAAACTGACCAACCACAGATAAAGAGGCTGACTAACATATAACCATCTGACTTTAGCTGTCATGGTTTTAGGCAGCTGTCTGACTACAGGCAGGAAACTCTCAGTAGACGAATTAGATTTAAGACGTTTATTAACAGGGAGGATTAGCTGATGATGATCTGGGGACCAGGAGGTGGTGATAGGCTGAAAGGTGGGCCGGGATATATATCAGCTTCAGTAGAAAAGTGTTCTGGTCAGACAGTTGACCTGAGAACAGGACATGGCAGTTGGACTTTAATTTGGATAAATTCTGGTAGTTTTTAAGTGGGTCAAACCTGTGCTACACCATGTGGTACTGATAGTATTATAAATGGATGGTTTTTTTTTTTCATGGCATGCAAACTGATCGTCTCAGGCCTGTTTTAGTTGCTACCATGAGGCTGAGAGCTGTCAGACTGTGGTTTGGTCTCTGCTAATGCTGATTCCGTTCAAACCCTGAGAACCTGTTGGCTTCTTACTTTGATGTGAACGTGTCTCATTTAGCAAGCGAAGGTGAGAAACCTTGTGGTTTCCACTGCTGCTCTCCTCATAGATATGAGGTAAAGCTTGTTGCTGAAACTTTTTTGTTTTACAGATGATGTGACATTCAATACAGCCAGAACAAGACTATACAAATAACATCATTACACAGAGAGATACAGGTCAACTGTGGTACTGCAGCCAGCGTCAAGCGGCGCACCATATGCAGATGTGAGAGGATTTACAGTAGGTCGGGGTGGGTGGTCGAAGGAGAAAAAAAACAAAAAAACATACTCATCTCTGTCCTGCTCCCAATAAGAACATGACCCACACAATGGGTGAGGTAGAGCAGTAAATTTGCTTAAAGACTTCAGCTGAGCTGTCAATAAGGGAGCGTTTTTTACTATGGTCTTATTTTGATTAGATAGTTTAGCCGGGATCATGCTTTCAAAGAAGCTGCAGAAGTGGTCAGATAATGCAACATCTACTACGGCGATGCTAGAGATTTTCAGTCCTTTGCTATTGATTAGGTCTAAAGTGTGTCCTTGTTTGTGTGTTGGCTGATTGACATTCTGGGTTAGACCAAAGTTATGGAGAGCATCACTTAATGTTTTAGTCCGTCTATCCTGGGGGTTGTCAGTATGAATGTTCAGATCTCCCACAATAATTAGTTGGTCAAATTCAATACATATTACAGAAAGAAGGTCATTGAGCTAATTAATGAAGTTATGAAATGAAATTATGATTAGTAATAAAGTCATTGATTAGAAAATATTTTTTTGATAGTGGCCGAATATTTAATAATGCCAATTTAGAGATTCGTTGGTAGTTTTTAAATTATTCTGACAGGTGATATTTATGAGATTTGGCCTAATTCTAGAAAACCGTTTGTCCTTGCCTTCTGGAACTGGGCCAGAGATCCAGGTGTTTGAGATATTGAGCTGATTCGGGGCCGAGAGCAGTTGTGATGCATCAGCTCTTAAGACTTCACTTTGGCGTGGGCTGTTATCATAAGAGCCAGCATTTATGATTAGTGTGTGTATTCCAGGGTGAAGAGCAAGAATAGTTAATTTTTTTCTGTTTATCTTTTTTCTTAAATTATGCAACTGTGAAGCACTTTGAATTGCCTTGTGTATGAATTGTGCTCTACAAATAAACTTGCCTTGCCTTGCCTTGAGATGACATCTGTCGTGAATTGGCGCAATGTAAATAAACGGAATTGAATTGAGTTGAATTCTTTTTTCTTATTTACTGTGTCCTGTCTGGCAATGTGCCACTCAGAATTGGTGTCTAAGTACCAAGAACAAGCCAGACAGATTTACATTCTCAAGCAGAGCATTACAGTTTTTGCTATCGTACTCAACTTGATATCTATGTTTGAAAAATATGAATTAGAGATTGTTGTGGGTTTAATTTCTTGAAGTTATACGGAAATGGAAAAACAAGAGAGAAGACAGAACGAAGATGAAGAAGAGAGGCAGGATAGGCAGAAGTGTGAACTGACGATACAAAAGAGGAAGGGGAACAAAGGGAAGACAAGAAAACATCCCAGTCCTCCACAGCCGTTGGGCGGTAGAGAGGTGGAAAAAAAACAACAACCAAGAAAGGAGCAACATTGACAAAAACAAACAAATTAATATGATCTAATGGTGCATTCACACCGACCGCATTAACGGTAGGTTCACACCGAACACGATAGAAGCGACCAAAAAGCACGACACGCGCTCAGCTGTTCGTGTGCACATTTCCCCTTGAAGCGTATATAAAGGAAACATTTCACGCTTGGAAATATGGCATTTTCACACGCGACACGGGCAACGTGTTCGGCCGGGCCTTCAGCGGAGCTGGCGCCAGAGTGCAGCTGGCGGTGGATTAAGAACTATGGTCTCTGAGCTGACGGCGGACATAGTGGATTACATGTTCAGCCTGGCCTCTGGTATAGCTGGGATGCTGCACTGGGGGTTTGGTGAGCTACAGATAAAGTCTAGCTACGGTGGAGGGATCCATAAACACCAGCGAGCACCCTCCCATAAACACCAGCGCCTTGCCGCCTGGACAACGTGACCTGCTCGCCCAGTTTGTGCCGTGAAGGTCCAAGCTTCGCCTGCCGACACAACAACTACATTGCTGAGATGCTGTCCATCTGTCTGCTGTTCGTAACAAAATTATATTGGAGCAGCGTGGGACGTGGTGCAGGAGCTACTGCCAAGAAACCAGGTGATGAGGCCGTTTCAAGGCTCACTTCTAGGCCAAGAGGTGCTTTTAGAGCAACAACGGCTCTTTTAAGAGCCACCCCCATGACAGTCAAACAATCCCTGGCACTCTGTCCCCTGATTGGTTGTCGCAACGCGATTTGAAGTTGAGTTCCGATTTTTTTCCAACTCAAGCGGTAGACGCAGTGAATGCGAATGTACAAATGCACCACATAAAATGCAGAGCGAATTTTCCACCGCATCTGTCGTGCAAATTGTTTGCGCAAATCAGGCAGAATAGATTTTTTACGACGCAAATCTGGTTCTGACGTGTCGTGGGACCCCAAGTCGCGCTTCATTGTGTTCATCCATTGACTTTATATGTAAACCTGAATCTCTGGTCGCTTCTATCGCATTCGGTGTGTACATCAGCGTCAGTTGTAGCAAGATTACATGTGATGTCTATGGTTGAGTCCGTCAGAGTCTCTGTGGCACTGTGTGTGCACTGGTTGCGTCAATTGTTTGAGAGTTACTTGCGTTTCAAGCGGCAATGTAGGAACAGCAAGCAACGCAGAAGTTCGGTTTGCTGAACTTTTGACGCACTTGATGCACTTAATACGTTGCGCCAACCAAACACAGTAGTGACGTCACCCAGCGTCGACGTTGTCTAGCCATTCACAACCCGCTAGTGTTTAAAACATCTGGCAGAGAAAGAGCCGCCCACGTGCTTTGCAAGCTTCAGCTTAAAAATGTGTATATGTCAAAGTAGATGCGGTGGGAGTGTCGCTTGATGCAGACGTTGCATGCGGTGTGAATACACCATAAGAACTACACATCCACAACACAAAAATGTCACTGAAAAGCTCTCAGGACCAATTATCTATTGATGATAGTCTCAGCCCAATAATATGTATGTAGACACTGATGTCCCCACACCTATGTGTGTGTGAGCATGTTGGTATAAGGTTTCTCCATATGAGTGCTAAATAGGTGGTGTGAAGAGCCGTCAATCCGTCCTACATAAATCGACTCAGACATGAGGGAGGTCAAAGATACAGACCCCCAGAAGGCCGTAGGGCCTAGGAGTCCCAGGCGGACGAATGCAGGGCTTACCACACCCCCCAAGAGAGGAATAGAGGGCAACCCCAGGGGAATATCCAGCAGCTACAATGCTAGAGGCTCCAGGGACGAGCACACAGGCTCCACTGGCAACTGTTTTTGAATCTCTTCCATTTCACAGAAGGTCTTGCCTTTTGCAAGGCCACAGTTGTAAATAAGAATATCATTCCTAAGCCTGGCTAAATAAAGGTTAAATAAAATAATTTTCAGAAAGTCTTCTTTACCATGTCTAGATGTCTAAATGTGCTGTGTAACAAACAACACATTATTGGCTGTTGAGAGGATGAAGTAAGATAACACTTAGATATGGGGGTTTGGGGTCTGCTGTCCCCCCAGGGAGTATATTGCTTTTCACCTCTCCTCCCCCATTAACAATGAGAACAAATGTGCTGCACATGTGCTCCTATTGGAGCTTTGGACGTTTAGTTTGTCGTGGCTGCAGTAAAACTGATTCTGCCTTCAGTAATTTCCTCCTTTCTTTCTTCTGTCCACAGCTCCGAGGCAGCGCTGCTTCACTACTGTTGTGTACTCTGGGATGAAAGAAGAAGAAGAAAATATGATGATGATGTTGTGACTCTTGGAGCTTGATAATGATGTTGCTGTGAGTAAAACTGAATTCACTGATGGAGGAAGAAACATCTCTTATCTCGCTCAGATTCTGGAGTTGTGCTTTTAGAAGCTTACTAATAAATGAATTCAGAAGCTAGAAAACATCAACATTTAGTGGTCAGGTTAAGTAACAAATGAAAATAATCTTTAAAATAATCTTTATTTATATTGTTTATCCTTTCTTCCAGAAGCAGAGGTTCTGTATTCCCCACTGAGGTTGTCCTCCAGTTCTAGCAGAAGCGTCCATCTGTCCACCTCCATTTACAGAATAGAAAGATCTACTTCTGCGAACTGAAGTGTTAGAACCACAGCAGCACCATGGTTTCTCTGCAGCTTCAACCGGGTTAACCTGTGGTTCTGTTGCTTGTTGCAAACAACAAGACATGAAGTTCCTGCTAGTTTGTGGTTAAACTATGGAAACAATTCTGCATAGTAGTCGGCGAAGAAAACCAAAACCTGTTAGAAACTGCAGAGAAACCCCTTAGAGTGTTAGACTAAGGTCATCATCTTTAGGTTGCTTTAATGTTAACTGTACAAACTTTGAAAGTTCTAAATTTTTTATCATTTCAAAGTTTATTTTACTGTCTTTAGAAATAAATCTACCAAAAGTTTTGTTTCATTTTTATTTGAAAATGTAAGAAATGTTGTAAAATGAGCTATGATAAATTATTGTTTAAAATAAAAATGCAACCCTCAAAAAACCATCTGCATCATTTTTAACATTTTGTCAGGATCATCCTCGTTTACCGAGGGAACTGTTCAACAGAGGATTCAGTCTCACCAACTACTCACAGACTGCTCCACCTACAGCTTTGTAACACCTTAGACAGGAGGATGTAGGCTGATGACTTCAGCTCTGGTATCAACATGATGATCTCTGTAGCATCAGAACCTCTCTGTGTCTCTGGATCAGACATTTCCTCTGTGTGATGATATGTGATCGATGGCGATGACGGACTAATGAAGCTTTCTGAAGCACTGAAGCTGTTATACAAACCGGAGTATTACTCAAAGTGTTCTAACACAGAGCTCTTGGATGACATCTAGTGGACTTTAGTATGAACACCAACTTGAATCAATGTATTTGCCATGAATAAAGTGTCCTTATACTCATTACTTGTGTAGTGTCACTTTTCTCATATACAGTACAGGCCAAAAGTTTGGACACACCTTCTTATTCAGTGCGTTTTATTTATTTTCATGACTATTAACATTGTATATTTACACTGAAGGCATCAAAACTACAAATTAACACATATGGAATTATGTAGTACTTTTCCAAAAAGTGTGAAATATCCTGGCCTCCTAAGTCACCGGACCTGAACAAAATGGAGATGATTTGGGGTGAGCTGAACCGCAGAGTGAAGGCAAAAGGGCCAACAAGTAATACACAAACTGCAGTTTTTAAATAATGGCTTTTATTATTTAGGGAGAAAAAAAATCCAAACCTACATGGCCCCGTGTGAAAAATAATTGCCCACCGTGTTAAAAAATAACCTAACTGTGGTGTATCACACCTGAGTTCAATTTCTGTAGCCACCCCCAGGCCTGATTACTGCCACACCTGTTTCAATCAAGAAATCACTTAAAAAGGAGCTGCCTGACACAGAGAAGTAGACCAAAAGCACCTCGAAAGCTAGAGATCATGCCAAGATCCAAAGAAATTCAGGAACAAATGAGAGCAAAAGTAACTGAGATCTATCAGTCTGGTAAAAGAAATAAAGGTATTTCTAAAGCTTTGGGACTCCAGCAAACCACAGTGAGAGCCATTATCCACAAATGGCAAACACAAACTGAATTAAAACAATTCTGCAAAGATGAGTAGGCCAAAATTCCTCCAGAGCGCTGTAAAAGACTTGTTGCAAATTATCGCAAACGCTTGATTGCAGTTATTGCTTTTTATTTTTTTTTATTTTTTTTAACGTGTCCCGTCTAGCAGTATGCTACTCAGAATTGGTGTCTGAGTACTAAGTACAAGCCCAACAGTTTTACTTTCCCAAGCAGAGTATTACAGCTTCGCTGTAGTACGCCACTTGATGTATATGTATGAAAAATCTTTATTAGTGATTACTGTGGGTTCAATTTCCTGACGTCGTGGACATTAAACTGAGACAAGAAGGGAGAAAGGAAGAAGGTGAAGAAAAGAAACCGGACCAACAGAGGCGCGAACCGACGACACAAGACAGGGAGGCAAACAAAGAACACAAGAAAACATCCCAGTCCTCCACCTCTGCCGGACGGCAGAGAAACAGTAATACAAAACAAAAACAACAAACTGTACAGAACCAAACCAATAGTTCGGATCTAGTAGAATAAACTAAGAATTACACATTCACTACACACAAGCATTGATTAATGAACATAATACAAATGTTTCTGGTAAGCTCCTGTGAACAACTAACTAATGATGATAACCTCAGCTTAAGATATGTCCGTCCACACCAATGTCCCCACACCTATGTGTGTGCGAGCATGCAGGTCTGAATAAGGTTTCACCATGCAAGTGATTGATAGCTGGTGTAAGGAACCGTCAATCCGTCCTACAGGAATCGACACAGACATGGAGGAGGCAAGAGATGTATGCATCCAGGGTCCCACAGAGTACAGAGGCCACAGGCGGATCAGCGCAGGGTCGATCACCCACCAAGAGGGGAACAGATGGAAGCCCCAGGGGAACACCCACCAGCCGCAATGCTGGGGCCCGAGAGATCGCAGTGACGAGCCCACGGGCTCCGCCGGTAACCGGCTACGCCAGGGCGGGCCCGGATCAGGAACCGGAGGCCACGGGGACCAGGGGCACCCCGCCCCCCAGCGGGGCCCCAACCAGGGACCAGCCGACAAGGGCCCCCCCGCCGCAGGCAAGGAGGATCCGCAGCCAACCGACGGACAACACACGCCGCCGCCACCCCGGACCAATACCCACCGCCAACAACCCGGCCCGCCTCCACACACCCACACGCCAGGGAGCCACAGCAAGAGCCACAGCGGATGTACGCCCTCCCCAGGCCGCGCCCAGCCGGCACCTGGACATCCAGATCTTCCAGCTCCCGGGTCCAGATCCCGCCCCACGTAGGGCGCCAAGATCAGGGGCCCAGCCAATGCCGGACAGCCCCACCAGGTGAACAGACCAGCCAGCAGAAGTCCTGGAACCGGCAGGAGGACTGGGCGCCAGGCACGGTCCCCACCGATCCACCGGACGGCACCAACCTGTTCTACAACCCCGGCACCCCCAGAAGAGGTGCCCCAGTCAATCCAAGGAGGACGTCGGCCCGAAACAGCGGCCGCCCGACACACCGGACCACCCAGGACCCGCCCGACATGCACCAGGACCGAGCCGGGCCGCAACCGGGACCCCCGGCCCCAGGCATCGAGAGCCATCATCAACCAGCGGGCAGGAGCAACCATCACCGACGGGGAGTGACGGGGAGGGAAGAAGATGCATCAGGCCAGAGAGCAGATAGACAGACAGAGACACTCATACGTACCCTCCCTCTCATGCGTACACATTCTTACAAATACAGGACATACGAAAAAAGGACGCTATACACTCATTCATACCCCCATACGTACACTATACTCCATACTCCCAGGCCCAGGGACAGACGCCCCAGTAGAGAACCCTGCCCCTGCACCCAGGAGACAGACCCCTTTGCCCACCAGGACGGGGACAAGTAGACCGCCAAGGCCCCCACACCGGCAAGAGCAGCCCACCAGCCCAGGACCCCGACCAGACGGCGTGATGTTCTATCCGGGCTCCGACCCCTGATGGTCCAACGAACAGGGGTGTGGAAAGACCCCCCAGCCTCTCTCCCCCAGCTCAATGTGGTGTTGTTGCGTGTTGTTCTAATGTGCACTTAAAACAGAGGGGGGGGGGACATGGGAATACTGCAGTTATTGCTATTAAGTGTCGCTCAACCAGTTATTAGGTTCAGGAGGCAATTACTATTTCACACAGGGCCATGTGGGTTTGGACTTTTTTCTCCCTAAATGATAAAAGCCATTTAAAAATTGCATTTTGTGTTTACTTGTATTATCTTCGACTAATGATTAAATGTGTTTGATGATTAGAGACATTTTGTGTCAAAAGACATGCAAAAGAATAAGAAATCAGTAAGGTGGGCGATTAGTTTTTCACACTACTCTGGCTTCTTCATTAGGCACACCTGTGTACACATGCAGCTACTCAAGGCATCATGATGATCTTCTTCAGTTCAAACTGAGCATAAGATTGGGAAAGGAAGGTGATTTAAGTTACTTTGAACGTGGCATGGTTGTTGGTGCCATGTCAGGCGTGTCCGGCTCAGATATTTCTCTCCCAGGTAGCCTTCGGCTGAGGCTTGCTCAAACGGGCGAAGCCCTTTTCAACCGACCCTTCTTTTAGTGGCAAAGGAAAGCAGACGAGTTTCTGGGAGAACCTCACTGCAAGGGACACAGACTGTGGTAATAACTTGGATCATGCTTGATCCAAGATGGAGCGGGCAGCTAAATTCCATGTAGAGGTCACTGGAACAGGTGGAGCAAAATTTCTATATTTATATAGTTTGTTGGGTTCCATATTGAATACTATGTTTTACTATTACCATACTGTTTATGCTGCCAGCAAAGGATCACGCTGGGTCACTAACGTCGCTGAATCTATATTCGTTTTGTTTTGGACTCCTGTTTTTTCCTTTGTTTTACATTAACATCTCACAAAGGCAAATCAGGGCAGGTGTTAGCCATCCAGGTGCCCTAACCCGGTGCTTCTCAAATCGTATATCATATGAAAAATATGTGATTCTTTATTTTGCACATGAGATGTTTCAATTCTTTAAAAATGAAATGGAAATGCCAAAACCACCGCACTGTTAGATTTGTGAAAATAGTTTATCTGGTAAATTGCTTTCAGACACCATAATAACATACTTTTTGGTTTAATAAAAATTACCAGAATGGAAAAAAAGAATTGAGAAAAAATCTAAATGGAAAAAGTGGAACTTTTTAAGTAAAACATTTCTAACAAAATTCAAAGAAATTCACATGGGTACAGAGTTGGAAAAAACCCCCAGTGAAGATGACAGAAGAAGTTATGTAGTCTCCTTTTGTTTAAACCGATAAGCCGATAAAGATGACAGGGCGTGGAAAAAATGATGGGGGGCATGACAGAAAATAATTAAGAAGCACTGCCCTAAGCACAAATGCTCTGTGGTCACTCCCCCCCAACCACCACCACCAAAAAAAAAAAAAGAACGATGCCACAGTATGTGGAAGCGCAACTCCATTTATTATTAGTAATGCGTCTTCAATAATTACTATAAGTACAAACACCTGCTTAATATTTACATATAACACGCTCAACACAGGAATTTCACCTCCTTATTCTTTAAAACTAAGTTACAGATTCACATAGGCACCAGTATTTAGCAGAAGCTACAGACCTGTTGGCTGGCAGCAGATCTTGTGCATTTAAACAGCTGCTGGATGGTTGATCTGAATTTTAGTCCTTGGTTTGAATTCCTCCTTGCATGTACTTGTACCTTAGGCCTGAATTCAAACACACAAAGAAAATGTGTCCTATTCGTTTTAAACTGAATGGCCACAAAAATGAAATACATTTTTTATAGGTTTATGTTGTCTTATAAATGACTGGCATGTGATGTGACGAAATTCTATTTAACCTTTATCGAGAACACTCTAAACATTCTGTTCACAACTAGAAAACTCTAAATATGAAGGGAGGAGATTAGCTTAACTGTAAAATTGCCTTTTTTCTTCAAATTACACCATCAGCAGCAGATGTTCCCCATGGCTTGTATGTTTAAAAAATGCCTAATTTGTTAAATGTTTGTCTAATTTGGCATGTTAAATCTGATATACAAATGGCCCAAATATTAAATCATGATAAATCATGTCTAGAGAGTTAGCTCATGATTAATAGCAAACATCCGCTGATTTTTTAAACATTCTTTTTTTTTATGATAGTTATTTAAGCATTTGGATGGACAAATATGTTTTATTTATTTCTGTTTCAAAACAGAACAGATATCTAATCTCACAGACAGTCTCCCCGAATTTTAACAGAACAGAAAACAAGCAGAGAACGAAATGCGCCCAAACAGCGCAGATAAAGTCAAAACGTAGGCTATGGAAGCAATGCACGAAAAAGACCAAATAAATGTCCTGAAATGCAGCATACTTACAAAACGTTTGGCTGACAACAGATTAATTAACAACATTTTAGCAAGACGGAATTTAAGCTAGGTCAGACCTCAAGTCTAAACATGATCACACGTTTCAGAATAGATCAATATTACAAAAACAAAAATGTCATTAAAACATTTTCTTTCTCAGTTGGTGCCCCTACAGTTGGCGCCCCCACAGCCAGGTTGGTACCATATGCAAAGTGCGTGATGCGCCGGCACTGGCCCCAATATGCATTCGTTTTTTGGGGTGTGCCAGCTGGCTCTGTGGGTGGTACTGGCACACCCGGGCACATCCGTGGCTACGCCAATGCTCTCAAGCTGTTGATGGATTTTAATGCAATATCCAGGAGATATCAGAAATTGGCCAAGGAATGAGCTATTACATTTTGGGGATGTTTAGGTTTTATTGAAGGAAACTAAACTGTACGGAGGTGCTTCACAGAGGTCTAACATGTGCACCCCTAAACCTCTTATCCTAGAATCGCCCCTGCCTGTTACAATAGTAATGGTTATGTATTTCTGGAGGGGAAACTCATGTTTTTTTTTTATGTTCAGAGAAATTTACTTCATTTTAAAGTAGCTATATATTTTTTTCTATCTTAGAACGGTTAGACGTATGACCTGCAGCACTGTAACAATGGACGTTGGAAACAAAAGCCTCCAGATGGGATGAGGGATAACGAGCGATGTCAGTCTAATAATGATGGAAGTGTAAGGAAAAACAAAATATCTATTCTAATGCTTCTATCGCGTTCAGTTTGTACGTACAGTAAGAAAGGCGACAGCATTATTATGTGTTTGACCTGAGATCGAGGTCACAGCTTCTCCACATAATTACTGGGCAAACATGTAGAAGTAAGCTAAACTACTGTCACAATAAAGTCATAGTTTAATCAAAGACATCAGTGAATGACGCCAGTAAACGTCGTCTTTTTCACTGACCTGTCCCCTTTGGACATTCTGTCTGCGGCGTAAAGCGGGTCCAGGGTCGGGTCGGTGATTCACAAATAAATTACATTGTCCAGTTTTTTGTTTTTTATCAAGCATGTATATAGGCTACTAATGTGTGGTGATTTGTTGGGATTTTTAGAGTGATTTAGAAAATTTATCCTACAGACCTTTAAGAATGCAAGAAGGTATTTTTTTAATAACAAACTTAACTGCAAAGCGAGCAGGGATGAACTCTACTAACTTTAAAAATCAACTGTTGCTCAAAATTAACAAGAGGTTCAGACAGTAACACTGTAAGGACGGACACAGATAAAGAAACAGTCATCTAGAAGTACATTTTACTTACTTACTGTATAGGCAACCATACTGTGCAAAACAATAATTATTGTTCCACAACTGCTATTAATACTCACAACTGTATATCTATAATCTGCTATAGTTTTTCATATTTAACCTGTTCATTATAGCCTGTATATAGCTGGTACGTTCACTACTATTATAGCCGGTAATTTACTCATAGTTATAATATATATTAATAAACTACCGTCCTATAGTGTGCATCTGTAATAGATCTATATTTTGTAAAAACATCTATATCATGGCTAATGCACTTCTGGGTGGATGCAAACTGCATTTCATTGCCTTGTACTTGTGACATGTGCAGTGGCAGTAAAGTTGAATTCTATTCTATTCTATTTTGATGATACCCGACAGTTTCATCGTCTTTGGGACATTAAGGGAAAATCACATCACCTGTGACTGTTAGCGTTACGTGATTTGATTTATAAATTAGTAGTTAATCTACAATTACCCATTGATAAAAATTATTTTAGGAAAAAACAACTACTTTGAGATTTATGTCCAGTTGTCTTTTTGCACGATTCAGGATCGACTGCTGTAAAAAAGTAACTTTTACTCTGAGTAAATTTAAATAAGCTACTTTGAACTTTTAATGGGTAAATTTTAAGACTGGTAATTTTACTTGTAAAAGTACAATCACAGCATGGGTACTTTTTACTTGATTAGACACCTCTGAGTGTCAGAATATGAGGAAGAAAGAAGACAACTGATTGAAATCCTAAGCAGAATTAAAGTTAAACTGGATATAATTATTTTACCAGAAAATAAATAATAAAGTAAACATTATATAATGATTCATTATCTTTTGCATTTGTATGACAGGATCTTATGTTGTGACTTTGCTGTTCCCCCTCTTCACCAGCTGGTGGCGGTAATGACCTGATTCGTTGTTTTTCAACCTCCAATAAAGCCCAAGAAGAAGAAGCAGAAGCTAAACGTGATGCTAGCTGTTTTTCTCCACGTGAAGTCATTCTAGAGATTCTGCTCATCTGGGGGCTAAATTAGTGAGTTTTTGCAGTCAGATTGTCTTCAGTCCAGCTTCAACGAGAGTTGATCAACGAGCAGTTAACTCCTGCTGAAGAAACATTCACGGATTGTAAAGAAATCTTCAAGTCCGAGGAAGAGATGGATGATCAGAACAGGCCGCTGGATTTCACCCGAACACCCCAGATCATCTTACACCGGATAGGTAGGAAACAGCAACGATGCTGACGGTTTACTGTTGACGCAGGATGGAGATTACGGCTTTAAATCCACCATTTGGGGAGAGATTTTAGCGGAGATTAGGCAGCGAAGCTAAAGCTAGCTCCTGGTGCTAGATAAAGTGGTGGTAGGCTATACGAGGCCGAAGCTGGTTTTTCTCTCCACTCTGATCTTTAATCTGCTCTAGTTTTAAAACTACATATTCTAGACATTTCAAAGTGGGTATAGATTATTCTACACTGATAGCAGAACATTTGTAACCAGCTCCAATCATCCGGATTCATGAACCATTTCTGTGATTTGGGAAACTTGAATAAAGGCAGATTTCAGCTTTTTTCTGCATCTGTAACAAACTATTTTAGCTGTAGCTCAAAAGCTACAATACCGGGACATTTCAAACAAATATTAAATTATTCTACACTAATAGCAGAACAGTGAAAACCAACCGTGGTATTTGTGAAACTTTTATATGGTTTGTGGAAAAAAAAAACTATTTCAGCACCTTTTTTTTGTTCATCTGGATTAGAACAGCCCCAGGTACAAAACTACAGCCGCCAGATTCTTGAAACCTACACTAGATTATTTCTTACTAATTGAAGAATACGTAATGCATTCTTTGTGATTTTTGAAAGAAGCAAATGTGAAACTACAATACAGACCTTTATTTAAATACATGGAAGTAAATCTATTAATATTGGTGCAATTACTTAATCATAGATTAATTCGTGAGCACCGCTCATCTATACATAAATCTTACACATTACATTTTACATGATCTGCTTTTAACTTGGCCACGCCCAACACTTCCAGAACCTTTGCTCACACCCACCACTCACATAGTGACTTTTGCCACTATGTGTGAAAGTTACAGACATGGCTGCAGTAGTTAGACCATGCAAAACAAATATAAAAAATGTAACTATACAAAAAAATAAATTTAGCCATGCAAAAAAAGTAGTTCAACCATATATGTTTGAACCAGAATCTGCTCCCATAGGAGGGTAATCTCCTGAGAACCCGATACTCAAAGAATTCAGCAAGATACTTCTGAATGGTTATTGAAGAAATGACTTGAAGTGAAAATAATATACTTAACTGCTTACCTGGCACTCTGATATCTTCTTGAAACACCAACTAAAGCCTTCCAGCTCGATCTTGCTGACTGCGGCTCTCTAGCCCCATGGAGACCCCGCTCTTTGAGCTCCATGCGGCTGCACATCCTAACGCTGTGTCCAGACCAAACGCGATAGGAGCGACTAGAGCTTCAGGTTTACATGTAAAATCAGTGGAGGAGCGCGGTGAAGCGCGACTTGGGGTCCCGCGACACTTCAGAAGCAGATTTGCGTCGCGAAAAAACCTTTCTGCCTGATTCGCGCGAACAATTCGCGCTACAGATGCGATGGAAAATTCGCGCTGCTTTTTATGTGGTGCATTTTGTGCATTCGGTCTCATGGCGTCTATCGCTCGAGTTGGAAAAATCTGAACTCCAGCGTCAAATCGCGCCAAGACAACCAATCAGGGGACAGAGTTTCAGTGAACCTGTGACTGTCATGGAGTCACATCCTCAGCAGGACATGGAGGAAATACTGATAAACATCGTGGCTAATCACCCCGAGCTACACGACACAAGCAGTTTTCAATACAGAGACAGAAATAAAAAAATAAAATATTTAGACAGGAATGCTCTTAAGAGGTTTGTGGGTGGCTCTTAAGAGCCGTTGTTGCTGTAAAAGCACCTCTCGGCCTAGAAGTGAGCCTTGAAACGGCCTCCTCACCTGGTTTCCTGGTTGCCGATCCCGCACCACGTCCCACGTTGCTTAAATATTATAAACTCTTACGAGCCGCTGATGGACAGATGGACAGCTGCTCAGAAATGTAGTTGGTGTTTCGG